>BROG01000009.1:2335000-2822500 GCA_030159075.1 Atrina japonica
ATTTTCTACTGTCAACTGAAAATATTATTCAGAAATATTTCTTCAAGTCCGAATGGTTTCATTTTGCCTAAGTGTGTATATTAGGGGTCCACTTTAAGACGCTTCCTTTAATTAACACATTTATGTATTATATGCTCGTTTTGAAAATGAATACGAGTGGAAAATTAGGTAGAACATATTAATGTCGACCATAATCACGTGACTACGTTTGTGCAATCACATGTATCAACACTTTTTCTTTTATTTCTGTTTTACGCCTCGTCCATTGCTGTTTAAAGCCACGCCCATTGCCGTTAACGCCACAGCTAACAATTTGTTTAAGGTTCCAACAGGGTATACACTAGTACCGACTAGAGGTGGGCTATTCTGTCTTTTGTTAGTCAGAGTTATCTCTCATGTCAGTAGGTATCGATTGTGATGTCATGTTTTTACTTGAGAAAACAACGTCGTTTTCACACAAACATATGACGTCACAATTTTTATGCACAAACAAATGACATCAAAATCGATACCTTAATACGAGGGATGGTAACTCTGGATAATGAAGATACCTAATACCATGATTTAAAGCGCAATGTTTTAACCATTCGGTAACGTTACCTGCCTTTGATAACTACATTAAAGTTATTAAATCTTCCTTTTTGTCAAGCCTGCGAAAATTAAAGCCATTATCTCGTTTATGTAAAGGTTTTGGCTCGAACCCGGATTTCCTTCGTCACTTTACATGCATTTTTAGCTTGACCGTCCATTCAGTACAGAGAACAATATAACGATGATAAAATGGATTAGCGTCCATTATGCCACTTGTCGCTATCTCAAAAAATGTATTGTTGGTTTGCGATTTTGACGTTTAATATTCTTGGTAACATTTTTATCATTTTTCAAAGATTTTTTTTTCACTTATGCAGAAATAGTACCAGTTTCATTTCACAAACCATACATACATGGGTTATGCTATCAAGATACAACCTTCTGTCTTTACAATACGTCTTTCTTGGACTGATTGTCTACGGAACAAAGAAGGAAATGATGTTGCAAAATTCAACAAGCAAGAATATATGCATGTAATTTTTCCTATCAATAACCAGGTTCAAATAGACTATTAGTGGGGCAATATGTATGTATTTAAATACAAATGTTGAACAGTTTAAGAAAATAGTCTTTAAAATGAAGTCACTGGAAGCTATTTCAAAAGTATCGTTTTACATAATATATAGTAATGGGAAAATGACGTTTGTTCATACTTATGCCATAATGCTGTACCACGAAAAACGTACCATGTGTTCACAACTCACAGCTTTCCTGACATTTTACAGCTTTCTTGGTAAAACGACACACATAACCCTGTGTTTGAGATAAGCTCAAGTCATATTTGAAGCCGGATTCAGACGCTCGTAGGCCATATTCTTTAACTTTTAAATATGAGGAAATGTTACTTTTATCTTCCAGCCAATATTATATAGACAAGATATCGTCTGCCATTTCATTTTGTTGACCAACAATAATAATTTATGCTTTGGAAGATGAAACCTTTGATATGTGGGATACAGCTATTTTGTGATTTCTGTGGAGGATTTGTATTATTTATCAATGTGGAAATAATTGAACAATTTCAATAAAACATAATTTATTATATACGAATTTCGAATGATTTTTTTCTTTGCAGAAAACTGAGGGATTTGCAATTTAAAAGCATTCAATTGTATTAAATGTGCAGATAATATGCTAACATTCATGTTTGTATGTACTAGTACAGGATTTTCTGTAGTTTTCACGGGGGCGATATTTGGCCCTATTCCCAAGTAGATGAAAAAACTCCCAGTTTAGAGAACAGACCGAGACCGTAATAAAGATGAATTATTGCAGGGGTAAATACATCTAAAATACTAGTAGATATTCAATTACCCAGTACAATTTATTTTCATTAATGTATGTCTGCAAATTATTTTTCCCAATTTGACACAAACTCACATATGCTATAAAATTCCCAATTGTGTCGCCAATGGCATTTCCTCAAAATTGGCAGAAAAAGGCCTGTAATATGTGTGTATGTATATATGTATGTATGTATGTATGTGTGTGTGTATGTATGTATGAATGTATGTTTATGCAAGCCAAAAGTAAATCTTTCCGCGAACTCAAAAGTTTCACGCATCGTCATAATTTCCTGATGCCTTCCTTACAGACTTCATTTTCAATTCTTTTCATTGTTATTGTTGAAATGCACAAAGAATACTAGGTCAACCATAGCATTTCACTAGAGTTGAATCGATAATGAACAGTGCACGTCGATTTGTTTGTTTGTTTATTGTTGTTTAACGTCCCACTCAAGAATATTTCACTCATATGGAGACGTCACTAAATGCCGGTGAATGGCTTCAAATTTTGGCCTATGCGCGGCACTTACGGCCATTGAGCAGTGAGGGTTCTTTAACGTGCCGACACCTACTGTGACACGGGACATCCAGTTTTTACTGTCTCATCCGAAAGACAGGAAACCAACCTGTCGCCGGCGGGACTCGAACTCACGACCTCATGGTCCAGAGTCGAGCGCGCTACCGACTGAGCCAGGCCGGCTCAGTGGACATCAAAAATTCGAATATGAAATTACCATTCGAATACGAATATTCGGTCACATGTTTTGTGCGAGTATATTACACAGTAGTGTAATATAGTAATATCCATATACCCTGGTGGACGGAGTCTTGTGAACCCTTTCTTGACCTGGACGAGTTTATATTTTAGGTAATAAAGCATAGCATTAAAATACACTGACTAGAGTAATCGTTCCTATTTGCCACAACACATAAAAGAGTACCCAGTGAGGAATAAAACGTTTTTCCCGTGCTGCTTGTAACAACCGATAAGTAAGTAGATCCGCCCCGACATCTTATGTGAATCGGACAAAACCATTTTCTCATCATGAACAGGGTGAGCTTGTTAGTGGAGACATGTCTATTTCAGATGTTATGGTCAAAATATATTTTCTCACGAACATTACAGTCTTTAGAGCCACTCGAGGGAACAGGCAACAGTAGCTGTTATAGAAAGGTGACCTGTATAAAGAGGTTTATTCACCATAAAAACGTTAACAAAGCTTATGTTTGAATGGTTTTTATAGGCAGGTGTCCTTTATTCAGAGGTGACCTTAAATGCAAGTTTGTCTGTGTTTTTACACTCTTTTATTAATCTTTGACGCTTAAACATACAAACAGAGCTACAAGAGAACCCTAAGTATAATTTAAACAATGGAAGAAAACATATACATGTACGTGTACAACAAAGACGAAAACGAATTTCGGTATTGGTGATCGATACAACTCTACATTTGACTTAAGTTATACCTAAGTTATATACCATAGTAAATTTTAGATACATCATCTTACAAAATATCTGAATAGCCAAGCTTAATTTCATAATACAGTGAAACCTTGCCTAAAGACGACCTCACAGAGGAGATCCCCTGACATTTAACACCATGACTATTTAGTCTCTTGTAAAATTTCTTATAAGATATTGAGTAAGGCTTGACCTTCACTTAAGAGACCACCTCGTTTATCAGACCACTTTCAATTAGTCCAGTTAGTGGTCTTAATAATGATGTTCCACTGTACATAATATATAGAAATCCAAAGAGAACACAAGAATATTTGAATAGTGCTTTAATTTATGTATCACTTGTATATAAATAATTTGGCACTTCATTGTATTTGGCTAAGCAGCAGCTATCCGACTACATTGTAATACTTATTTTACATTGTTCTTCCTATTCATTTATTTTATCAATTCATATTATTTTTCAGTAACATATTTTAACAGTATGTAGATCGCTGGAATATAGTTTAAGTACAAATAATAAAATATAGCACACTATAATACATTTCTGGTACAATTCAGTCGCTACACCTGTAAAAGCAATATATAAAAATTAACAAATAATTATTCATGTACAAATATTAAAGGGGCATTAACTGTGTTTTCTTTACAAAAAAAAATCTTTCTTTTTTACTACTTATATTGATATACAATCATAAAAAAAAGAAATTTCCATATACATACAGTTCTTAAATTCCTATATATTTTTTGAAAATTGCTTGAAAAACCTTGTCTGGCAATTATTCACTTGCAATAGAGTAATATGCATATTTAATTGCAATTTATTAAATCAACCTTACTAATTGTATATGAATACCACACTGGGCCTGACCTTATTTTCACAAAATATATAGGGATATGAGATTTTTGTGCCTGTATATAGCTCTTATTTATTAATGTACATCAAGTACAAGTATTAAAAGCAGAAAAAATCTAAATAATTTCTTTTGGTAAACACAGCTTATGCCGCGTTAAACAATATAAAAATATATATGACGTGATAATGATATATGATACATATACATATATAAGAGTTTAGATGTTCTCAAGTGCTAGATAGAGTGTATATGAAAATGTTAAACAGGTTTTTACAGGGTGTCCCCAAAATATAATTACGTACTGCAACTAACTTTCCATAACTCCCTGAATATATTTATATAAAAAATACATTCAACTATTAACCTTGTTATAAAAATTTCTTCGATGTGAGTTTTGGACTATATTTTGTGCATTTGGACTATCGATCACTGTGCATTGCGTTGATTGTAATTTAAAATGTAAGTATGGTTTTGGGGAGACCCTGTATTTCATTAATGTGTCGAATTATATTTAATATTCATATTATACATACTAAATGTAGAGGTTATCGTTCAACAGTTTTTCATAAAACTATTTCAACTTTTAATAATAAAATGATGCTATTTACTGAACCAACATCACACATTGCATTGTTTAGAAAATTGCTTCATTACTTATGACAAACAAAGACTGAAAGCATTAATGACATCTAAGATGGCGTATGAGATCCTTATATAACATATTTTAATCCAGTTGAGTAAAATGTTTATCTAAAAAAAAAAAATCTTATTGCCTAAAGTCGAAGTAATCTTATTCACCTGTTTGAGAAATGATAAAAAACATAAGTTTACATGAAATAAACAACATTTCCTAAAAACAGCGAATCTTTATGCTCTTGGGGCATCCTGTTGGATAACTTAAACTTTATATTTATTTCATGTCACCTTACTGAGAAAGTTTTGTATCATGGCCACAAGTTAATAAGGTTGATGCTGATTAAGAGTTATCATTTTGAAAGGTAAACATTAAGTTGAAGGAGTGGGAGTGTTTGTAAGTCTATGTTATGAGAAAAATACAGATTGCAAGGATAAGATTGTGCGTTTCATATCCTAAAATACGACTCACTGTATTGCGTGTATCTGCAGTCAATTGTCATTTTGTGTTCACATCATTAATGCAATGAAAATTAACAGTATAAATGTCTTACCACTAAAGCTAGTAGATTGCTATGGTAAAAGTGTCTTCACTTTGTGAGATGATTTTAAGCAATGGAAGCACTGACACAGGTATAAATGAAATTAAATGACAGAGATGAAATGAATAAACGAGATTATATAAATAGCTTAAAACAAACGATACAAAAGTAAAAATGAGATTTACGGTTTCTCATCATATAAGCATGGATAGTTATTGTTTGACCTCTTTGATAGTTGTTTGATAGAAAATCACATTGTTAATGAATCGTCTGTAGGCTACCGATTGTGATGAATTATTCATCACTTGTTTTTATTTTCATTTGAAGATTGACTCAACAGGAGTCATGCGACCGGTCGACTGGAAATATTAATTACTTCATGACACCTGGTCCCACTTTTGGATCTTCCTTTTATCTAATGTTTATTATTTTTGTATATTGTCTCCGATCCTCCTGACGTTAACACTTTGGTGTATGAGGAATTTGAACGATTCATGAAGTCATGTGACCGGTCGACTGGAAATATTAATTACTTCAAGACACCTGGTCCCACTTTTGGATCTTCCTTTTGTCTAATGTTTATCATTTTTGTAGATTGTCTCCGAACCTCCTGACGTAAATACTTTGGTGTGTGAGGAATTTGAACGATTCATGAATGACGCTGACGAACTTGATGCACAAACCATGTAGAACACGTTTATTGAACTTAGTTCCAACATTCATGTATTCACTCTATATTTGTTGAGAAAGTATATTCTAAATCAGTTTTCATTTTGATTACCCTTTATGTGCCACAAACACATTTATACATTGACGGGGATATGGCGACACAACCCGGTTTCGATTCACACAGACTCCAAATTCATATCTATCGCAAGTAAATTGACAAATTTGTTCGAAGTCACCCAAGGTTTAAGGGAGGTTTGCGCTTTTGACTCGGATATTCTTGAACATTTCGCAAATAAACTGGAGAACTTTTTTTTTCACTTTCCGCTTAGGTCCAGCCAGCGAGATTCAACCCTCTCCGACAACAGGGCGTATAGTGAGTGATTATACTCTGTTACCCAAAGTACAAATTGTATTCAACCATCGATAATAATCTATTAGACTTTTTACTGCTAAAACCAATTCTATCACTTGTAATGTAAACGCAATCATTTTTAACAAACGAGTCATTATATATGGTCTCTCAAAAACCACGCATATATATGTCCAATTTTTACATAAATTTCCTGTCTTATAAGATAAAATGTATTTGTTTATATGATCTGTATTTTAAGTTTGGATAAAATGTAAAGATATGTCAATCCGATGTCAATTTTATTTTGATATCAAGTCCGTCTGACGTTATTTAAAGTTGACGTTACATAAATTTATATCAGTCGTATCAAACATGAAAACATGATGTACACGGCGTTATGGATAAAAGTGTAAATTTTCATTGCTTAATTTGAAAACATGGATAATACTTCAAAAAGTACAAAATAAATTTACTGAAAAGATAAATGAATAATCACTTATACAAATGATCTGGCAAAAAGAACGCAAATATTGGTCTAGGTAATTTTTCTATTGGAGATATTTTAAAGTCACGTAAAGAAGTTCATCTTTGCATTATTCGTTGAATTATGTCGATAACAGACTCAAAGCTCATCCAAAGTCAGACTCAAGGTTTTGTTTTTAAAACTGAGTTGATTCTTTTTCTTCGTCTTTGTTGCTGATTCCGAAATGAAATGTCCCAGTGTCTTCAACATTTCCAAAATTATCTTCAGATTTAATTGTAGGTAATGGTGATCTTATTTCCTCGTCCACTCTGTCAGTTTCATCCCCATATTTATCATTGACAAAGTCTCCATCTTTATCATCTGAATCATCTATGTTCTCCTTTATGTCATTTTCTTTTGATTCATTTTTGCTCTCTTTTTCAGCTTTTAAAGGTTCAAATTTATTCTCAACCGTGTCCAAAACTTGTGCCGAAAACCTGACTCCTTTAACATTGTAGTCGGGCTGGGGTTCCTCTTCATCTGAGTTGTCAATCTTATTGTCTTCATCTACACTCATTTCATTCAATATGTCAATATTCGCATACGCGTGAGCATGTTCTTGCAGTCCGTCAAGATTCGCCTCTGGTACTTCCGGTACAGTTAAGCCTGTTATTGGATCAATATTATCACGTGATGTTAAGTCTATATTTTCTTGCACAATTTCTTGATGTTGATCTGTTACCTCGTTTTCATACGGATTGTAATCCGGTTTTACTTCTTCAAATGGTTGTTGGTCATTTGATTCCCCAAGATGATTGTCTTCGGCATTAAGTTCCTTAGTTAAATTATCTAAACTAGCGATAGCTTCATTTATGGCTTCTGTAGAACGGGATGATTGAATTACTGCTTCTCCTGCGCATTCGTTATTCTGCAACGAAGCCTTTAATTCTGTTTCTTCGTAAGCACCGTTTACATAGGCAGTAACAGCATGACCTCTCACAACATCTCCATTTCCGGTGTTTTCTCCGTCTTCCTCTTGGGTATTTAAGGAGCCGTTGTAATCGGAAGTTTCATCATCTATTTTTAGCTTCAGCTCCTGTGATTCATACAAGGAACTTCGTCTTTTCATATGTTCACTAAGTTGTATATACCGTTTTTGTCTGCAAGACAAAAAATTACTTATTTTGAAGAAGAAAATTCATTTTTGGTTTAATTGATTTAATTTTGTTGTAAGAAATCTCACTTAATGGAAACATTACTAGATAAAGGTGAAAATTCAGAGAGGAAGAAAAGGAGAAATAGAAAATACATTTTTCCTGAAAAAGAGCTTTATGTTCATTATGCATGTATATTAGGTTTTTATTATTTATGCATCTAATCCTATTATATAAGGGGATTTTGTTATAAGATTTCATTTCTAAAACATGATTTTAAATGTATTACTGAAACACGTCCACGAAAATTTGATCCACAAAAAATTGATATATCATTAAATTTTGGGTTTTCCATTGTATTGAACTATCTGCACTTACTTGTCCCATTTTCTGAATAATATGACAACAGCAACAATAGAGCCAAGCAACATGACAGCAGCGACTACAATTAATGCTATTTCAGATGCTCCTATATCATTTGACGGACTACCAACAGTCTTAGAGGACGTTTGGTGAGAGAACAGTGCATTTATCTGACTCATGTGACGCAATATTTTTCTGAAAACAGAGAGAACATAAAAATAGTATTTTATAAATCACACACACACACACACACACACACACACACACACACACACACACACACACACACACACACACACACACACACACACACACACACACACACAAACACACACACGAAGGAGAAATGATATCAACATGTTTAGTCTCAAGAATTGTACCAAGTACCTTGACTGACACGGCGGGCACATACTAACAGCGGCAGCTTGGGACGTCGGTTGATGTATAATTCTTTACAATATATTTGAAAAGTTCTAAATGGTTTTTTTTTTTCATAATTCAGTGGAAGTAACTGTAACACAAATTAAATAGAAAAAAACTGTGTATTTTGTTTTACATTATATTGATCGTTTGTAACCTTGCTGACTACATCAAGAACTACTTTATATGAATATTGAAATTTTTTTTTCCAAATAATTTTATTACCCAACAGACAGAAAGAAATGCCAGAGATGAGGCTCTGGATTCATCCCCTTACAAAAAGTATATGCATGGAAATAGATATATCATCAATATTTTATTTTACACATACATGTAAAAATTTAACATATAACATTAATAATCAATGAATATTGACATTTAGTGATGAGAATTGATGTTCACTTCTCCACGATGACACATGGTACAACCCCAGTGCCTGCTACAGTAAGACTTAAATTCGGATTTTTTGGCGGTTTTGTTTTGGTCAGCTAATTTTGGCCATTTATGACCTACCATCAGATCCTGGTCTTGTCGTGTCAAATATTCCAGGTGTTTGAAATATCGATATTAAAAAAGTATTATAAGTAGAATTACTAGAATTGTTACGTCACATGGTACTTAATTAAGATTAATGTCCACACAGTATTATTTTAAACCCCTTGTCTGTTAATCTGTAAAACACTCAAATATTTCTAAAATACGAATAGAAACACTGTACATAAATTTGGCCATTTTGATAGGGTGGCCAAATTGGCCCAAATTAAGCAATGACCAAAATATCCCAATTTACGATATATATATATATATATATATATATATATATATATATATATATATATATATATATATATATATATATATATATATATATATATATATATATATAGTTCAATTTTGGCTTACCCTGAAATCTGATTGACCGAACAGGCCATGTTGAGAATATTCTCAGACTTGAGTAAATTCTCAAGTTTTATGTCGCTGGGCACTGTCCTTGTACTTATCAATAACTCAATGCATCAATACATGTGTATATGGTTATACATTATATTCTGAATTTTCTCACTGTTAAAAAGAGAACCATTGGAGCTATCATCACCAAAACTGGTAAATATGTACGAGGTGATAGGTCATTGCTGTCACGAGGTAAGTCTCTTTAAACTAAAAATTCGTTTAAGTGATTTCAAAATCTATAACTAATATACACAGTAAAAAGAGAACCATAAGGTCTAGCATCATAAAAGTTTGTTCATGTGTTCAAGGTCATAGGTCAATGCTGCCAAGAGTTGCGTCCCTTTAAACTAAGAATTTGTTTTAGTGATTTCGCGATATACTGCTTAAATACATGATACTACGAAAACCATTAGGGCTAGCATCACCAAAGTTGGTGCACATGTATAAGGTCATAGATCAATGCTGTCACGAGCTGTGCCCCTTAAAACTAAGCTTATAGACACTATACTAAGAAAACCATTAAGGCGAGCATCATCAAAGTTGGTGCACATATTTCCTATGGTGAACGGAAGTTGGCGATATTTTCAAGGACATCTATATTTTGTCAAGAGTAATGACTCTTTAAGTTTAGAAATTATATTTAGTAATTTTGGGAATAACAAAACAAAGAGAACAATTAGGTCTAGCATAGTTGGTACACATGTTCCCCTTGGTGAGAGATGCTTATTTCTAAAAGTAACATGTGTGCGAAGAATTTTGTCTCTTTGGGTAGAAGAATTCTTAGTCAGTGCGTTCAGAGTATTGTAGACGCAATAGAAACAGAATCATCCAAAGAGCATTAAACTAGTCTAATTCTCTATTAAGTAACCTTACTTTTGACTCAAAATTTAAGTCATGGGAAGATATTTTGACATGATCCAAATTCATAGACCATGGTTACCACACATTTAGGTGAACATTCCTTTTAATTCATTATTTGTGCAACTTACATACACTTTATATGTGCAACTTCATTTCAGGAACAAATGTTCCTTACAAATATGTGGTTTGTTATGATCTTGACTTAAGGTTGAACTGCTGATGCCAATGTCATCGTGGTGAAATGAATTGCAAACTCGGGGGAAATAAACTCAACTGATGAAGTCTAACTGACAGAAACGATCGTCTGGAGCATTATAACTTTGGTATTATGTTTAAAAATATTTATTATATACACATCTCCAAAAGTCAAACATAACTTGCGTATGATGTACTATTTGCGGCCCAACTGTTGTATACTTTACGAAGAATAATTATAGAATGTTACCTTTGTAATTCGTCACCCTCCACAGTTGTGCCGTTCTTGTATTTTGCTGTTATCACCAGGAATGATCTATTTGAAATGTAAAAATCGTATTATTGTAGTTTGAAATGTACAAATGTAATGCTTTAGTGCCTATTTTCTGAAAAAGACGCAAACACGTCATGTACGGTATTACATTTTTGTTGTGATTAATTGCGCAAGATTAAAAGATCTTGGTAATATAGATAATGGAAATGATGATGATGATGATGATGATGATGATGATCATGATAATGATAGTAACAGTAACTACAACAACAACAACAACAACAACTACAACAACGACAATAATAGTAGTAGTAATAATAATAATAATGATAATAATAATAATGATAATAACAATGAATAAATAAATAAATTATAAATAAATAAATAAATAAATAAATAAATATCAAAGTCATGTCACTTACCCTGTAGATGATTTCGAATTTCCATGGGGCGCGGATGAAACTGACATGTTGAGAATTTTCCCGATGTCTCTTTAAATATAAATATAAACATTTTTCAAAGCTTATATATATTGTACACATTTTTTCCCTTTTTGTACTACTCAGTTTGATATACAATTAAAAAGATACACACAGGCATGCACATTCTTTAAGTCCTATATATTTTGTGATAATTACTTGAGAAAAACAGGTTTGGCACTTTTTGCATTGCAATCGATTAACTCAACCTTAGTTTTTGCATATGCATACCACGCAGGACCTGACCTTACTTCCTCAAAATGTATAGGTACATAAGATTTTTTTATGCCTGCCTAGAGCACTTATTTGGTATTACATCAAGTACAAGCAGTAAAAGTAGAAAAAAATAAAAATAACGTTTTTGGAAAACACAGCTAACGCCCCTTTAAACAAATTGAAATTAGAGCGCGTAACACATACATTTGGTGAAAATAAAAAAAATACTATCCAATTAGAAAGCGTCTAGAGTTTTTATCCACAAGTAATGAACAATGAAATCTGCCTTGAAAATGTAATACATTCTATTCAAATGTTTAAAAACTACTAAGTAGTACTTCTCCAGATCATCTTTCTGTTTTTCCAGTTCCTCGACAGTCATTGGAGTCTTAATCTTCACACTGTTCTTAACCACTGTGGTACTCGTTACCTGAAAAGAAAAAGACTGCATTATTTCCAGTACCGATCCCCAAAAATCCGATAGGCCTGACCTGCTCAGCGAACGATTATATTCATTCACGTAATGACATTTGCGTCATTACACAAGAGGTATTAAGAAAATCGAGAAACACGTTTATTTTTTTTTTTCTCATTTCTATTGAGTTGGTTTTTTTCACCACTTTTAAAAATATTTGAGTCATTTAAATTCTAAACTTCTCAAAACTAAGATATTGATTTTTACATTTGGGTCCTCTTCGATGGATTTGGTAATATATCTAGATTTATTATTCGGCCTTGTGTGATATCATTTTGTATTTTTGAAATATACATTTAAATCAAATTCGAGCTCAACTGAAAGGAACGATGATCTTCATCATTTGTTTTGGCCTCTTTTGTAAAACTATAACTTTGGTATTGTAAATAATATATATCATGTCAGGTAAATTTTATGTAGCTATAATGACTTCCTAATTCAGATTACCAAAGAAACCTATAATTAAACTTTTTCAGAATTGACATTTGTTTTTTAAAAAGAAGTAGCAAATTCTAACCCTCTTTTTCACCCCATACGTTTTAATTTATAAAACAATAAAATGGGCGATATGTTTCAAGAAACAGAATCATTTTATAGCAAAAAATAATCAGGTGAAATCCATTTAATTCTGTGAATGTGCACCTTTTAAAGAGAAAAAAGTACTCTATTACACTGCTCTAGCTTTAAAATAAGCATCAAGATCACTATCTGAAATGTTAGTTTGCTCGTCAGATAGTGAATACAGAATCGTGCTTCACTGAATGTTATAAGAATTATCCTCCTTTCTGGTCATAATTTGACGGAAACCTCCGATAGGTGTTCTACGTCTCTATGTTTGCAAAGTGTCATAAAATTGTGCTGTTAATACATTGATACCCATACATACATACATACATACATACATACATACATACATACATACATACATACATACATACATACATACATACATACTGTATATACAATGAACATCAGAGAGAGAGAGAGAGAGAGAGAGAGAGAGAGAGAGAGAGAGAGAGAGAGAGAGAGAGAGAGAGAGAGAGAGACTTATAATTGGTCAACTCCACTTACATATATCTGTGCAATTGATGATAATGGTGGCTCGCCATGATCTGTTGCCATGACAGCGAGTTGCAAGGGGTCGTGACTTTCTGGAATTGAATGTATCAGACGAATTTCGCCCGTGTTGTCATCGATTTGAAAATAATAGGCATCTCTGTGGACAAAGAGAAACATCTTATTTACATACGATTACACGATTTTTGAAAACTCAGCCTCAGATAAGAGTGAATATTATAAACATAATACCAAAGTTATAATGCTCAAGACGATATCGTTTCTGTCAATTAGACTTCATCAGTTGAGCTCCAATTTTAATGTTATGTGTATTTTCTAAAGAGAAAGTGGTATTATACAAGGCCAAACAATATCTCTAAAAGTATAGCCGAAATCAGTCTAAAATAAAACCAAGAAAAAACAAGAGACCTAATGGGCCTTTACGGTCACTTGAGAAAAGTTTCCTGTCAAGTTTGTTTGAAATTACGCCACTGGTTCTTGAGAAAAAGTCGAAAACTTGAAAATATTTATACGAAAAGTCAATCAGTTTTGAGTTATTAAGCCATTTGTATAGAACTGTACCCTATGTTGTTCAAGCACCCCCTAGTGGAACGTTTATCCACAAATTTTGTTTTCATTCACAAATATTGTAGATATCGACTTAACAATCATGCATCTGATTATTGGTTGATGAGAACAAGATTTTTAAAGATGTACCAAATTTTGGTTCTTTTTTTGGCCCCTTTTAGGGCCCCTATGGGTTCTAGCCCCTTTTCGTTAAAAATTTAAGAGGCTTCACATTGGGATGCTATATGCCAAGTTTGGTTTTGGCCAACTGGATAATAACATAAAACAGTCCAAAACATTAGAAATCCACTAGAAAGGGGAAATAATTCCATAAGGGTTGACATGACAATTTCGGCCTTGCTAACTTTTTTGCTGATCTTTGCGTGCTGAATATTTTTGTTTCTTTCATGAAAAATCAGCTTAAAGGGGAAATAACTCCTATGATGGTGACCCGACAATTTCGGCCGTATTGACATTTTGTAGATCTTTGCGTGCTGATCATTTTTCCTTCTTTCACTTTTACTCTAGCTATTAAACTTTTCAAGATAATGTCAATAAACATCCAAAAACATGAAAAATCAATTTAAAAGGGGAAATAACTCCCACTTAAGGGGTGACCGGACAATTTCGGTCTTAATGGTTTTTTTGTAGATCTTTGCGTGCTGAACAATTTTGATTCTTTCACTTTTATTCTAGCTATTATACTTTTCAATATAATGTCAATAAAAATAAAAACAAACATGAAAAATCGATTTAAAATGGGAAATAACTCCCATTAAGGGTGATTTGACAATTTCAACCTTATTGACTTTTTTGTATATCTTTTTGTGCTGAACATTTTTGTTTTTCACTTTTACGCTAGCTAATATACCTTTCAAGATAATGTCAAAAACATCCAAAACATGAAAAATTAACCTAAAAGGGGAAATAACTCCCATAAGGGGTCACCTGACAATTTCAGTCCTGTTGACTTTTTTTTAGATCTTTGCATGCTGAACATTTTTCTTTTTCACTTTCTATCTATCATACTTTTCAAGATAATGTGAAAAAAACATGAAAAAATTCACAAAAAGGGGAACAAACTCACAAAAGGAGCGAGCAGACAAATTCCACCAAGATAAAGTATTGTTAGATTTTTGCAAGCTGCTCATTTTACGGTAACAGTTTTTTCTCTAGCTTTAATAATTTTGGAGATACATGTATAAAATCAAAAATATCTGCTGATTCATTCGTCTATATATAGCCATGACAGCCATGTTTGGTCCTAGCCCCTTTTCATCTGCAAACTTTATGTGGCTTTACATTGTTATACTTCTTGTCAAGTTTGGTTCAAATTAGCCCAATGGTTCTCGAGAAGTAATTAGAAATGTCTAAAACTTTACAAAAAAAACTTATATTTTACATTTATTTAGGTCCCTGTGACCTTGACCTTTGATCCCATGACCTTGAAATTTTGTCAAAACGATCCTTAGATAATTCCTAACAACTTTCTCATATCTTTGTATACAAAAGTCAATCAGTTTTGAGTCATTTACCAATTTGTAATACAACTGTACCCTGTGCTACCGAAGCGCCCCCTAGTGGGTTGTTTATAGACAGATTTCATTTCCGTTCGCAAACTTTGTAGATATTGACGTAACAATCATGCATACGAAATTTGGAAGTCATCTGATCATTGGTTCATGAGAAGAAGATTTTTAAAGATGTACCAGTTTTGGTAATTTTTGGCCCCTTTTGAGGCCCTATAGGTCCTAGCCACTTTTCATTCGCAAACTTTATGCGGCTTCAAACGGGAATGATATATACCAAGTTTAGTTAAAATTGGCCCGCTGGTTCTTGGGAAGAAGTCGAAAATGTGTAAATGTTAACGACGAACGACGCAAGACGGCCGACGGACGACAACAGACAAAAAACAATCCCAATAGGTCGTCCTGAGCCTTTGGCTCAGGTGACCTAAAAATTCCCTCAGGCACCAATGATAATTAAAGATGAAACGAACGATATTGTATTTCAGAGCTGATATGAAACATAATTTAAAGTCACATTCCGGGGACGTTATCGTAATTTTCTGGAAATCTTGTAATTTTTGACATTTTCATTAGAAAACGACTCCTAACCGACGAAAATGAAAAAAACATTTTAAAAAATTCGATTTATTAATGGAGTTATTTGTGGGGATTCCGTATGAATTAATAAATTTACCCTGGTGTACGAGTGAAATAAAAGGTGAGCTTGATTTATCACAAGAATACTATTCCGGCACAGCCTCTGCGCATGTTGTAATCGAATGTAACAGGGCAGGAATTAGTTATTCAAAGAAGTCGATAAAATAGACATGATTCACGTCAGGTTATGGTTAAATTGCTTGTCCAGGGGAGTGTTCCAGAGCATTTGATTGGTGATCCCCTTGGCTGATTTGTCTTGGACAGTGAAACGAACACGCTCAGTAGAGCGTCATCACGTGACCGGCCACACCTTACCGGTTATAAATAGGTCAATATGTTCGGTGTTTTCCACGATTAATTAACTAATTAGTTGGAATTGGACTTTAAAAATACGACGCAAGTTCATGCGAATACCCAGTAAGAGAGTACAGATTATTTATGGACATTACTCCCCAGAATATGGCTTTAAATGAGAGATTTTCTTCAATAAATCCTTTTCCTGTTAAATAATTACTTATGAGGAGGTAGAATTATCCAATTCATATCAATGTCCAAAAACTGTTAAATACTTACAGCGAATTTTGTATGGAGTAAGAGATGGCGGAGTTGTTGCCTACATCTACATCAGTAGCCTGAAAAGAATGAGGAACATTAAAAAGTTTTAATATTAAAGTTGATATTACAATGTTCAAACGTTGCTGAATCCATACGGTAATACGGAGTCAACATGTGCGATTTCCAGCCAATCACAACTTCGATCTCAATGCGTTTGTTCACTTGTTTACAGGTATCAAAAATGAATGCTGAACCAAACAAGTTTAAGTTTAATCTTTCATATATTTTTGATTATGAAATAACTGATAAAACAAAACATGCCTCTCTTACCTTGTGAAATCTATGCAATAATTTTAATTACATTTATTTTGGAGATATATTTATACATTTTTATTTGACTGTTAAAATATAACTAGATAGATTAATAAATTATGATCATAAAGAATAGATATTAATTTAGATATTTAGATAGACAGTAGACAAATGTAGGCGTAAAACATTCACTTTTTAAATATCTAAACCGAAAATATGAAAATAGTTTAACTGAAACTTTGGTACAATTGTTTCTTTATCGTGGACATTAGGTTTAGGGAAAATGCTTACCTCTACTGGTCCAATACCTTTATTGACTGCATCCGGACGCGGAAATATGTACTCCAAAGAAGTGAACTTTGGTGCATTGTCATTGGCATCCAGTACATCGATTGTCACAGTAACGTTAGCAAGTAACTGAAAGTAAAGTCATCGTTATTTTACTAGAGCCTGAAGTAACAGTATATAGTACAATACAGAGGTACAGAATTGTATAAGAATACAAAATCTCAGATACCAAAGTATAAAAATGGACTAACACGGACCTCTGGAAATCAAGAGGTGGGACCAGGTGCCATGGATCCACTGTCGATCCACTGTCGACCGATCACACCCGCCGTGAGTCCAAAGTCAAATCAAAATGAAATACGTTAGGAACGAATCATCGTCATAGTTGGTACAGAAGTCTTAAGATCCGCCATCGAACAGGTAACTTAACATTTCATTTAGTGAAACAGAGAAATCGCAAACAAGACTATTATACCGACCGTAAAATTTGCGGAACAAATGTATTAAAAGTCAAGATCATGTTGAATTTTGTAATTATATTTCTGATGAACGAACATTCAGACACTGTAAAATTAAACAAAATAATAGAATATGACTATACAGTGAAAGAAAATAACACTGAAATGGAGTCAAAACATGTAATTAGGGAATCTAATAAAAAATCCATAATTAAGATTAAAAATTTTACTCAAACCATTTCAGCTTCCCGAACCTATTCATCATTTTAATATTCGAAAAAAATACATACCTCCCTACCGGCCGTATAAATATACACAGGGAACGTATAATTCGACTTTTGTTCTCTATCCAGGTACTCACTAGTTTTAATAATACCACTGAAAAATACCACAGACATAGGGTGTAAAGGCGAAGGAAATATATTTGTAAGAAAAGGTAAATGGTAATCAAACTTACACGGATGCACGGAAAGTATCAACTCATGGAACTGTAGAACATTTCAGTCCATAGTCATGGCGAATAAATTTGTGATTGACTTTGTCATAAATGAAGATATCACTTCATAATGGATCAAAAAGTTCATAAGGTCTTTGCGAAAGAAGTGAGTTTATTGAGTAAAATGAAGATATTACATCACGTCAATCACGTGATCTTCGTGATATAATATAGCTATGCAAGTAATGAAAAATACCGAATAATTTCATCGTTTATTTTGATTACAATATAAATGAGAGATTTAATCGTATATCAAAACACTGAACAAAGTCAGTATTGATGTAAAAATGTATGACTTCTTTGTGAAAAACAATATTAATTGATTCACCGGAAAAGATACGTGTACAAGTTGACCTGGATTAACTAATGTATGACTTGGTATGATTTTGTTGTGAAAATATATTGTATGACTCTACCATGAAATTATATGTATATCATGAACAAGATGTTTGTATGACTTAACGTGGATAAATTGTTTTAATGTCTAAACATGGAATAAAATATGATTTTTTCATGAAACATATATCATATAACGTTACAGTGAATAAGGATATTGTATGATTTTACCGTGAATAAATATTCTGTATGATTTTACCCTGAATAAGAATATCGCATGACTTTATCTTGAATAATATATTCTATGACTTTACGTTGAATATGACTTTACCGTGAATTAGGTATTGTATGACTTTATCGTAAAATATGAATTGTATGTATTTACCGTGAATAAGGATATCATATGACTTTATCATGAATAAGATAATTGTATGACTTTATCGTGAATAAGATAATTGTATGACTTTATCGTGAATAAGGTATTGTCTGACTTTATCGTGAAAAAAAATATTTCATGACTTTACTGTGAATAAGGATATTGTATGAGTTTATCGTGAATAAGGATATTGTTTGACTTTATCGTGAAAAATAAATTGTATGACATGTAAGAACATTGTGTGACTTAGCATTTGTAAAATGTAATAAGACATCGTCATGGATAAAACCTTGTATGACGTATCACTATATATTTCCGACAAGAACAGGAGCCGGCCTGGCTCAGTCGGTAGCGCGCTCGACTCTGGGTCATGAGGTTCGAGTCCCGCCGGCGGCAGGTTGGTTTCCTGTCTTTCGGATGAGACAGTAAAAACTGGAGGTCCCGTGTCACAGTAAGTGTCGGCACGTTAAAAAACCCTCACTGCTCAATGGCCGTAAGTGCCTAGCATAGGCCAAAATTTGAAGCCCTTCACCGGCATTTGGTGACGTCTCCATATGAGTGAAATATTCTTGAGTGGGACGTTAAACAACAACAAATAATCCAACAACCACAGACTATAAATCAGTATCATACTTAAGAGAGTTTCGAATGTATATTTACAAAAGTGAACGCACTTTTTCAATTAAATTCTCTACTGCTCCGCTAAATATTTCCCAGTTTTATCATTTACTACAAACACGAAGCAACCCTTGTCTGAAAAATTGTATTCATTGCAAAAAATAAAAAAAAATAAAAGCAATTTTTTCTCCAATTTACTTCTTACAATCTTACCTGTTTTCATCTATACTGAATGCGTTTACATTTTCATCCATTTCAAACTTCATGGAGGCGTCACTCTGAAAAAAAAGATATCAATTTCATCATATGGTGTGGAGATGGACCTCCTCGCAAGCTCGGTTCTTTGCAGCGCCAAGAACTCGGACATACACATTTCAACATATACACTCTCTGACATATATTTCTTGTTATATAACAATCTATTCCGGTGTTATGGGAATAAGGATAATTCCAGAAATAAAATAGAAAAATACACATATAGAAAGACGAATATTTGAATACATATTGTAGTCAAGAATATAAGAATACTGTTTTTAGGTAAACAATTCAGCTCTGAAGTGTGCAAAACAATATGTATAGAGAAACTCACAGCAGCTTGAATGGTCATAACAGATGTAGAAACATGAACATTTTCCAGGACTTCGCCGTGTTGGAAATACTCTATAGTGGTGTTTCCGTTCAATATGATATGCACACGTGTAAATGTACAACGCCTGAAAATAGATGTGAACAAAATTGAAGGAAATACTGTAACAAAAAAATTACATTTCACAACCTTAGGTCAAATTAAAGAATAGTATAAAGAAATGCTAAACTAAAATTTATTTGCTGAAGACATATTTCTGAAATTTCGTTCTCAATGTATTTATTTAAGATAGGTTCATGAAAATTAATATTTTACTGTTTATTGCACATTGTACCAAACGTACCGAGAACCTAGATGTGGTTGATCACACGCTTGTACACTAAAATCAATTTTCTTCAAGAGTGTTTCAGCCAATGATATGTTTCCAGTTGCTGACGATATTGTTATTCGAAAGTCTGTAACACTATAGCTGACATTCCCATTAGGACCAGAATCCTGATCGTTTGCAATCACCTGTATAATAATAATAATAATAATAATAATAATAATAATAATAATAAGAATAATAATAATGATAGTGATGATGATGATGATGCTGCTACTGCTGCTGCTGCTGCTGCTGATGATGATGATAATGATGATGATGATGATGATGATGATGATGATGATGATGATGATAATGATGGTGATAATGATGATGATGATAATGTTTACTAAATTTTGAAGTAAAAAGGAAGAAGTACCACTGGATATCCTAAACTCCAAGTCCATTAAAATACGACAAATTAAATATAACAAAAGTCTTAACACGAAGAACAATTACGAAACTCAAACGAGATGGGACCAGGTGTCCGGAAAAAAACATAAAATATCCTTATTTGATGGATCTAAAATATTGGATTGAAAGTGCAATATGTGGAAATGCTTTGGTTTTCTCACCTGTCCTACAAAAGATCCGTTAGAGTTCTTACTAACTGGGAATGTGTAATCAGATTGCGTAAAAACAGGATTATGGTCGTTCACGTCCACCAAAGTAACTTCAACAGTCGCACTGTCACCGACTGTACCATTGTTATAGTCCACGGCATCCACCTGAAATATTATCAACCATGTTAGCGTTGATTATCGTGATGGGTAGGGTGTGTAACTCATTGACACCTGTAACCACATCTGGACTCACACATTTCAAAGAATGGTAAATGCAACGGTTACAATTCAGGAGTTTATGATTAAGGGTCCAAATTTCATAATAAATATTAACTTGCTCACTCCTAAATGATGACAGTAGACCATACTTATGGCACGCCAAAATCACATTAATGAGTTAAACGTAGTTTTTCTCAGTTAAACCTAATATTTTCCCAGTTAAACCTAGTTTTGTATTTCTCAATTAAACCTCTCGTCAATGTGGGTTACTGAGAAAAACTAGCTTTAACTTGAAAAAAACTGGGTTTTACTGAGAAAAAACTGGTTTAGCTCATTAATATTATTTTGATGTGTCATGCATACTATGATCTATTGCTTTAGGTGAGTCTAAGTGTGAGCACAGGGGTTGGTGAGCTAAACAACAATAACGATGGCCTAGTAATAAACAAAACGCTTTTACTAAGTAACAATTATAAAATATATTATAATAATACAATAAATGGATGGAAATAAAAGAAAAAGCTAACTATCAATTTATATACAAATGAAGTTTGTTGCCGAAAATATAAGAACATTATAAATATACCTGACTTGCTATTAACACAATATAATAAAATACATGTACTTGCCCACGAATTTTTTACATTATTCTGAAAGTACTTACCGTCAACATAAGTTTATCGTTGTTGGTATAATTAGCTTCACGATCAAGAAGTGTTGGATTGAGTACCAGAATGACTCCAGTCCTATTATTTATCTCAAATATATTACTGTATGTAGTTAAGTTGTACTGGACAACAGCATTTTCTCCCTGAAGTGAAGAAGATCATTTTTTTTGCAATGAACATGTGTATGTGAAAACATCAAATGGGAGGAGAATGGAATATAATGAGCCAAATATGTAAAAGCAATAGGGCTGAGTGTCAGATATCGCATTTATCAAGGAGAAAACTATAACACAATTTCAAAACAGAGCTATTTACAAATTGTCACGTGGTTAGGACACATATATAATTTTACGTAAGCTTATACTTTTAAGGATTGTTTTTCATTTTTTGAACATCATTGGGGTATAAAAGCAATTGCTCATGGAAAAAAATTCTGTGCAGCACGAAGTATATCAGCTGCGGTAATAATTTCCAATGCCAAAATGAAAAAAAAAAATGAAATTCGTTCACGTGTGTATACCTCGTCCTTGTCGGTAGCCGTTACAGTCGTGACGTAAGAACCAGCACTTGCATGTTCCATTAACGATGTTTTGTATGTTTTAAGGTTGAACTTAGGTAGGTTGTCGTTAACGTCTGTAACTTCTATAATTAGTGTTGCTGTGGCACTCCTTATGTCTGTGTTCTGTTGAACTGCCTGCAGATTGATCAGAGATTTTATTGACGAAAAGTCTACTAAGCAATACAGTAAGTTAGTCATCATATCAAGATTATTTATAATTCTAATTTTCTGTTAAAAACTAGGACTTTCATTTTCACAGTAAATATTCTTAGATGGATTTGGCAACACATTTAGATTTACAACATGGCATTGTATGATACCACTTTTTCTCTCGGGACTAGAGTGAAACTTGTATATAACGACCTCCTTAGGGACACAAGAAAACCGGCCTTTATAGGGAGGTGGTCTTTATATAGACGTTGACTTGTACACAAATGGCACTAATGGGCACAAGAAAAACGGTCTTTGTGACCAGGTATTCTCTATACACAGCTGGTCGCTACAGCAGGTATCTTTATATTAAATTCAAGATCATATGATGAAGTCTTTTGGACAGATACAAACGTTTGGAGCATTTGTTTTGGACCCTCTTGAAAAACTATAACTTTGGTAATTGTTAATAATATTTGTACCGTATTTCATAATAATTTTACCGACAATGCTATGATTGTAATACTTTTTCTAAGAATAAAAGAAAATTAATCTTACAAAAATCAGAAAACAAATGAACATTGCTAATATTCATCGGCAGAGATATGCACCTTTTAGAATATGTGATTTACAAACCCAGAAAAAAACTCGGTCTTGAAGTGGGACTTAGTATGCATTGTTAGTAGCGGGAGAGAAGAGCAAAAAATGCAATGATAGAGTTGTAAATTCTTATCCAAAAGACAAAGGAACAATCAGAGACTATATGTAGGCACCCTCTGCACCTTGTCTGCATACCTTGATAATCACGGGGCCAAAGTGCTGATTCCAATCTTCTCTGTTTAGGACTTTTATAATCTTGATCAAACCAGTTGACTGGTTTATATTAAAATATTCCGATATTTTTGTCTCATCTGAAAAAAAATGTTTAGATGACTAAATACCGATAGTTCACCAAAACTTATGACTAAATATCCCAAATTGAGATTTTTTTAAATGTCAAGATTGTAACAATTCAAACTATAATTATACAATATTAATACTTTTTTCAAAAATATGACGTCATGAAATATTCCCAGATAAAAATACATACAGTCATAATAATCACATTACTACACATGACAACAACTCTTAAATGTTTATCACTCTCGGGAAATTCAAAACAGCGCGAAACTGATTTTTTCCAAATCTTTTTTATGGAAATGAAAGACATACTTTGGAATTTATAAGATATATTTTGTTTCCCAGCTCCAAGATCTCTGTCAGTGGCATTTATCCTCGGCGTTGTCGGTACAAATGTACCCACGATTGAGGAATTCTGAATAAAATGAAGGAGGTATACTGTACATTTTATATGTACAACAACAACATGTTCTTCTTCTTCTTCTACTACTACTACTACTACTACTACTACTACTACTACTACTACTATTGCTACTGTTTATTATTTATATTATTTTATTATTATTATCATTATTATTATTATTATTATTATAATTATTAATATTATTATTATTTTTATTATTATTATTATTATTATTATTATTATTATTATCTTACTTATTACTATCATCAATGTGATAGTACAGATGGGAGATCCAAGTATAAGTAACGATAGAGAAGAAGAAAAAGTATGATAATTGATAAAAATATACCTCTTCTGGAACAATTAATCTGTACACTTGATTGTCAAATTCTGGATCCATGTCATCTACATCCTCAATATTAATTGTCAGTTGTGCTGTTGCATTTCTACCGGCATGCTGTAATTCAAATAATTTATTTTCATAAAATAGATTTTTTTTAATTTACCTTGTTAAGCGAAATAAGTTTTTTTTAAATGGGACTGATTCATGTACCACATGATAACCGATAACATTTGTGCGGTACTAGTATCTCCAATGGTGATGGGACGTAACTCTATGCAATCTTCTCGCTGAAATGACGTTAGCGCGGGATATCATTTGCTAGCGTCGTTCCATCACAAACAGAAACAATAGTCCCGCACAAACGTTATCTTGTATCACTTGACACATAAATTTGTCCCATTGTTTTGTTTTGATTTTTTTCCCGCTACACTCGATATCTATAAGTTATATGGTGGCGGGCAGTTTTTAATGGTGAGGAGAGAAACCAGTTACAATGTTCCCGGGAAGAGATCAGCGACCTCTCGCGTGTGAACTGGCAATTTTTTTCACAAAAATCAGGTTTCAGTGGATCTCGAATCTGCGCTGGCCAGATGTGTAAGATTCCATGGTCCAAAGCACGATGCTTTAATAACTCACACAAAAGCCCTGTTGTTTAAAAATAGTTGCTAATAAATACATTTTATAAGTTAAACTGACTGGATGTATGATTATGTAGGTGTATGCGGATAGAAATGTAAATGTTTATATAATCTATATTTATATATAACAATGAATATAACTCAAATTAAGTGTGAAAGCTAATATAGCTAATTTGAGTTAATGTAAATATACTCAGAATAAGTAATATCTATTGATGACATGAATAAAGCAATAATATATTAATATATAATATATATTCATATTTTAACCCTTAATAGTTAAATGCATTGACATAAGTTTATAATGCATGTTGATTTGTCACTATATTAACCGGTAATGACTTCCCTGATCAGTGAAATATTCTACAATTCCAATTTTCGACAATTTCAATATCTACATATACATATAAACCCTAACCCTAACCCTAATGCATAATCGTACGATCACACCCGACACTATTGAAGTATTAAACATGAATTCACTGAATGTTTGCTCCAAGTACCTCCATTATCGAACAATAATCAGTTGTCTATGTTTTTTGAGCTAAAGTGGAAAAGCAACAGATATGTTTTCATAATTTTAATTGCCCAGATATTAATATATCTGCAAAAAGCAAAAATTTAAGTATTGGACGCTTATTGATATTAGGTATTTATTGTCAATATGAATACAAACTTGGTAGCCATGAGATAAAAATATCGCCCACTATGGCCAAATTATTATGATTTTTTACCTTTTTTAAAAAGATATAATATATTTTGAATTTTCCGCGTTTTACGTCATCAAACTTCACGCTAGTGAAATAAACGTAAAACATTTCTTTACAACCTGAATATGGTTAATCTGATGTGCCAATTTTGCTCTGCAAACGATCATTACATATAAACAGGAGTAAAGTATTTAGTTATAAGTTATAAATTAGTCGAAAGGATATTAGAAATCGATTTTTTGCGGTCCATATAATGACCTTGCTTGCAGTTGTTTTGCTAACTTAGATGTTGAGTTGTTGAGTCGCCTTTACCGATTGGGATCAGGAATTATCCAAGAATTACTTTGTTTTCATTTTCTTTTTATCTTTTTCATCTTACTGCTTACTGCTCTATTTCTATGCAAGGATTACGTCACATTGAATTCTTCATGACTTTAACATATATGCAACAAATTAATAAAATCTATTATTTACATACTGTCATACACTGCCTGGCTTGTAAATAAAAGACACGGATATTATTATGAAAACTAAAAATCAAATAAATAACAATGCTCAAATAAGATATAAAAACATTATCTTAACATAAAATCATCTATTTTCCCTTATTGATTTGCGGTTTTTAAGTTTTGGTAAAATTTCATTTGTTCAATAATTCTGCTGAAAATCGGTATGACCGTCCGTATATATTTTTTGTCAAATATATAATTTTCGACGAATTATAATCAGTTTTTGAGTGTTATACCTCTCTATATAGGCAAATATGACGATCTAAAATAATATTTTGAAATATTTTAATTTTTACGGAGAATCCATGGCGATGTGACAGGTCGGTCATGATTCCTCTATGGCATCTGATTCCAGATTGTGTCTTCCTAGAGGTCAGTATCAAAATTTCAATATATCTTACTCATATTTTCTATAGATGACCTTTTTGGGCGATTATCTTTTTTTCAATAGCACAGAAGGACGATATAATATCCTTGCTACTGTTTGGATTTCTTAATGAAAATATAGATGATTTTTAGCTAAGGGTATATTTTTGCATATTGTCTTCCTGACTTCCGGACGATTAACACTTTGCTATCTGTACTTTTATATTCATTACATTAAGTATACACACAAATAAAACAACTATCAACCTACACAAAAAAAAGTCATCGGAAGCTGTGACTGGTAATATAAAAAGCTGTACTTACTTGGGCCAGTACCTCCAATATATAGCTTGTCTTCTTTTCATAGTCCAGCGGATTTGTTACAAATAAATTACCTCCTGTTCTCAGTGCAAAAGGACTGCTTCCATCTGACTATATATACATATACATATAAATACACATACACATACACACACCTCAACTGATAAAGTCTTATTACCAGAAATGATCATCTTGAACATTTGTTTTGACATCATTTGTAAAAGTATAACTTTAGCATTGTTTATATTACTAGTTTAAAGTTGATAAAACAGTACTAAATCAATTTTTTAAGACTTACGACCTAGGACTTGATACTGTTTTATAAAATGTATCCCACAGGTCTACAGATGTCCAATTTCTACTGACATCTTTATCTTTTTATTGCGTTTTCGCTATTGATGATATTTCGATATCTCTATTTATACGCTGCATTGACTTCCAACACTATCAAATATGATATCACTTATCAAAAAGTAATATGCAGAGTAATTTTTTTTATTTTTGGATAAATTTCTGTTTTTGTTATTACCTGACGTGTTATTTTTACCAAATAAATAAATAAATAAATAAATAAATAAATAATCTTGTAATTTTACATTTTCTAAAAGGTGTTATGTATAGATAAAAATTCAAAAATTTCAGTAGTTAGAAGCTCGCGTGTCAGGCATGAGACAATATTAGAATATGGCGAATATTTGACTAATCCAATTAACGAGAAATCCTGTTTTGCCATTAAAATGGTAACATTGGGTTGATCGGTTTACCACTTGTGCAAACATTTTTTACATACCAATAATGTGTAGAGTATAGGCTGACCATATTCATAACAGTCTTCCTTAATAGCTCCGTGTCCTTCTGCGCCAAAATCGTAGATTGCTTTATTTACTGATATTGACTGCAATAATTCCAAAATCATTTATTCACTCAAAACATACGTATACACGGTCCGAAGTCATAACATTTACTCATTACATGTATTTCCAATTTCCATTCTCATTCTATTTGTATTTTCTTATTTCTATTTCAGAAATATTACAAATATACAAAAAATCACGGTTGCAGCATAAATATTTGGTGTTTAATCTTAAAATACGACCAAAGTTAGCTGAGCTTGTGTATAGGTCAAATTTGGTGTTTTCGGGCCCTCTTCAATATAAAAAATGAATACATAAACATAAAAGTAGACAATTAGAGTTTAAAAATGGATATTTACTGAAAAAGAAAAAAAAACCCATAAATAATGGCTTCTTTATCAGTCTTTCACTTTTGGTAAGCGCAGGTTCGAATACTAGTCCTGCTCAAACCTAAGTTGATTTTTGTGAGAAAGTTTGCCAGTATACTTGCGGAAAGTCGGGTACATTGTAACCGGGTTTTCTCCTCCACCAATAAAAACTGACAGTGACAATATAAATGAAAAATCATTGTGTGTAGCGTAAAACACCATTCAAATTCAGCTATTGCATTAGCGGTCCAATAGCTGAGAAAGTGATTAAGATGAACTTTTCATGTTTTTGATATAACACTACATTTTATATATATATATATATTTTGAAATCGCAATCATTAATAAATTTAAAAAAGGGGAGATGTTATTCGAAAAAGTGGTACGGTACAATAGGTATACACATTTAAAAGTAAACTTTTGTTACTTTGAAAGATAATGAGAGTCATTCATTGTACGGTATTGAAATTTTGAATATGGTCAATTTAGTTTGATTTAAAATTCTGAGCAAATTCGTTCCTAGCTAGTTCTAGCTAATAAAAGTTGGAGGTCATATGAAACTCATCTTCCAGGAACTATTAAATTTAGTGATATTGGTAAATTGCAAATCAAAAAGAATAAATTGTAAAATAAGTAACTGTTTCCATGTTTTTTTCGTTGGCAAATTGAATAAAATGTAAAAACAAACCCATTCTGTACTTACATGCCAAATTTGGCGATTATAAAAGACAAATACTGTTCCACCAATCAACATATTAAGTATAATGTCTTCCGAGCACGTACAATAAACCCCCTTACAAAAACTCCAACAATAGATAAACATTTTTTCTTTTTTTTTCTAATGTCTCACAGGTTTGTAGTTGAAAATTACACTCATAAATAAAATGAATTACCTCTGAAATGTTGAGAATGATGCTGTCAAATTTCAAAGGCCGACTCACCACAACTTGTACAAGAAATCTGAACGTGTTCTTTGTAGATGTCTGAAGAAACAGAAAGTAATGCAATAAACGGCTGATATACAGCGAATTATAACTACAATCTCTCTCTCTCTCTCTCTCTCTCTCTCTCTCTCTCTCTCTCTCTCTCTCTCTCTCTCTCTCTCTCTCTCTCTCTCTATATATATCAGTCTTCTTATTCATTCTTGATAAATAAAAGGTATTTTTATAGACTGTATTTGTGCATTGCTATTGATTTGACTAGTATATTTTGATAAGACCCTATTACATATATCACTTTCCTTTTGATTTTGCAATTCGTTCTTTATAACTACGTAACAGGAAATGTTAAATGTTTCATAATCTTTTAGAATGTTTGAGGATCACAGAAAATATCTCAGTAACAAATGTGAACAAAAGTATGAACTACACAAACTGGTAAAGAATTTTTTACAGATATTCGAAAAAATGATATGTTATGTTTGCCTTACTAAAGTCAACTGGCAATTCTTTACATCGGTTGTTTATTTATTAACATAAAAAACTAAATTACCGTATTGCATTTTAAGACGCAAGCAAAAAGGGAATCACTCTGTAAAAGAAAGATTAGATTCATTTGTAAAATACATAGCGTACTGTAGTAATCACTGCATTGAAATAGTGGTTATTTCTCAGTATCTTTGAAGAGAAAATGAAATTTAAAAAAAACCGCATCTGATATCAACGTTCCGCAAATTTATAATAGTATTGTCAGCGATTACTCTGTTTCACTAAATGAAATGTTGAGTTGCCTGTTCGATAGCGGTTGCTGAGACGTCTGTACAATTATGGCGAGGATTCGTTCCTCACGTATTTCAGATGGATTTGACTGTGGACTCACGGTGAGTGTGATCGGTCAACAGGGGATGCTTACTCCTCCATGGCACCTGATCCCACCTCTTGATTTCCAGAGGTCTGTGTTTGTCCATTTTTACCAGATTTGTATCTATATCCTGGACACCCTGAGGATTTATGCTTTGGTATCTGGGATTTTTATACTGAAATTGAACTTTTGAACTTACATACTTTATTTGTCCTTTTCGTCTTAGATAGGGCATAGGGCCACAATGGATTTAAGAACGCCATATGAATGATCAAAGACAAAGAAATCACACAACACTGATTTAAGATGGCTCAGAATACTCGCCAGAAGCAGCTTTAAAAGAATTAAACTAATTTGCTAATATATCGATTTTAAGAATAAATTACTCTCCGATTTAGCCATTTGTTTTCTTTTCATTCTCAAACCATAGTGAAAAATTTATTTAAAGTTTAAATGATTTACTATTAAATTTTGCTTGGAACAATACGACAGTTAAAATTAAACGAGATGTTATCATAAATAATTATGAGGATGGTGGGCTTAAAATGTTGCATTTAAAGTAATTTATATTAGCATCCAAAAGTCGAATCAGACAAATTTTAAGGGGTGATTGTAAAAGATTTAATATTTTATAAGAAATAAATATAATATATATAATATAAACTGTGGTAAGGAATATATAATAGACATATATATATATACAAACCCTTTTAAATTCATTTCTTGATATTTCAAAGACGAAACAAGGCTTTGGTATTGTAAAAATTAGTTTCAAGATTTGTTTGTTGCAGAAATTATCAATTAAAAGTTGAAGTGCTATAAAATAATAATACAGAATATAGAGACAGTATACCTACAGTTGTTCACCAATTCCAACTTATGTTTATTCATGGTTACACACATTTTTGTATGAGTATAAAATGAAAGAACATTTCATAGCTATTCATTTTGACTTTCATTGTGCGAATTGTATACTTTGGTATTTGTGGAAATATGATGTTTTTAGAGAGTATCTCTAACCTCAATTACGCCTAAGTTCTTCCATAGCTAAAATTCTGATAAGACAACGTAGTTTTAGAAAAACGTAGGGTTGCAAAATCATCTCTTGGAAAACCAAACATATTATTGGGCAGGGGATTAGATGTATCATTGTATACTCACACAGGTAAGATTTTTCTGAAGAATGATGTCATTTCCCTCGATCTTTATTCTGTCACACTCATTTTCGACTTCTTTTATAATTACTCCGTTGGAAAAATTATATGGAAACGAAAAGATAACATCACCACCTGGAAAATCATAGAAGTACTTTTCAGTTTAATTTTATTACCAAGAAAAAGCAGGATTGAGAAATAATGGAATTTTAATACAAAGAGCACATATTAGCCTAGAAGGCTATGCTGATAAAAGTCTAGTGGATAAAATGATAGCATGTTCAGTGAAAGAAAAATGATAAAAGAAAAATTACCAACATGAAATTTTATATAGTAAAATTGAAGAAGTACCAATCGATAATCAAAACTCAAGTCCATTATAACACGACGAATTAGATGTGTAAATGGTCTCAAAATGAAGAACAATTGCGAATCCCAAACGGAATAAAACCAGGTGTCCGGAAGGAATCAGCGTCTTCTGCTGGCATACCACACCCGTCGCAAACGTTCCATGGAAATTCCTAGTCAAATTCGGTGAAAAGGTCAAGTTTGGTGATAAGGTCAAGTTCGGTGAAAAACACAATTGGTGAAAGGGAGTAACTGTCTGTTGCCGTGCTCCAGAATACTATCTAATATTTCTGAGAAGGGGGCTTCATAATGTTTAACAAGATCCCCGTATCGACCATAAAACTTCTTAAACGACTCCAAGCGTTCAACAACGTAACCTTGTGCAAGTAGTTTATTGGCTAGTCATTTTGCTCTCAGAATAAAACATTCAGAAGAAGAGCATGCCCTGGCATAACGTATAAGTACAGCATTACAACCAATTACAACCATAAAAGTGTCTAATGATATTTTTATAAACCCTGCAACTGATTTATTCTATCATTAATCAATGATTTATCACCGAATTTGAACACCTGCGGAAACTCAAGAATACTCTGACGAAGTCGGGTATGTTTGGATTTAGCAGTAGCAGCAACAATTTCCTATGATACTACTCGTACTATCGCTTCTGCAACAATAACAATTATGGCAAATACACAATAACAACAGCAACACCAACTTGACTGATACTACTACTGCTGTTACAGCGACTACTATTTCCGCTACTTGTACTACTACTACTACTACTACTACTACTACTACTACTACTAACACTAATATTACTACTACTGCTACTACTATTTCTACTATTACTACCGCTACTTTTACTAAAAACACTACTATTACCACTACTTTTTCAAGAACTGCTACTCCCACTACTCCTATTTTTACTTATAATGATGATATCAATTAATTTTAAGCGAATGTTAAAATACTGATTATACGTGAAATACCTACTGTAATGGTCATCTGTCACATTTACAGACTGTGAATCATCCAAATACGATTTGCATTCTGTAGCGAAAAAAGAAAATGTTTTGTTGATTAAAACAACAGCATATAAAAAGCAATATGTTACAGAAAATATAAAAGTTGAAATAAGTAAAATTGTACATTCTTAAGGAAGAAAATATACATCGCTGTTATTTATTATTGAATTATTATTTAGAATAATATTTCAACAAATTTACAGGTATAAATGCAATAAGACATATCTAGTATATAATTATTCATACTTCTTGTCTCGTCTTCAGCTGTTGTCGATTTCAACATTAAACAAAATAACAGTATATGCAATGACCAACACATCTCTCAGCTTAGAACCTAAAAAACAAATACAGATAATTACATATATTCACTTGTACATAAAGAATAATGAAATTAAAACAAAGACAAAACTAGGATCCAACAAACTTTTTCATATTTGATATTATTTTTCTATCATCTTAATTTATTTTTCAATATTATTTTTAAAGTTAAAGGGGCAATAGCTGTGGTTATTTTTTTCAAAAGTTGCTTCCCCTTTTTTACTACTTAGATTGATAAGCAATAACAGAAAAAATTGGTTAAGAAACCTAGGTTTGGTACTTTTTTTCAATTGCAATTGATTAATTCAACCTTACTATTTATATATGGATACCACACTGGACCTGACCTTTTCTTCACAAAATATATAGGAATATAAGATTGTTATGTCTGTATAGTTCTTATTTGTCAGTACAAGTAGTACAGGAGTTGTCAGAAGACAACAAAGCTCGCCTAAATGGGTGCAAATTATCACAAGAATTACACGTATGTATATGTCTGTCTTGCCGGTCCCTGCTTTGATATTAAATGTATATAACAAAGTATACTTGAAGTATGCAATATTAATAAGTGTAGGATCAGGAATGGGAATGTATTTCAAGTTATAAGTTAAAATATATATTCCAGGAGGTGGGGCAGGTCCCCTATATGCACCACTAAATGTGTCTCCCAATAACAATCAATAATATATATGGTATAAGGATGGAACTGTGAACGGTTTTTAAGTTGTAAGTAAACATATATATTTCAGGGGCGAGGCAGTACCCCAACATAAACCACTGAAAGTGTTTTCCCATAACAATCAATAATATATTTGGTTTAAGGGCGATGCTGTGAACGGTTTTTAAGTTATAATAAGTAAAAATGTATATTTCAGAACCCCAAGGACCTTATCGTACACCACTAAATGTGTTTAACCATAACAAACAAGAATATATATGGTTTAGGGGTAGGCATGTGAATGGTTTTCAAGAAATACATAAAAGAATAAATTTAAGAGGGTGGAGTATATATCCATACCCCAAAGACCTCAATGCACATCTATAAACACTGATGTTCTTACCCTAATGGAACCTCCATCCAAATTATCAGCATTGTAACACTATCATTAACCAAGAACCCAAATCCTAATGGAAACTTAACATTGATCTGAACACAGCAAATTTTTGCAAGAAATTGTCAGTAAAAACAAAATCACAAAAAACATAAACATATATATTTCAGGGGAGAGACAGTACCAAAATGATATTTATAGTGCTTTCCAACACTTGTCCCAAAACTTTAACCCTTGATTTGCGTGAAAATTAAATCACAAAAATGTAAAAATTTGAATTTATTCCAAAAAAGTTTCAGATTTTACTCTGCTAATTGATACTTAACCCCCAAAGAGTGACTCATCTGATAACAGCATCCTACTACACATATTGAATGATTTATAGTACTTTCCAACATTTGCCCAAAAAATGGCGCCGTTAAACCTAGTTTTTCTCAATTAAACTTGTTTTTACACGAGAAAAACTAGGTTTAACTCATTTTTGTGATTTATGCGCAATTTAACCTAGTTTTTCTCAATTAAACCTAGTTTTTCTCCAGGTAATGTGGGTTACTGAAAAAAATCTAGGTTTAACTGAAGAACTAACATTTAAGGTAAACTGAAGGGAATCAGTATGGTTTTTAAAAAAATATAGACAATATCTATAACATTTTTTATACCAATCTCTTACTATCTATGTTATCTGAAATCAAATGTGCATAGACAACCAGGAAGTTCAAACAAGGTATCATGGAGTCTATGTTATCGGACTTATATTGATTTTTGGTCGGGAAGGATAACACAATCAGCTTGCGATAATGAGAGAGAGAGAGAGAGAGAGAGAGAGAGAGAGAGAGAGAGAGAGAGAGAGAGAGAGAGAGAGAGAGAGAGAGAGAGAGAGAGAGGCTTTAGTCTAGAAATATGAAGAATACATTGCATATATTAAAGTTTGATGGATCGACGGCAGCAGAAAAGTTTTCTTTACATTTGTCCTCTTTTTTTCTTTACATCTCGGCAAGAACTTTTTATTCATACAGAGATGTAACAAGCTATAGGTGAAGTACCAAAATTTAGACCTGTATAATGGAATGACGCTAAAATCTATCTATCTATCTATCTATCTATCTATCTATCTATCTACCTATCTATCTATCTATCTATCTATAAGGTAATTCCATGAAGTGAGGTTACGCTTCATGATGAATTTGATTGGTCCAGTTGACATTTATGAGCCCACGAGTGCCAACTGACAGAAGTTCAATGCTTATGAATTTTCATAATGGTTATAGAGTGTCAGTGCCAAAAGATGGTAAGTAAATGAAAATTTGATGAAAAAAAGTGGCGCGGTGAGTAATCGAGTTGTACTTACCCTTTAACTGTATGTTTGCTTTGCTTCAGTTCCTGATCATGTCGAGCTTGTTTATCTGAAGAATATTTTAATTAGTCATTGCTTAATTTTAATAGATATATAAAACCAAAACAAAATGCATTTATTATTCTTATAAATATAATACCAAGGTTCAGTTTTGCGAAAAGATGCCAGAATAAATGTTCAACACGAACGTTTCTGTTGATAAGATTTCCTCAATGAAGCTCACATTTGAAACATTGTTTTTAATTCCTTAAGGGGGCCTCATGCAATGTCATAATATGAACTTAATGTTTTAAGTTTTAAACCTGTTCTGTGGCTTTGATGTAACAAAAATTAAAATTTTTATAAATCAAAACATAATATGAAATTTTTAGAAAAAAATAATTTTAAGTTTAGCCATATATTTAATCCAATACTTATACATGTTTTAAGTGAAGAGCGTATGGTAGAGTAAGCTGTGATACGGAAGAGTAACGTTGAATATAACAAAATGATTGGTTAATGTTATGAAGCATTATCGAATAGTAATCGATGAAGTAAAGTTGCATTGAACCCACGCTTTTCCTCGTGTTCCCTCCCATCCTACATATACTCTTGTCAGTGGTGGTTTAAATTTATTACCATGTATGTTTTTTTATTTTTGGTGTTCATGTATATTAGATAGATCTACATCTTCTTGATGGTGATGACGATGTTTTTGATGATGAAATAGCTGTTAGAGGTTGGTTGAGAAAAGCGAATGTTTTGTATATATACTTAATAAGAAATAAATCTGAGCGCACCTGCTCCATAACATGTGTTGTTTATTCTTTAAATAATATATATTCGTTTGATTGAAACGCACTAGTACATAAGTAAACGAGACTACACTTTACAAAAATGTACATAAAACACACCAGGTCACAGTATTTTCAGTTGTCTTAGACATTTTGTGTATGTAAAACAGTCGGTAGATAACGACACTCAGACCACGCTTATCCATTATGTAAATACATTATATAACATTTTATTGATATGAGTATATAAACTCTCAAAGATATAAATCTAGCTACCAATAACTACTACAGGCATTCGTGGGTCAAAACGACCAATAAATCAACTGACGAACAGAAATAAGTAAAAACTTGAACTTCAAAAAAAGGAAAAGGTGTTGTTTGTGATTTATGCTTCAAACAACCACCACCCACTTTGCATGTAAACTGGCAAACTTTCCAGCGTCACCGGCTTAGGATCCTGAGAAGGCCCGGGAACTCCTAGATAAAGCGTGAAATATTTTATGGCTTACAAGGTCTCTTCACTGATAAAATTCAGTATGAAAGCATAGTACAAAATATAAATAGTTAATGTCTAAAACATTTTTTTTAAAAAACAGATATTAAGTATACAAGCAGAATATTTTTACATTTTGTAATATATATATATATATATATATATATATATATATATATATATATATATATATATATATATATATATATATATATATATATATAACATACAGCAGGTGAGCTGATGAACTATCATAAATAATGTAAAAATCAGTACAGTATTAATCTTCAGGATATCCAGGACACCAATATATAAATCTGGTGAACAATGGACAAACACAGACCTCTGAAAATCTAGAGATGGGATCAGGTGCCATGGAGGAGCAAGCATCCCCTGTTGACAGGTCACACCCGTTGTGAGACCACAGTCAAATCCAAATCCAAATGAAACAAATGTAACTCAACATTTCATTTAGTCCAGGATATTAATTGCAAACAAGGTCAAACAGCTTAGTCGTTTCTCGAACCTCGTGGGCATGAGGTAAAATATTTTGTGGTTGAAGGTACAATACTCGAAACACTTGACCGCGAGGTTGATTTCTTAATCAAAAGCTGTATAAAGTATTGGATTGCTATAGAAAAAAGTACAGATCCCAAGGTGTTGATCCTTCGGAATTTCAAAAAGACAACAAACAGTATGTTGAACATCGGACAAACAGGGTCCTGTGGAATATCGGGAGGTGGATGCAGGTGTTACGGAGATAGGCCACGCCCCCCATGTGAGTCCAAAGTCTAGTGCAAACTAATGCAGAATAGAAATTAACCCCACTCACAGTCCGTACAGACAAACATTTAAAAAACCGATAGAAAGCATTCGCCATACGAAGGATTGAAATGATGGTTTCAAAATAGTCAACACCTGTACAACAATATGAAACCGTGGCACGGCTTTAGTTAAATTTGGTCAAGTTGTATGTTTATAATGTTAAAACTAAGTTGTTATCCACCGAAACAATCATTACGCATATGAACCCTGGGTAAATTCATTTCCTCGTCATAAAAGAGTTTCTGTTGTTGTACTAAAACCTTCTTTTTTGAGGATGTAATAAAACATTTATGCGTTACCAAGAGGTCTACAAAGAGTACATTCTTACACGTAATTATATCGGAATTATTTATCATGTAGCGCGTACGTATCTAGCCAACTTTGACTTCTATAAAAGGGTTCAATACCTGACATATTTATCTCAACAATAAAGAATTGTATATAATGATAAACTGAGGTCAGAGGATAGGGAAAATTGTAAGCCGCGTGGAAACACCTTAAGTGATTATCGCGAATGCCAGGACAATGGAGAAGCACACTTGTCTCACAAAGTTGGATTGCATGTAATTGTTTTTAGAGATGATGGGTCGATTCCAAAGGAATTTCCAAATTATTTTATCTTTATTTATTCATTTACGTAAATAATAAAATTAATATCATAAAATAATATTCAATTTGGGCACAGATAATAAAGCAAAATGATCTTAAAGTAAAAAAAATATCTTTTTTCATTATTTTAATTTTAAGTTTAATTATCTTTAAAAATTATATATCACCACACAATTACTCGGATACAATTACTCTAAATAACTTGTTAGTTATATAGTAAATGTCAGTTTTTAATAGTGAAGGAGAGACTACGGTTACATTGTATTCGAGAAAAAGGAACAGTAAACTGGCCAACTTTCCCACAAAATCAGCTTAGGTTCCACCGGTTCTCGAAACTGCAACCACGCGCGATTCTTTAACCACCGAGGTCCTAAATCATACAAATAGAAACAGTTGGTCGTGAAGGCGCACCATATAGCTCGCCTGTTTTTTGCTTTTTATGATTTGGGCAAAAATTAGGTCACAGCAACCACTGAAACAAAAAGCTTAACGTAGTACGATTCATATAGTAAATGACTAAGTCCAGGAAGCTGGAAATTTGGCTCACAATTAAGCCACAACAACCAGCATCCCCTGCATTGTTGAGTAATGATCCTAGACAATGTGCATGGCTATAGCTGCATACTTTGCCCACAATGGACTGAAACAAAAAGCTTAACACAAAAAAGGACGACGAGGATGACGCCGAAGCAGTAACAGCAATAGCTCTTGTGTTCTTCGAACAGGCGAGCTACAAAAATTATTCAATTATTTTCATTTACAAAAAATACATCTGTCAAAATAATATCTCTGCTTATAGCAATACATTTCAACATTACCATCATGAAATAAACTAAATCTATAATTACATATATTGAATAATTTGAATATTGTGATAAAGTGAATTTAAAGAATGATGTAATAAATGAATAAAAATCAAATGTTAAGAGAGTAAAACTATTGGTATTTGCCATTCATTTACATTTTTATTAGTTAATAGGATGGTTCGTGGTAAAATGCATATGAATAAATCAGCTATAAGAAAACGATATATTACGTAACTATTATCGTTTTCCACTCGTAATTAACCAATAACAGAATATCTGCATCTCATGTTTTGGACTCGTATGAGCTGTAGGGCAAATTAATTATATATAAAACACAAATCATAGTTTTTCTTCACCAAATCTATTATTTAAAATATACCTTTGGATGTGCTATGTTATATTGATCAAGTGTATAAATACTTTTAAGCATTAGTTTATATAAATGTTTCTGCACTATTAAATAGATCGACAATATGGATGAATTGAACGGAAGGTAAAACAAAAGCCTGCGTTACCTTGTTAAACAGTGGTTCTGTTTGAATATTATAAATATAATACCAAACTTATGGCTTTGTACAAAGGGCCAAAACAAATTCTCAAGACGATCAATTTTGCCAATAAGAAAAAGTCGAGGTTAAACTAAAGAGATAAAGATAGAGTTTCGGAACATACGGTGGCATCATACAAGGCCAAAAAATAACCTTAATGTGTTGCCAAACCGATCAAAGACTAACCACTGTAAAGTATGTTAAGGTTACTGGAATCTTACATGCGTTTGATGTATAGACAATGACGTATCATACTAAGAATTTGATTATCCAGTTCATGGAGTTTGCAGACTGAGATTTCTCTTTTAACTCAATGCATCCATTTTTTGAATATGTTTTCCAATTGCTTCAAATGTATGTTATTGCACGCAAATACATCCTGGCGTAACTTTTTGTGGACTGTATTCTCATTGCACAGAAGGCTTACTTCGTAATATTGCATTTTGACGTCACAGCGCGTGCAGTTGGTCAATACTTTAGAGATTGATAAGGAAATCATTGCAAAAAGAAGGGTGAATCTTTGAGCCATTGGAAATGATTGGTGTCATTAATCACCGGTGGATATAACCGATTGGCATGGGAATTGCTTGCTCCTCCTTTGCTCCTCTCTCTATATTAGGGACCCGCTTTTGTCCGGATCTGCTAATGTGAATTCTTAATTTTCAATGCTTTTTTTATCATGACTCCATGGGTTTCGAATTTTTCCACCGTTACCATTAAATGACAATACTGTTCAACACCGTTTTGTTGACATTTACCTAAAACCTTATTTAACATGCCGTGTATTGATCACAAAATGTCAAATAACCGGATAATTCAACGAATAGATAACGGAATATTTTGTGAGTTGAAGAGGATAAAATCAGGTCACTGGAGATAAACTTGACTTTTTTGAGACAGACGTGTGGTAACATCAGCTTACTTTAACACGATATCTCATAAGGAAATTGATTCTATATAAACTTATACAAACAACGTAGATATGTAAACAAAGCGGACGAACAAATTAGGTGTGATACTAGCAAAACAAATATCATTCAAGATATCTAAAGATACAAATATTTGGCTCCTCCTGTGAAAAGTTATTGCTCTGGGAAGTTTTAATTGAAATAAACTGCAAACTTGCCACCTCTCCGCTGTAAAATGTATGAAAATGTGTTCATTGTAATGTGTTAAAATTTTTCTTTTGTTAATATTATTTCAACGCAAATGTGTGTTTCTTTTTATAAAACGTGGCATATTTAAAATTGAAACACAGAATGTTATCATTTCTGGCATCACTACAATATAAAAATAATGATGGATTCTTTATGCTTTCTGACCGTGATTTTCTAATTTTCTGTTTGGATGAAAGGCCATGCATCTTTGAAAAAGGATAGATCACATAACAAGGGTGTCAAGCTTCTTGTCCGCACAACAAATATCACAGATACAGTAGTGCGTGGAATAGGAGCAAAACAAGATGTGTAACCTGTGCACCCTTACTTCTGGAAAATAGACGGCATTGGTTTGGTTTATATAAGATCATGGAACTCAATTAATTTTTGTTTCTTCATAATATTCACCTTGCAGATGGTTGAAGTATTAGATCTTCTTATGTGGAGATTTTTGTTTTTCTTTAAATTTATTACGCAACATAATTAGGAAGATTACAGATCTTAAGAAATGTGGGTGGTTTACTCATTGTTTACCGTGACTTTCAAAACATACAGTACAAACATCTAAAAACTATATGTATTTTGAGTAATTTGAATACTAGCCTTGCATTGTGTGTGGTATACCTTTAGAATACACATATTAATCTTATTGAAGGGAAAATATAAACAAAATTTCTAAAATATGTGATTTGGAAATAAGTGACGCTTTGAATCAGATTTACTTTTTGTAACGTAAAAAGAATTTTCTTGATTACGTCATCATTGAAACATAATCCATGAATAGATAGTATAGTCATTCTATGCTCCGCCCTTTTGCGCTTTACTCCACGCTCGACATTTATCGGTCATATGGAGGCGGCCAATTTTTAATGGTGGAGGAGAAAATATGTGAACAGGAAGAGGCTAACAGCCTTCTGCAAATTTTCTCGCAAAACCAGGTTAGGTTCCCGCGCTGACTAAAAGGAAGCTTCTTCGTGGTTTAAAGTGCGATGCACCATCCACTCAGCCACAGAGGCTCTCTCGCTCGGCGTTTCCACAGACTTGGATTCGCATTTTCCGGGATTGAGTGCGTGTCCTGCCGTTATGTCATTAAACCCTGAAATCTTTTCCGGGGTAAATGTTAGACATTTAGCAATGGATCCTATTCATTAATGGTGAATCACATTATCCACAACAACTTCTTAACAACAACAACAGCTTCATAACAATAACAAAAACAACAACAACACAACGACCACAAAAACAACAACAACAACAGCTTCTTAACAACAACAAAAACAACAACAGCAACAACACAGCAACAAAAACAGCAAAAACAACAACAGCTTCTTAACAACAACAAAAACAACAACATCAACAACACAACGACAACAACAACAACAGATTCTTAACAACAACAAAAACAACAACACAACGACAACAAAAACAACAACAACAACAACTACTACTACTACTTCTTAACAGTGGTATATAAGTGCGAGTAGCGCTCATGAATTTGATTAAAGTTCTAACATTTGAATCGTTGTGGATTTTTATATTTAAATCAGATTACTTTTTATCAGTTCTATAGTATAACACCCGAAATATCCTTAATTCATTGTCAATATTGCGGCGGTATTATCTCTGTTTGACTATTATAAATTGTAATGAATGTGATATTTTTTCTGTTTCTGCATAAAGTAGTAGGCCTATCATAGATAATGTATAAACTCACGGACACCAAAGTATGGAAGTTAGTATTATAGGAACATGTATAAACTCACGGACACCAAAGTATGGAAGTTAGTATTATAGGAACATGTATAAACTCACGGACACCAAAGTATGGAAGTTAGTATTATAGGAACATGTATAAACTCACGGACACCAAAGTATTGAAGTTAGTATTACGAATACATATATAAACTCACGGACACCAAAGTATGAAACCTAATATTATAGATACGTATATAAATTCACGGACACCAAAGTATCGAAGTTCGTGATACTGAACATTGGACAAACCCGAAATCTTCGGAAAATACAAAAGTGAGATCAGGTGTTATGTAATACGTTTAGGTATATCATATGCCCCTGTATGGTACCACTTTCTGTTTCGGAACTACTGTTTTATGTTTCGGAACATCTATTTAAAATTCGAACTCAACAGATGAAGTCTTACTGACAGAACCGGTTGTCTAGAGCACTTGTTTGGCGAAACTATAACTTTGGTATTAAGTTTATAATTCTAAATCGATACGTGAATCAGTTTCGGTCATTAACCTCCACAGCCACCCTGACCCTAAGTTAACATGTATTATATTTGAACTAGTTATCACTAGCTTTGTCTGTATTGTTAATATATTTACCATGTGATATATTTATTCAATGATAATTCAATAGTAATTGTCTTAATTTGTGGACTGGGAGCATATATAAAATTGTCCTTAGAAAAACAAATAACGAATCGGAGAGTTTTGAATATAATTGTTACTTGATATATTATTTCATGGGAATACGAAATTATTAAAAGCTTTGGCTAAAATGATATCAGTCATTTTATATATCTATAGGTGAATCCTGGGAACTAAAGGTTCTGCATTCATACGTCCGTCCGTCAGTCTAGTATATATATATATAACTTTCTATGAGCAGTATTTCGCTAGAGTTATTCCTCTTTAGCGAACATATTGTTGGTCAGCTTCGTTAGTTTTTCCTTTAAGCAACTAAATTGAATGACAGCATTCGTGAAATGCCATCAGAATCTTATCAAAATTAATGAAGATCTGGACTAATTAAATGTTTTCAAAATATATCCTCATCAGGATTTTTCATTTGTTTTATTCGGGAAAGTATATATGTTGCCTTAAAGTATGGCCGTAGAGATTTTTTTTTTACATCTAGTATGATCTCCAGTTCAAACTTCAGGCGAGCCTACAAGTGTCATTACAAATTATGTTCATGTATACTCACTTAAAAAAATGTTAGCTTCCAATTCATATTTGCTTCAGATATATTCTTGTTAGTCAAAGTTATTGAAATACAATTCATATATAAAGATGAATACATACTATGTATATATAAAGGATAATGGCAATATATTTAGATTTGTTATTTTGTCTTGTATGATACCACTTTTTCTTTCTGAAATATTCTTTTATATTCTATTCCAGCTCAAATGATGAAGTCTTATTGACAGAAACGATCGACTTGAGCATTTGTTTTGCTTTGCTTTGGTATTATTAATAATATTTTTGAATAAATGATAACTTTCAATTCAAGTTTGCTTCTGAAATATTCTTCATTTTAAAATTATACATATACAAAGATGAATACATAAATTGTATATAAAAAGGAAAAATAAGTAATGATGTCTTTATTACCCATAGTGAGCCCCTCATCGGTCGTGTATATCACTTCCTGTTGTATTTGTAAGGAATAATTCTGACAACGTTATCATTCGTTATTTCAGACAGTATTATATAGCATAATCTCAAGATAACATATATATATATATTGATCAAACTGTGAACGAAACACAGAGTACATGTACGATCACGTAAAGTAAAATTATATACTTCTTTAACTCATTGACCTTTGTTGCCGCATTTGAACTCATCCATTTCAAAGAATGGTGAAGTCATTGTCAGAATTCAAGGGTGCATAACTTAAACACCAATTTCAGAATGATTCTATATTCAATATCAACTTGTTCACCTCTGAATTATGACAATGGACCATACAGTTTATTGGGTGAGTCTAAATGTGACCATAGGGGCTGATTGGTTAATCAATACATGTGATATACTTTCAGTTCACCTTTAGTTATACAACAGTTAAATAATTTAAGTTTACCAGGTAACAATGAGCAACTTCAAAAACATTTTAACTATTGTGGGAGCTATATCATTTACGGGGTTGACTATTTGCATTTTGTTCAGTATCTAATCACGGAGATCTTAGTACAAACACTATGGAATTGTTTGCATGTCCTACTGCATGAGGTGGTAATTATCTCAGCGTATGTATTGTGCTATCGCCCTGAAAATAAATTATCACAAACAAATACACACAAACAGTTCAATTCAGATCAAAACAGATATATTTGAATAAATAAATAAATAGATAAATAGATAAATAAATCAATTGATAAATAAATAAACTAGAATAATAATCATGGATGACTGAGAGGACTCCATCCTCTACCTCCCCTGTGTTTCTAATTCCTCTTTTAAGGAGTCTCTTTTATCGTTAGGTGATAATGAATCACAAACCTTGACTTTTGGACTATAGAAGATGCTTACATTCATTTTAACTTACATATGAATGTTAAATTGTTGTTTAACGTCCCACTCAAGAATCACCAAATGCCGGTGAAGGGCTTGAAATTTTGGCCTATGCTCGGCACTTACGGCCATTAAGCAATGAGGATTCTTTAACGTGCCGACACCTACTGTGACACGGGACCTCGATTTTTACTGTCTCATTTGAACGATAGAGTTATAGCTTTGTCATTTATTCATTGTGGCTTTAGTTACCCATACCTAATTTGCATATTGTGTCATTTTAATGTTAAAGTGTATGGCAAAAACCTCGAAAAAATTGTCATTATTAATTGACAAAACGTCGTTGATATATCTAGATGTTATAAAATAATCGGCTGGAACCGAAATACAGAGCACTGGGTTTATGTAAAGCTACAGAAACTCAAACCGTCAACCAGCAGTGGCTACAACTCAATGGTTATAAATAATATCCACTGATGTTGAAGCTTTGGGGTATGTATTAAAGAGGTTATAGTTCAAAGGTAATATTCTGATCATCATATAAGCAGATTTGACCTTTTAAAGAAATTTCTATTTATATATTTAGTAAATGCAGCCATCTTAAATGTCAGACATAATTTTGAAACCGGATTGCCTGTTTATTTCTAATTCAAATTTAAATATTTATTCATTGTGGCTTTACAGCTTCTGACAATTTGTTTTTAATTACCCATACCTAATTTGCATATTGTGTCATTTTAAAGTTAAAGTGTATGGCAAAAGCCTCGAACAAATGTTTATAAAAGAGCTCATAATAATACAATAATAACTTTTATGATTTTGAATCATACCAAGTGATAAATAAAGCCCTTCTTGGTTAACAGCTAATAGATAATAAGTGCGTCGTATTAGGGGATGCCAAGTCTTGCGTGGCCGTGTGGTTGGAACATTAAACTATGAAGTCTACCGTATTACTTCTGATCAGCGCGAGTCCCACTGAAACCTAAGCTGGATTCGTTTATTTGCGGAAGGACGGTAGTCTCTTTACAGATACATTCTATTCGGTTTCTCTCCTCCATCAGACCACCGCCATATGCCCGGGAAATTGTTAAGTGTTGCCCAAAACACCAATAAAATAGTAAATCAATCAATCTGGGATGCGATCTTAAAACAATGCAATGATTCCTATTTTTACCGTTTATAAAATATCTTTGGTAAAATTTTATGAACCTTTATATAACGATACAATTTAAATGTTTTGATAAAATATTTTTCTCAAAAAGTGAGAAATTAAATGTGACCACCTACTTTATTTTAAAAGAGACAAATATTGCCTATGCATGGAATCGAAACTAGGATTCGTGGTTAACGAGTCTGGTGCTGATCGAGCCAAAAGGGAAACCACACTAACTCAAGCTAGTAGGAGTACCTAACAAACACTGCCGCATTATTAAACATGGGATTTTTCTCTCAATGTGAGGTTGGTTTGTTCTGACTGCGATATATATATATATATATATATATATATATATATATATATATATATATATATATATATATATATATATATATATATATATATATATATATATATATATATATATATATAATGCTAGCTACTGGAACGAGACGACTGCGAAAAACGACATATATATCAAATATTTTGTTATGATAAAATGTGTTTAACTAAACCTTGTTTTTTTTTAGTTAAGTTTTTTCTCAGTTGAACCTACTTTTTCTGCAGTTATATAATTGAAATTGCGGCACCAAGATGACATTTTTCAGTAAATGCTAGTTTTTCCCAAAACTCGCATTAACTTGAGAAGAACATTTTTCAGTAAATCCTAGTTTTTCTCAAAACTCGCATTAACCGAAAAAATACTAGGCTTTACTGGAAAAAATCTAGGTTTAGCTGGTCATTTGTCTCTTGCTGGAGAAAAAAGGTTAATGGAGAAAAAAGGTTAAATAAATGAAATTTTGTACTTTTACTTTTATTGTACTATTGTATTACAAATATTAAACTAATAGTAGTGGCTTTAATTCGTCCCAAATAACTAAGACGTAAAATCGAATACGTGTTTTAAATAACAATAATAATGATTATGATAGTTATAACAATGCGAACAGTAATAATAAAAATTACAACGACAACAACAACAACAATAGTGTCGACGACAACAATACCAATAACAACAACAGGAACAGCTACAAGATCAATAACAAACAACAATCATTATCATCATCATCATTATCATCATCATCAAATAATACTTTTCATAGTAAAAATCATCGATTAGAAAAAATGAGATGAAACATTAGGTAATTCACCCTACACTCTAAATTTTGTCGTTTTAAATACCAGGAAATGTAAAAAATAAAAACCAGCCTGCCTTTATTACATCGCTTTATAAATTTAATTTTATTCTTGAGCAAATTAAATTCCATCAGAAGTGACATATATAATTCTGTGTGGTCTGTCTTTATTCCAAAGATTTTTAGTTAGTTTTCAGGATTAATTTTATTCATGAGCAAATTGAATTCCATTTTACGTTATGAAAATGTTTAGACTGCCTCAGAAATGACATATATAATTTAGTGTATCGGGCACTCATAACTAGCAAAACATTGGTTCTACTATCACTCTTAGAGAGCTGATAACAAACTCATTGAAAAATTAATAATTGTTTGTTTTCTAAACTTCCTGTCATTCCGTCATAAAAGTTTATTTTCCTGATATATTCTGTCCAGAAGGCAAATATTTGAAACCATATAGTATATTATACTCTGACAGTTTAGATAAAGTCTAGAATTTAGATTAAAACTTTGTTTGTGCTTTTTATCAATGGCGTATTAAGACATTTGCGATAAGCAAGCCTCATGTATGTAAGGTGAAATATGGGAGTTCCCTGAGAAATGCTTAGCAGCAACATCGTTTCTAGGACACGGGCTTTCAGTTGAAATGTCATACAAAACTTTTATGTTTTCTATTGAAATATTGTCCCCATTAGATTAAAAATAACGGATATTGTAGTTTACTTGGACAAGGGATAATAAAGAAGTAAATTACTTTGAACCAATATGGATATCAAAAGAGAATTATATGTGTTAAAAATGTCTCTGATGTCAGTGGTGCATAATAAATGCTAATTAAGAAATTATTTTGGATTTATACGTATACACACATACACATACACACAAGTCAAATATTTATCACAAAATGGTAATAGATTGGTTAGACAAATCAAACATCAGAAGTGCATTTGACAATCAAACACCCTTCATACAATTTCTCTAAATTATAAATAATGGTTTAGTGTCCGTGATAACTGCTTATTTATATATATATATAAAGAAACAAATAACATTTATTTCTATTCATTTTCAGGTTTTTTTAAAAGGACATTTCATTTGTAATTAATTTGTATATTCATTATATATCTGCATCTCTCCATCTCTCTCTCTCTCTCTCTCAATATATATATATACAGGTGTTCTAAATCTATCTATCTATCTATCTGTCTATCTATTTATTTATCTATCTATCTATCCTACTTGTCGTTATATATATATATATATATATATATATATATATATATATATATATATATATATATATATATATATATATATATATATATATATATATATGTCCTCTCTTTTTCTTTATATAAATCGTGAAAATAATAGTGTATACCTTATTTCTCTTGTTTCTGTACACACTTTCAACAATAATCCGACGTGTATTCGAATGAAAACTCGCCTCAGCACTACTATATCTCGCTGATATAAAAGTATATACCTGAGTCAGAGAGAAAAACAATACCAATACCGGAACAAGATTTCGGCAGCAGTGCTTTATCTATAAACTGCACAGTAAGGTATTGCTAATCAATAATCGGAAACACTCACTATCCATATATTTTACCTGACAACAATGCAATACGGAGTTGACAGGTGTGTATGGTCAGCTTATCTGATCCAACGAGAGGCTCAGATGGGTCAGACGATATATATGTCGTAAAATGGGATGTCGCAAAATGTGAAGCATAGATTTATAGATTTTAATATTTGAACATGACTGGGATCCATATAAAGCACTATTAATTATAAACAATTAGGAAAGTTTTGGAAAATCGAAATGGAAATAGTTGATGTTTTTATCACATATAAAAGAATTAAAAAAAACAAAATCAAGAATAAATGGAAACATTCGGGTAGATAGGAAAATGAAAAAAGCGGGACACCCTGATCCCCTAAGATGTATGTAGAGGTAGAATTAAGGTTATCAATTCACCCAATCGGCAGTCCCTGAGCATGATATACGACGCACTTCAAAGTACATTTAAACATACAGAGGTAGCAATTTAAATAAATGTTTGGGCTGGTGTTGTAAATATACATGCTGTGAATACGAAAGTTCCATTTATTTATAATCCACGATTTTTAAGAAATACATTTCACCCTAATCAGTATCAAACAAGATCTCAACTGCTAAAGTAAAGGTAAAACGAATGACAATCTAGAACAATATACGTATATACGTATCATCAGAGGTCTATGTAGATAAAATATGTAAAATTTCGTGTTAATTTTTTGTTCTATATTTGGTACCGTTTTGTTAATTTACGTTTTAATAAAAGCATCCTAAACTAAGGTATTGCAAAGGACATTATGTATAAATTGAATTTTTAATGTATTCTACGCCAGCCATTGTTCGCTTATTCATATCAGATAATGTCGATGCATATAGATATAAATTCAGATTTTGTAATTGATTTTCATTTGTTAATCTCCATCATGGTAGTGATTTTAATGATGCGAATAATAGCTAGTAATATAAAAGGTCAAACAATTGTTTCCATTTGAATTTATGCTTTTGCAATGACTTGATGAACTGATACGACTAAACTATGCAGAAACCCCAGGAGCCACACAATTGTCAATTTCAACATCAGTTTCATTTCGGTAATATTAGGATCTCACTTATTGTCTATAACTCTTTATCACATCCGGGTTGTCTTTAGTGTAGATGAGATATTTAAAAAAAACTACACTGTGGATTACATTTTTAAGGGTATATAAACTTTTTATATAGAAAAGTTACATAGAATCCAATCGAATTCTGAAAAAAAACACGTAAAGTGTAAAGGGAATTTTGTTTGTTGCAGTGTAGTTTAACATCACACCGATTTTTTTATGAAAAAAGGGACGACAGTTATAGATGAAGTCTATATTCAAATCATTAATCTATCACTTTCACATTATGCTTCAACCACATCCTTCATCTCTAAAAGAATCAAATTTGATTCTCCTATGGTGAATGAAGTCTGGAAAACCACAACCATGATATTCAAAACTAATATCAGTGTCTTCAACACCACAGTGAAGCCAGTTTTGCCCTGTGGTTCAGAGACTAAAAAACGTACAACAACCACGAGAGCCAACACCAGTATCAATGTATTCAAAACCACAGTAAAGCCGATATTGTTCTAGTGTTCAGATACATAGACAACCCCAGCCTGACACTCAACACCAATATTAGGACCGTCAACACCACAATTATCCAGTACTGCTATGGGACCAAGACATGGAGAAACACAATCTTGATACTTCAACACTTATATCAGCGTCTTCAACACTTAAGTGAAACCACATCTGTTCTATAGCTAAGAATGTAGAATGACAAACCTCACACCACTCAGCACCACAATCAGTGACGTCACTGTTCTGTGGCACAGAGACATGGAAAATGTAGGTATCCCCATGACGAGAGTTCGTTATAAATTGATTCAGAAAAAAAATCATCGAAAACGATGGCTGTCAAAATTAGCATCTGGAATATTTGCTATGGATGGCTTTGGATACACTTCGGAAGTAGCATCCTGAACAATAGGGTTAGGACTGATATTGAACCTGTAGGCAAGGTGGGGAAGGACGCCCAGAGGACACCTGGTGTATAGACTTAAAGGCAGACGCTAGGAAGATTATGATGTCAAAGTTTTGATAAAGCGACAGGTTCCGGGCTGATACGTATTATGTGTATTTAATATGATATGTATATTATGTCCGGGGACGTAAGTGAAAGTGAGAAGTGAAATGATTCGGCTATGAACCAACATCATTCATCTAGCCAACCATGAGTGAATATTTGTTAAAATGTTTATTTATAAGGTTATTTATTAACCGGCATTCTTAAATGTTTGCGATATTTTGCAATACTACTGAAATCGCTAAAATTGAAAATGTATGTAAAATATAAAAATATTGGATCCACCAAAGTCACGACCCATTTTATTAACATATATGAAACCACTAGATCCTAGTTAACATTGCGTTTAAATTCCCTGTACAGTACGTGACTAAATTCTAGATTACGCTGTTTTTACCTGATATTTTATATTCGCACCTTATTTTAAAAAAAAGAAATAATGTCATATCATCTTTGTAGGAGTTGTTTCCCTTTTGCAATCATAAGCAAAATGTAAAAGTAAAACAAAACAGTCAAAGGGAAGTAACTCATACAATGCTTCTCAAGTTTTCAGCGCAAGCTATATCCGTTTAAAAGTGTGTTATGTTTATGTAAGGAAAGGGTTTATGAATGATAAATTGTTAATCATAATTTTTATTTCTGTATCTTCTTTCTTTAAATTTGGTAGAAATTTCTGGAATTCTTAACTAAAAAATAATTATTTTATTTGAAATGGTCAATCTTTGTGGAAAGTATTATAGTACTTGTTTGTAATTCTTATTACGGTATCTCTATTTCCTGTTTCACTTTGTCAACATCAGTTAATTGGTGCCTGTGAGGTGTCAAACGATGGTGTGAACAAGGAAGTTGTGTCTTTGAACTTAACATGTTTATTTTTACCGCGGAAATTGATGCTATTCCAATTCCTTTTGAGGTTCCATTTCTCATGAATTTGTTTCATTGGTCAATCTAGATAGAATTTGGACGGAGTTGTGAAAGATGAGAGAAAGTGTAATTTGTATGAGAGGAATATAGATAAGTTTTGTCTGTAAAATTGGACAAGAGTTTTTGTATTTTTTTTTTTGTGTGTGACTTATCATACTTTGGACTTTAGAATAAAATTTTGGAACTTAAAAACACAAATTATTATTTCAACACGGGACTGCAAATGGTGGAGAATTTAAATTGTTTACTTTGGAATTTTACTGTGATAAAAAATGGATGACTGACTGTTTTAAATTTAATTCCCCATCTCACTCCAGTATTATAAAAATATGGGATCCACCAAAATCACGACCCATTTTATTAACATACATGAAACCACTCGATCCTAGTTAACACTGCGAGTTGAAATTCCCTGTACAGTACGTGACTAAATTCTAGATTATGCTGTTTTGTACCTGATATTTTATATTTGCACCTTATTTAAAAAAAAAAGAAATAATGTCATATTATCTTTGTAGGAATTATTTCCCTTTTGCAATTATAAGCAAATGTAAATGTAAAAAAAAAAATCCAGTCAAAGGGAAGTAACTCATACAATGCTTCTCGAGTTTTCAGCGCAAGCTAATCTGTTTCACCATTTATCCGTTTAAAAGTGACACAAAAGCGTTAAATTTCTGTATTGTTACTGAAACATCTGCATTTATAAGTTAAAAATCAATGAGCGGTTTTGTTGCTGAAATAGATACTAATAATCTGGTACTTATTAAAATAGCATATACCGTATATTGTTGTGGATACTTATTGATCCAGTTTCTTGACTTTGGTGCACTTAATTCCGTATTTGTTCAATAGTTATTGTAGATATATGGTCTTATGATATTACTGTTAACATTTTGGTTTTTATAATAACCTCGCCATCAACACCACCTTACCGACTTACTAAAAGTGTTCTTGACCCGAAGTCAGCAAATTTACTCAGTACTCAAGCTCAACTAAATTTCATGATTTTAAGGTAAAAACACGCAAAATTTATTTTGTAACTGGACATGTTTGTATATTCATGGCGGTGTAACGGGGAGATATATAAAGTGAAAACTATGTATATGTTCTGACAGTATTCTCCTAAACAGCTGCTTACACAAATGGTTTTTCTATGTTTGTATGTTCACTGTATTTGTATAATGCCTTTGCCCTGAAGGTGAAAACCTCGTACTTTTGACACTCTTATATATTCATATTTTATATATTTTTGACTGAAAATCTTATTTAAGAGATTCATATCTTCACTTTGTTGATTATTATCCATTTAGTATATCACTTTTGCAATATTGTAAGGGGTAATACGTTTCTCTGTAAAAGAGGTTTCTAACCAAACGTTGTGTACTAAATGAAGTATTATTTATGTATTAATGACTGTTTAGGTGGGCACTATGCTCTCATAGTATGTTCTGTTTTTTTTAAAGCAACACTATGAGAGCATAACCTAAACAATCATTTAAAAAATTTAGTACATCACATGACGCCCATGCAGTACGTAAAGCTGCATTTCACGGTAGTTAGATACAGAAGTTTCACTGGAATAACTTTTCTGAATGAAATTTCATTCATTCAGAATAGTGAGGGCAATATTTTGCTTTTTAGGGCAACACTATAGGTGCATATTGACCACCTAAACAGTCATTAAAAGGTTTAGTGCATCACATGACGCCCATGCAGTACTTAAAGTTGTATTACACGTCAGATGGATACAGGAATACCACTGGAATTACTTTTTTTTACTTTTCTAAATGAAATTCAATTCACTATAAATATCAAATGACGTCTAAAATATTTGATGACGTCATTAATATCGCATGCTTGTAGCAGTGATTTGACACGGGTATTATATATTCCCCTGTGATATGAACGCTAAAGTAAGAATGAATTTTAAATCTGATCACATAATTAAATGAATAAGGGGGATGTAATGAACACAGAAACCACACAAATGTATCTACCCGTATCATCAGATTACAATAAAGTTGTAGCTGAAGGAGGTTTTTAAAACTCTATTAGGCAAAAGTCCACGATATCGGTACTCGGCATAGTAGTGACCGGGCATTATCACTTTTAGTATCCATGACGTTATCCAATGAAATTCCTTGGATATATCATGTGATGCACTGATATATAATGATGAAGCATTTTATGCAATAACTTAATATCTGGATAATAGCAGCAGCATATTGAAATGGACAGACTCTTGGCATGGGTGTTTCAAGTAAATAATCCACCAATTTTACATTACAGTTCTGTTAAATAATCATTTTCTAATTAGTTGATTTCTTATTTTTGTAATTGGCTTATTAATTAGTATTTTTTTAATCGAATAGAAAATGTAATTAGTATTGTTGCATGACATTGCAAGTCATATCATTACATTACTGTTAAATGGAATAAAATGTTTTAAGTTGTACGTGCATACTACAACACACTCTATAACATTCTATATCAACGTATATCTTATATTCGTATACCGTACGTATGTGTTCTATTCCTCTACGTACATACATCTTATATGCGTTTGATGTACATTAATCTTACATTCGTGTGTCGTAAATATAACCTATAATCATATGCCGTACGTATCTCTTATATTCGTTTGTTATACGTACATTTTGTATCCGTATGCTGTAATTACATCTTCGTATGCCATACGTACGAGTACATCTTATATTTGACCTAAATATATCTGACAGTCGTATATCTCATGTATGCCTCACTGACAAATTATTGACACAGGGATATCGAAAACCGCGTTTAATGTCAACGTTCCGCAAATTTTTCGGTCGGTATAATAATCTTGTTTGCGACTACTCTGTTTCACTAAGTGAAATGTTGAGTTGCCTTTTCGTTGGCGGTTGTTGAGACATCTGTACCAATTGTGACGAGGATACACTCCTCGTGTGTTTCATTGGACTTGACTGTGGACTCACGGCGGGTGTGACCGGTCGACAGGGGATGCTTACTCCTCCATGGCACCTGATCCCACCTCTTGGTTTCCAGAGGTCCATGTTTGTCCATTTTTACCGGATTTGTATCTATGTCCTGGACATTCTATTGATTTATATTTTGGTATCTGAATTTTTTTATATTTAAGACGTATAGGACGCATGTCTTATATTCGTTTGTTCTAGATCCTGGTATTTCGGTACCAGCTGTTCATCTTATACTAAAGTAATAATTGGCACTGTGAACACCATTTAAATTCCAAAATTTTCAAAAGCTAAGATAGTCATTTTTTTACAGTGGTTACTCTTAGACGGATTTCGGCTATACTTTTAGAGATATTATTTGGCCTTGTATGATACCACTTTATCTTTAGAAAAACACATACTTTTCAAATTGGAGCTCAACTGATTAAGTCTAACTGACATAAACGACATCGTCTTGATCATTATAACGTTGGTATTATGTTTATAATATTTGTTATACATACATCTTGTATCCGTATGCTGTGCGTACTTCTTCGCCTTCTATACGTATATCTTATGTAATTTGATTTGATTTTTTGTTTTACGCCATGCTCAACAATCTTTCAGTCATATAATGGCGTCCAGTTTTTATTGGTGGAGGAGAAACCCCGGTTACCCGGGTAAAGACCAACGACATTCCGCAAGTAAACTGGCAAACTTTCCCACATAATTCGAAACGACTCTAGCGGGATTCGAACCAGAGGTGAGAGGCCTTGTGATTTAAAGCGCAATGCTCTAACCACTCGGCCACGGAGGCCCCGTATATCTTATGTAAGCCTTATTTAAGATGTATATCTTATATTCGGTTCTTATACTTACATTTTATATTTGTGTGTCACACATACATGTTACATAAGTAAAATGTCATGTCTACATATTTCTTTAGTATACCATGTGTATCACTTAATATTTTATTTTACAGCAATACTCTTCCGTTTGACGTAAAAATTAATGATGATCGGACAATTTCTATTCTTAACTAAGATTTTCTTTTTATATCTATTTTGTTTTCATGTATTTAAACAATTTGCTCAGCCGTAAAATCTCAGTTATCTTTACCATCCTACTGATAACCACATGTATTTAAATGAGAAAAGAAATCCTGAAATTTGATATAAACTTAAAACAAAAATTTACACCTTACAATAAACATGTTATGTCATAATTTTGATATGACCTTAGATAAAACATTAAACGTTCAATTTCTCATATTATCATGACAACCTTTTATCAAATGTCCATATATATATATATATATATATATATATATATATATATATATATATATATATATATATATATATATATATATATATATATATATATATATATATATACAGTCGGACCCCTTGTCCAATTTATTTATAACTATTATAACCCACTTATTTGGAAAAACCTGTTTACTTTAAACAAAAAGTAATTTCCAACATTTCGGATGTAATTTCAAAAGCACGTATATGCTTGATGTAGCAATATAGCCTACATATTCACACGTGTGTCTGTAATACGACCATCCTGTCTTATCGGATCCTCTTAGATCAGTTAGTAGTTTCCTGATAATGACTGATAAGCAATAAAGACGGAAAATTAGTATATCTTTAATTTTTTATTGCAAATTTCATTAGCAATTAATACAATGTATACCTGATATGTATATTGTAATAGTAATTTGTAAATTGTAAATCGTAATAGCATAAATATAAAAATGAGTGGTAACTATTTGTTTTTTCAAATAAAGACATTTTTGAATGTATATAAGATAGCAAATACAAAAATTAAATTTAATATAAAAATAGAATTTCACAATAGAACAAGCGTGTTTGCATCATTGTCATTTGCATGTTATATACCCTGTAAAACTTTAAAAAATTATATTGTAACACAAGTATATACATCAAATCTCTTTACCAAAACGTACAATTACAGTGGAACCTCGAAATTAAGACCACCTTACTGACTGACTAAAAGTAGTCTGATAAGTGAGGTTCTGTACTTTTTAAATATTTATCGAGAGACTGGAAATTCATGGTCTTAATTGTGATGTAGTCTCCTAAGCGAAGTGGTCTTCTAGGCGAGGTGGTCTATAGGCGAGATTCCACTTTAAATAATCATATTATACTACCATACACGCATACACATACTAACATACACGCATAAAATCAGTTAAGTGTTGAACACTATTTCTTTCCACTATTATGCCTTTGTTAAATGTATCTCGTAGATTGTAAAAATATATAACATTGAAGAGGAATAACCCTTTTGATATGCAAACAAATGGTCACTGTAAAATGCTATTTCATTGCGCAAGCGCAGATAAGTTAACAACATGTAAACATTGCCTTAATAATGTAAAAGAATAAATAATCATATATTAGCAACAATACAACGCACTGAAAAATAAAACATCCAATATCCAAACTAAATATCTAAAGTAAAAATGTGAACACAAACTGTGAAAATATGTATTGGTGAAATCTCTCTCTCTCTCTCTCTCTCTCTCTCTCTCTCTCTCTCTCTCTCTCTCTCTCTCTCTCTCTCTCTCTCTCTCTCTCTCTGACCTCTTTCCATAAGCGGTTTCTCCCTGACATGTATACTTCCCTTTGCCGTGACATTAAAATACATTGTAAAAAGACTACAAGGGGATTAGCTTGTGCACCAATGATTAACATACACTGAATTCTAACATGAAAAATGGAAATGTTTGGGGATTAGACTCCCCTGGGATATCATTGATCTTAGAGTGAATACTTCCTGAAGTGATACAGGGATTTGTTACTGTTACTGATGTAGCATAATTAAAGTTCATGCAAACAATCCTTTCACAATTAATCGTTATAAATTAACAAATTAAAAAAATAATACATACAAATAAAGCAACTCTATGCAGACAATCATTAGAAAAACCTAAAATGAATTGGAAACCTCTTTACACAGCGTTCGTTTCATTCATCCTTATGCAGATCACTCCGCCACGCGGGAATTTTGTCAGAATTTGTCATTTAAAACTACTGAAATATCTAGTTAATATTTACATACTTAAGAATAAAGATATTCCAATCACCTAAATGATAGAATATAATTATATCTGACTCAATGGTTTGGGAGCCCTTTGATGCAGTAAGTGGCGTGGTTACGCAGTACAAAGCGTGAATCTTGTAATACTTTGTAATTTTAAATAATTAAAATATCTGTTTTAAATTAACATACTGCAAAAGAGTTACATTGTAGATTTCAACTGATGAATAAAAAGAAAATCATTATAAATGATAGGGACAGCATTTAGCTTCATATATCGTTGCTTTAAATGCTGATACAAGTATATCAATATGCTATTATAAGAACCTACATGTAAACGTTCATTGTCAAATCGCTATACTTGTTTTGGCACGACGGATATGAATACATGGAGTAGGCATGTTCTATATAATCTTAACATGTAAAATTGAATGTAAAACAAACATATCTTTTCTATCTATGACAACAACATTTATGTTATCATTAGAAATGGCATAATATAATATTTATCAACAAAATATAAACAAACGAAAAAAAACAAAACAAAAAAATAAAAGTCGGGCTTTGCATTCCCTATTTTCAGATGAGGAAAACTACATGTACAGTGGAAACTCGCAATTAACACGCCTAACTGACTGACTCAAACTGGTCTGGTTAGTGAGGTGGTCTTTAGTCGAGGTTCCACTGTATTTATAAAAATACCGCAAATTCATGGTCTGAAATGTGAGGTGGTCTCCTAATTGAGGTGATCTTTAGACATGGTTCAACTCTACTTAGATTTACCGAACAAAAATAAAACAAAGCTGTAAGTGCATTACACATCTTAAACATGACGGTTGAGCACTTGTAAATTAACATACTTTGTTAAAGTATAGTGTTCTGTATAAAGTATAGAGACCCATACATTTTTTTTTATTTTTCATTTCAATTTTTACATTTGTACCAAATTTTGAGTTCAGCCGATGATTTTTAAATGAAAGGAACAACTGTTTTAGCAAATAGTTAGGATTTCCTCTATGTATTGTTTTAGTGTAATGTACTCACTTAGAATACTACCACAGTTTAAGACATAACTATAGAACTTTTACGAAATGATATAAATCTCTATGACAATATTCATATATCCATAACTAAAATGTTTCATTAATTTATAAAAAATAACAATCAGAAACCGTACAAACACCTTACCATATTAACTACCTATCCTCCGTGATTTTAATTTGAGTAAGCGTATCACGGTCTCCTTTGATATTAGATAGACTAAAGCACCAATCACGTGATTCCATGCTCTACTGAGACATAACTGTCCATTAAATATTCGTAGAATGATATTTGAGTATTCATTTCACTCGACGACATCCAAAATTGTAATTGACTAACGTATACGTTTATATACATTTTCGACCATGTTCGTTATGTTAATCGATGTGAATTAGTTATGTTACTGTTTGACGCGTTTTTTTGGCCAGGATGTGGTTTTGCATGGATATCCTCTCTACACACCGGAAACTTGCTGTTAAGTGTGCTCTTTCATGTATTTTTCTATTTTCAAGTACGATTATGAATATCGTAAATACTTCACAAGAAATAGAATAGAAATATATAGACTTAAATCTAAATATAAATAACACACAGGGAGTAGATGCCGCTATATTTTGAAACTTTTTGTATGCATTGTTACAAAAAGTGTATCACAATTTGGTCTAAGCTATACTTATTCATAAGAAAGGTATTTCCTCGTAGTCCAGTTGTCGACTTATTTCTGATATCGACCCTGTATATTGTACTCCATTGTATTTAAGTAATCCTATTCTTTCATCTTTTCCAGTTTTTGCTTTAACATTTGCAGCTCCTCCTTCATATTTTCTGATCGTTCCGTCAATGTATCCACATCACTTTCCATAAATTCTGTCTGCAATGACAACAAAGTAAACACTAAAAAACACACAAAATAAAAACAAATTTTGTGCCATCTTTATCTTCAGACAGATATGTTATTCGCTATCCATTCTGTTTAGGGTAAATATTAACCCTTTCACCCCTGAATATCCGAATGAAATGCTTTTTTTATTGTTAAAGACCAGTCTATTATGGTCTGTAGGGTTGATAGGGTTAATATCATTAACAATGCCAATGTTATTGTTTTACAAAAGAGGCCAAAAACAAATGCTCAAGACAATCATTTCTGTCAGTAAGACTTCATCAGCTGAGCTCGACTTCGGTATCAGAAGTGGTATCATACAAGGTCAAATAATAAATCTAACTGTATTGCCAAATGCGTCTAAAAGTACCCACAGTAAAATTGAATATTTTAGCTTTGAGCAGTTTAGACAAATACCATGCCAGATGACTTGCATGCATATAATTCTATTAGAGGCATTACTGCAATTGTCATCATCATCATCACCATCATCATCATCATCAACAACATCACGATACTTTCAATTGAAACTTAATACTGAGGGCCAATGTAGAGTAGGCGTGACACATTAAGGAACCCCTCTTTGCTTTGCCACAAGCCAATAACACACGTCAAAATTTGTGACACTGCACCTACAGTTGATGGTATCCCCATATTAGTGGAAAAATGGTCGGGATAGGTAAATCGAAAATAATGCGAACAAACAAACAAATTTATTTCCATATACCTACCATACAAACGAAAATTATCCACGGACAATATTTTGTGGTTCTGTCAACTCTTTTCAAACGATTGTACTCCCTACCTATAAAGAGAAACGTGTAAGTGTGAATTTCAGGGAGTGTGTTAAAATTAGTATCAGTCATAGAAAGTTCGTAATATCAATTTTAACATAAACGTTTCATAACAAAGAGAAGTATTACATTAAATAGACAGTTAAAGAAAACAAATAAATTTCAAATGTCATATTTCACGCTACAGTAATAATATGATAATACTAAATTGTAACCGTAGCAACTAGTAGAAGAATGATATGGAAAAGGTAAGGAAATAATTAATGGTAATAAAACGAAAAGGAACAAATTATTTAAGATAAAACAATTTTGCTTCAAGGTATAATTTAAGGTCATGGATATCATCGTAATAAATAAATAAATAAATAAATAAATATGTAAATAAAGACATGCAAAAAGTTTTCATACTTATCAAGTGTGAAAAGTGTGCTATTTGAATTATATATTCATGTTGCTAATATAAATATAAATAAATGAATAAATAAATAAATAAATAAATAAATTTGTTAAAACTTCATTTACATACGACATGCAAAATATTCTTCAATCGGACTAGAATTACATTCCTCCGACCGTTCATACAACGGAGCTCCTGAAACCATGGTAATATAACATAAGAAAGAAATCACAATGACTCCGACAATGCTGACTGTGGTATTCATAATGTTGTACGCTTATGAGCATGGAAAAAGGTGCTTTGACAGCTGATCACCAACTATGGCCTTTTTATATATTCCAAGATGAATTTATGAGTAATACATCTAAAGGTCAACGATAAAAAAAATCCAGAAAAACACGGATGTAAAGTATTGCACCTACTGAAAGTCAGCCAATTGTAGCTTACACTTTATACGTAGGTCTATTCCGGTCCCAATTTTTTACCGTAGGCAACAGATGTCTGCTTCAAAATATTACAATCTAAAAATCATAAATGTTACAAACAAATCAAATGTTGTAAAAACAAATAATATGAAATGTATATAGTATTTTAAAATCTATTTAAAATGATAAATATGATTATTAAAATATTTCTATATATCTGTCTATCTGTCCATCTATCTATCTATCTATCTATCTATCTATCTATCTATCTATCTATCTATCTATCTATCTATCTATCCATCCATCCATCTATCTATCTATCTATCTATCTATCTATCTATCTATCTATCTATCTATCTATCTATCTATCTATCTATCTATCTATCTTGCTATTTATCTATCTATCTATCTATCTATCTATCTATCTATCTATCTATCTATCTATCTATCTTGCTATTTATCTATCTATCTATCTATCTATCTATCTATCTATCTATCTATCTATCTATCTATCTATCCGTCCGTCCGTCCGTCCGTCCGTCCGTCCGTCCGTCTGTCTGTATGTCTATCAATATGTTGTTTCATTTTTCTCTCACTAGCTTTTGTTTTCTAAAATATAAAGCACCATTGAGGAAAAATGTTTCCAATAGCGACAAAATGAATGGTTAGATAATAAACGTCTTATATTTAGCGGTAATTGGGGAAAAGATGCACATGCAGATACATACATCCATACACACACAGACATAAATTTACAGTGGATCCTCGCTATAAACTGACTGATTCAAAGTGGTCTGATTAGCGAGGTGTCCTTTTAAGTGAGGATCTGAGCCCGAAGTCCCAAATTTACTCAATACTCAAGTTTTATTTCATTATTATGACCATATAATTGTTTGTAAAACTTTTGGGTTTAAGTGATAAGGAAACATATTATTTTTCATCATTCATGTATATATATTTTTGCGTCACACTTATGATGTTCCTGTGAAAATCCGTTGAGTACGTTACTCAAAATGCAAATAAGTATTCAAACAATTTTAAATATTTTTGAAGTTTTCTTCAAATTAGCAATAATTTTTATCATTAATTACAATTGCATGCCGCCGATGTACAAACATTTACTGAATAGATTTTGTGTTTTATCTTAAAATCATGAAAACTTAATTGAGCTGGAGTACTGAGTAAATCTGGTGATTTCGGGCCCTTTACTTATTCAAAATTTATTAGAACTTATTCGAAAGACTGATTAAATATGGTGTAAAATATGATGTGGTCTCCTAAGGAAGATAGTCTTTTGGTGCCAAACAGTATTTATTTTACCATATTGTGCTGGTAGTTTAGTTGTATTGTGCTCACAGTTAAACAAATATCATATTCTGCGCACAGTTTAGTAAAACCGTGCAAACAATTTAGTTTTATTGTGCGCATAGTTTAACATTCATTTTGTTGTACCACAGTTTAGTTGTATTGTGCGCAACGTCTAACTATATTGTGCACACTTTTAACTATACTGTGCGTAGGGTAGAGTTGTATTGTGCGTATAGGTTTAGTATATTACGTCCAATTAAGCTATATGTGCACAAATGTTAGTTATATTTGTGCAGAGTTGTTATATTGTGCGCACAGTTAAGCTATATTGTCTAACATTTTAACTCTATTGTGCGCACAGTTTGGTTATATTGCGCATACAGTTTTGCTATATTGTGTGCACAGATTAGTAATATTGTTTGCACAGTTGTGTTATATTATGTCCAGCTATATTGTTCACAGTTCATTTATATTGTGCGCACAGTTAAGCTAGTGCACAATAGCAATAGTAGTAGTAGAAACATCACTTATACTTCATGGTGACTATTAATGTCAGCAAATTTTTCAAGAGTAAATTTTTTTTAAGTTAAACTATTTTGCACAGACCTCATTAAAGGTCACAACATGTATTGGTGCACTATTTTAAAATTTCTAGAATATCAGCAACGCAGTAGGATTATCCTAATTAATTATTTAATAATTTGACGTAAATATTTACATTGCGTATATGTGAAAAGTACATGATTTGGAAGCCACAAATGTTTTGTACTCTATAAATCAAGAATATATTTATCTACACAACCTGCGTCAAACTGTTAGTACACTGGGAAAAACGGAATTCGCTCAAGCGAATACTGGTCACTGTTATTTCTAAAAATAGCACACATATGGTTATCGGCCATATTCATACTTCATACTTTTTAGTTAAACAATGAAACGATATTCATTTAGAGGAATAACATGGTCCGGCTATACTTTAGACTCTCTGTCTGTATGTATCTCTCTCTGAAATGGTAATTGACGGTTCAAACAACAAATCTTTAATCAAAACTCTATATTTTGATATATACAGTGACTCCCTTTCGTCGATCAGATCTTACACTGATGACATTTCATCGAGCTAAACCTTTTCACTTAACTCGAGAGTCTATGTAACATTTGCGCCATGTATGACATACTAACACGGGATGCCGAGATCTCCCAGACACCTGATCAATTTCCGTTTGGGATTTACCATTGTTCTTCATGTTAAGACAATTTGTATATCTAATGGACTTTGAGTATCGAGTATCCATTGACATTTTTACTCATACTGTCTATAAACTATTCTTATTATAAGTGGATTTAAGTCTTTGCACAATTTTTTCTCCACTGGTCCTGACACTCGGATATGCAGTGTTATGTTTATATTTTTTAGTATTTTTTTTTACCTGCAGTATAGATGTACAATTTAATATCATTCAGATAGTCACATTTGTATACATATATGCAGCGAGTGTTTGTGTTCATAAACCTTCCTCTTATATAACAATGCCTTGTAGCTATCGCAATATTTCTTCAAAATATTGCAGGCTGCATTCTTTATTTCAAAATGCGAATTTCTGAATATAGCAGTACACACATATACTATTGAATATGAATACATTTTTTTGTATTATGAAAACTATGTATGCAATTTTAAAAATCGCAAATTCATATATTCGCGAATATGAACGAAAATATGAGTGCAGGAAATAAAGTCGTCCAGAAAAAGAAAGTGTTTACAGCACTTTATTTCCAGAATTCAAAATCTTGCGAAATTTGCCGACGTAAATTGTGTAATGAGAGCGAAAATATGATATCTAAAGACCACGATATAGTATACTTCTTTTTCACATACTCGAAATCTTTTTTAGGGGAAAGAAGATGACGTTTTCTAAAAAACTTAAAATTACCCGGCAATGTACTTTGTGCACCTGGGACCAATGTTATAAACGGAAGGTCATATACCACGTGATTGTAAACACAAATTGTCACTCTGGAATTACTTTTAGCAAGTACATAGTGTGTACATATATATGAACTGCTCTGCCTACCAGTCGTGTAAAACAGTAGATATTTGACATAAACAAATAATGTAATTAATGTATAGAAAATAAATTACACGGGTTGTAAAATTTACGTTTGATACAGTAAATATTTGACCTTAACGACTGAGTACTTACTTTATAGAGAATAGATAACACGGATTGTAAACTTTACGTGTGATGCAATAGTCATTTGACCATAACAACTGAGTACTTACTGAATAGAGGATTCACATCACAAGTTATAAATTTTACGTATGATACAGTAGATATTTGACCATACCAACCTGCGGACGTACTGCATAGAAGATTTATTACACGGATTGTAAATTTTACATACGGTACAGTCGATGTTTTTCATTAATAACTTCCGTACTTACTGTATAGAGGATTAATCTCAAGGGTTGTCAATTTTACAATTTTCTCTCTCTTGAAATGATCGCGTTTGTTTTAATTCGCGATTCGGTAGTATCTAAAAAAAAACACGTCAAACAAATATATAAGTTATTGAAACGTATTTACTTTTTCCTAAATTCATGGATTTATCATCAGCTTGAATATAGCGAATATCAACACCTCGAGTTATCCCTCATGTACAGTAATAGGACTAAGCCAAATGTTTCCACGTTGAATTTTACAGGTATCCCTGTTTAACAAACTTTGTTTCTTAACATGTTTGCATTAATACAGACAAGTACACTATGAAGGAACACAATATTAATTTCTGATCATTGTTCACAACATCATTTATTTCAGTAACTAATGCCAAAGTAAATGTTGCTCCTCTGAGACACCTGATCCCACCTGTGAATTTCCAGAATCCCATGTTTTTCCAATTTTCCACATTTTTATATACTGTCGCCTGTACCTCGTAACGATAAACATTTTGTATCTATGTTTTATTGCATCACATCATTGAACATACGATGAGACGCAGATTTTACTAATTACTGACATTGTTACTTTATTTTGGATATCAGCCATGGACACCAGATTTACGCAAATAAGTTGACTTCAAAGATATATTTTGCAAGGTAATATTTCCGGTTCCTTTTTATATCAGAGATTGCACCTAAAATGTATTTTTGAATTAGTACAAAACCGCATTAGTGGACAAAACGCTTAGTCATTTTGTATCATGTCATTCCATTCTCATAAATATCGTTTATTTTACAAGGATGTAGACCGGAAAAAGATTAACATAAATCACAATACCCAGCTGTTATCGTCTTGTAAATGATACCCCTGTATTTTACATTATGTTTGTTTGTTTGTTTGTTTTTGTTTATAGTCCCACTCAAGAATACGTTATGTTCGTAAGCACCTGTTTAACATCAAATCCACTTTGTCATATCGCTTCAGATTTCTGTTCATCAAACTATTGTGTTATTCACAATTGTTCTTTCTACCGAAACTGCTTGTATATCTAATTTGTCGTACTCTTCAGTACTTGGAGTCTCGATTATCGATATATACGTCTTCATTTTTACGTTCTATACAAACTATCGTAGCTAAACAATCATGTTATACTTAAACATGAAATTGGCACATGCCACAATATTAACCGCCAGTAGGTCCAAAAGACAGTAGTCCCCCGTTTGACACAAATTCCACTTCATCCTATCACTTTAGATTCCTGTTTATTAATCTGTGATAACATTATATACAACTATTGTTTTATATATAAAAGCCAAGTTACGTAACACTACCATGATATAATTTAACGGGAAAATGCCACATTATTAACCGTCAGCAGGTTCAATCTAGACCAAACAGAGGTGGGATAAAATGAGGGGCCATGGCGGAGTAAGTCCCCCCAACCGTATTTATACAGTCAATTGCATATACATTGTAAAGCAAGTGATTACATTATAGTTATTCAGTCACAGTAATTGTAATGGAGATGTTCGAAATATTGACTTTAAATGCGATGCCTCAAGCCCTAGTAACAAATGCTTAAGTATAAATATTCTGCCGTTGTATATGGAATGTTCATAAGTTGAACAAGATCTGGCATATTGGATCATCTGCGAGATATAAGCATCATATGAAGACGAGAAAGGAATATCATTATTTAAATGTAGAACGATGGCGACATTAAAGTCGAAATCATCATGTTTACCATATCGGTTTGTTGTTAAATTTCCGTACATGTCTACAGCAAGTACAATGTCCAAGTAGAAAACGTATGTGTTTAATTCTGTGATGCCTTTTAAAATTAAAAAAAAATTAGAAATATATCGAAAAATCTGTTCTTGTCTATAGTAAGTAAAATGTCCAAATAGAAAACGTATCTGTTTGGTTTGATTCTTTGGTTCTGTTTGATATCTTACATTCTTGGTCTCTTGGATATATTCCATTCACACGAGTACGAAAATTGTCATTATTAATTGGCAAGACGTCATTGATATATCTAAATGTCAAATAAAAGCACTTAGCTTGTCTAACTAAATGTTCCAGCCAGGATTTGAAAGGGGGGGTGTTTATTTTGAAATTGACACTTATTTGCGCGTAAATCAACTTTCAAAAGGGCATTGTTTTCGCCTTAATGTGTTATGAAAAGACACTAGTATATATAGTATGAAATACTGGTACAGGTAATACTCGAAAGTTTTTGTCGGTATTGTGGCTGTTGTAAAATACGCCGTATAGAAACCCCACAATTTGTTGTAACTAACTTTCTAAGCTGTAAAATTCCCAGCAAAAATATTGAAATGTTTCCTATACGCATTGTCATGTGCGGACGAAAATTACAAAAGTTTAGCTTATTTTCAAAATCAGTTGCTAAAAGTCAAAGACATCTCATGATTAATCATTCTCTGTACATCACTTCAGTCACACAGATTAACACAGTAGAGGAGAAATTCATTAATTCGGCAATCTAATACGCACGAAAAGAATTTCGTAGTAAAAGATAAACAGTCTTATGTTCATGTTAAGCGAATCAGGTAAAAATAGATATTGTTAACAACAAGTTCAGTAAATGGGATACACGTGATTTGATATGGACGGTAATTCAGGACGTACCTATCAAGACTACTCACCTTTAACGCAGAAAATTCTGTAGGTTCACCGGTGCATGTTAAAATATTCTGCGGAATTGCGGCGTTGGTAAAACAAACTCATAATTGATTATTTGACACTATGGTTTATCAGTTTTTTTATTCATCATAATGTGAAAGGTATAGATACAAAGGGCTTAAGCTATTTTAGATATAATTGTTTTTCTATACTCTTCGCATTGTATAAATTGTAACGCGGCAATGGAAAACAATATCACAACGGGTTGATCGCAATACAGCAGACACGATGTGTACTTTAGCAAAGAATAGGAAAACCATAACTATTAAAACATTATACCAAAAGTTAAAGTGTTGCAAAAAAAGATAATGACATGCATTCTTAATTATTGTTTTATTTATCGTTAATATCGTTAATATCTATTTTGAAATAGACTATACTCACTAATAACCTTGCTACCTATTACTAGATTTCTTTGAAAGAGACTACATATTTCAACCAATCAGACAGCAGGTTTGATCACACGCTTTCTATGATAGCGTCACTTCATTGAGAATTTTTTACACTGCTGCACAATCACAGAGTTACAAAAAAACCGTTATTTTTTATAATAAAAGAGACCTTTTGGCATTTTGATTGGTTCCCAGCTTTTACACCTTAGATAAATTTCATTTATACGAAAATTAGTAAGTATCTTTCCATCACATCATAATCTCCTGCCTTTGTTTATTATGTTTTCGTCATAATGACTTTGTTTTCAGTTTTAAACAGTTTATGTTTTTCGTCTTACAACTAATTCATTACTGTACATGTACTTATTTTAGCGGTATTCTAATATTAGCGATAATTCAAGGGCAGCGCTAAAATTTCTCCATAATTTCATTCTATATACACGACAAAGCTAATGAAATTACTTGCGCGAATTTAAGATTACGCTAATAAGTCTATACCCCCGTAGATCGCTAAAATATGAGTGCGCTAATTTAAATACATATACAGTAATTTATTACGTTTACATGCATAATCCCAATGTTATATGTGTCTGTCAATTTGATTTCTTCAGTGTTGAGCTTGAATTTAAAATAGATTTACAGTTCCGAAACAAAAAGTAGTATCAGATAAGGATAAAAATCTTAATGTATTCCCGAATCCATCTTAGAGTAACCACTGCAAAAAGATGACTTCTCAGCTTTGCAGAATTTATAATTTAAATGGTGCTATCCATTTGAAATATTACCTTATTATAAAATAATCAGCTTGTATCAAAATATCAGGTACTTCTTATTGATTCATAGGAGATCATCTAATTGGCCTTCGTTATGTTTAACATCGTACAAGTTGTTCTGTAGGTCAATATTTAGCCTAGAGTTAATTTTCTGCTTAGGTGTGACAGGTTTTTGCCAGTTATATGAGAATCTAAATTCTGAAATATTGGCTTAGTTCTCTTTCATACTTTTTTAAAAGTCGTGTTTACTTGTAAGTTCAGGCTTGGACCAATGGTATTTCCGTTTGAGTTCGATCGGTAAAGCACCAGACTCATAAATCAGGGTCCTAGGTTCAAGTCCCATCAGAGGCAGTAATTGTCCTTGTTAGTATAACAGGGATAGCAAGTATGTTTTGTACAAGTCTTGATAACTTTCCTCTCATGCAGCTGTACAATGTAATTTGAAACGGTATGGTCCAGTCTTAGTATCAGTATAAACTGTCATTTTGTTATAGTATCGGTATATACTAACACAGTATTTTGATGTAGTATCGGTATATACTAACACAGTATTTTGTTGTAGTATCGGTATATACTAACACAGTATTTTGTTGTAGTATCGTTATATACTAACACAGTATTTTGTTGTAGTATCAGTATATACTGCCTCAAAATTTCGTTGTGGTATCAGTATATACTGCCTCAGTATTTAGTTGCATTAATAGTACATACTGCCTCATTATCTACTTGTAGTAGTAGTATATACTACCTCAGTATTTGGGTATCAGTATATATTACGCCAGTGTTTTGTGGTAGCATCAGTATGTACTGCCTCAGTATTTTGTTGTAGTATCGGTGTATACAGCCTCGATATTTTATGACTCTATCAGTACATACTGCCCCAGTTATTTGTTGTAGTATCAGTATATACTGCCCCAGTTATTTGTTGTAGTATCAGTATATACTGCCTCGGTATTTTGGTGTAGTATCAGTATATACTGCCTCAGTGTTTTAATTTAGTATCAGTATAAATTACCTTGTAGTATAGGTATTTACAGCCTCGGTATTTTGTTGTAGTATCGGTATATACAACCTCAGTATTTTGTTGAAGTATAGGTATATACTGCCTCAGTATTTTGTTGAAGTATAGGTATATACTGCCTCAGTATTTTGTTGAAGTATCATTATATACGTTATATACATTCATATGATACCTGAAATGATAATGTTGTCATCTTTATGTTAAAGTACAATTGGACTCATTCAACACCCAATCTTTTTGCTCATAACTATGTATTCGTATTAAAATTTATGATATTGTCTTCATTTATATCTTAAAATAAATGATATTGGCATTTTCCACCGCTGCCATGCTTGCTTATTACTATATATAGATATGACATTTCATTTGACAGGTCTTTAGATATTTTGTCATTATTTTTACACATATGTAAAAGTAGATGACAATTTGAATGCAAATGTCTTATTTTTTTATCTTTAAATTGCTATAAGCAAAGACAAGTCCTGAGTAAAACGAAAAGATTTAAAAAGATATAAAAGACATAAAAAGATTATTATTATTGTTATTTTTACAAACAAAATCCGGGATTGTAGGTGCACTTTACCAATCATAACCACACTGACGAAAGGAAATATAAAAGATTCGTATTTACTTTTTTCAAGATCTAGAAATAAATTGGGATAATTTATATTTTATTGAATGGCAGACATACTTTTTAATTGGCGCTGATGATCACGTGAGGGATTTTCCCTGAAGCAGTCATCAGCTGAGACTGATAATGACAACGTCAATAACGACAAATTACTCATAAACACTTGATGGAAGTTCTCAGTTGCAGTTGGGTAGCGCATTGTTGTCGAAATCTAAAAATACAGTAGTTGGCCATAAGTATGTTCCCCCAAAATAAATTCCACTATATATCCTTAGTAATTCAGCATTTGTTTGATTTTGTCTTCTGGATCTCGTAGACATCCAAAATAAATGAAAAATGGCGCGTTTAACCCTGGGAGTCTGGTCTAATTTTGATAATATTTTCTTTCTTGATATCCATAAATTACTTAAGTATCGATGATTTTATTATAGTGATTATGTATAACGTCACATATCCATTCATTGTCTTTGTAATAAACAGAAAAATTGTGCTCATTTCACGAATAATAATGTATTTTCATGAAAAAAATGAATAGATTGCAATGGAATTTCTACCAAAACCTCAAATTTTGTGAATCAAGTTTTGTATAAATTTGATAAAAGACAAATTATCTATTAATTATAAGATAAAAAACATGAATACATTATATAAATATAATCTTTACAAGTTGTTTCGTTCCGTCACTGTTGGTCATAACAGTATGCAATTACAAAGAAAAAGTAGGATAGCCTCACTTCCGGTTAAGCAGTTTAGGACTAGCGTCAATCCTTATGCCAATTGAACAGAATTAAATCATATCACGCTTTGAACCATGAAGTTTTTCACTTCCGGTTAGCGCAGATACGAATCCCACTGGAACCTAAGCAAATTTTTGTGAGAAAGTTTGTCAGTTTACTTGCGAAAGACCGTGGTATCTTCCGGAGTACATTGTAACCAGTTTCTCGCCTCACCATTTTAAAATACTTGCTGCCGCCTTAACTGAAAAATTGAGTGTGGTGTAAAATGCTATTCAAATGGTTGAGAACCTTTTTATTTCAGACTGATGTTTTTTTCTTTTTAATATTATCATGTAAAACCTTCTAGGAAATGAGATAGTGTATAGATTTCGTTACGTGTAACGATGTAAAGAGTTGTTATATGTATAGGCAGAAGTATATACAATGTTGTTTGAACTTCACAAGTTGAACCAAATGGAAAATATCGAATATCATATGGATAATGACATTAAATAGAAACGTCTTTACACCATATAAAAGGTATGCATATATATATATATATACATGTATATATATATATATATATATATATATATATATATATATATATATATATACATGTATATATATATATATATATATATCTGTGTGTGTGTGAGTGTGTGTGTGTGTGGTGTGTGTGGTAATAACCTTTTATGTGATTAATGAAACTGAAATATCATTCCTTATCATTCTGTATATAAATGCACTTATTTTAGAGGATCTCCGTGGACGAGTTGTTAGAGCATCTTGCTTTAACCGTTGAACTCTCTAACGTTTGGTCAGGGCAGGTTCAGTGGTCTCTTCCCAGGTAGATTGTAACCGGACTCTCTCCTTCACCATTTGAACCTGGCAGCCATAGTATAAACGAAGAATCGTTGAGTATGGCATAAAAACGCCAATAAAAATTCGAAAATCCGATCGCAATTGGTTTTCGGATTATTGGACTTCTAACAGGACATTTTACCTGCTTTCGAAAATCCAATTAAGCTTTCCGTCTACTTCCGGTAAGACCGGAAACCCCTTTTAATTATATTTCCGGTAAAAGATCTGAATGTATCTTTATATTACAAACCATCGTTCCGGTATATCAGCATTCGCCTACCATGAACTGCAAAACTTTAACAGACAGGATATCACATTACTCAATACTATCAATCCCTTGTAGTGTTTACATTAATTCATCTGTAGTGTTATGTTGATCCGCTTTGAGTAATTTAAAAGTATCACACCTCTGAAATGCAAATAGAAATGTATGATGATTAGTGTATTGCAATGCCTTTCCTTTTCTGTACCTGACACCGATCCCGTACTGAAAAGAGTAACAAAATTTTGGACATCAAAGTATATATCTACAGGATGTCCTAGATACGTATACAAATCTGTTCATATTGGACACAGATGGACCTCTGGAAATCCAGAAGTGGGATCAGGTGCCATGAAGGAATAAGCATCCCTTGCTGACCGGTCACACCCGCCGTAAGTCCATAGTCAAATTCAAATAAAATAGTGAGGAAGAAGTCCGCATAACAATTGGTACAGCCAACTCAACATCCGATATCGAATAGGGAAGTCAACATTTTATTTAGTGAAACAGAGTAATCGCGAACAAGAATATTTTACCATTCGTAGAATTTGCGAAACGTTGACATTAAGCGCAATTTTCGATAACACTGTGCCAATAAGTAGTTTACCTTTGTATGTAAAATGTTTATATATATTGACCATGCCCTAGTGTATCGGATTTGATAGATATAAACACTATATGCAGATGATTGCGGGATATTATATATATATACGTCTATGGTCGTCTTCAGCATTTGTTTTGGCATAACTTGTAACACTATAACAGGTATTGTTGATATCATTTATAACCGCTGGGTCGTTGCCACTGCTGGTGGACCGTCTGAGTGCTCGATTGTATACATAAACCCCAGTACCAGGTATTTCGGCACCTGTTGATTATTTTACACTAAAGTAATGTTTCGTTCAGAGAAAACGCCATTTAAATATTAAACGTCTATAAGCTAAGATATTCATTTCTACAGTAGGTGTGAGTAGTTTATCGGCGAGTCGTTTGGCTCTCAGAATAAAACATTCATAAGAGGAGCATGATATAACTTATCACGTGTAAGTTGTTAAGTATGAAAACGCCATAGGCAGGAGAAGAAATATCACCACTCAGGTACTGGAAGTACGTGATATGGAAATTGAAATCGTCACATTTGTAATAAAACGTGATGGTATGAAGTTGACCGTCCTTTCCAATAGACACGAGTAAATGTAGGCTAGAAGCAATTTTTTTATTGCTCTCTGTGGTTTCATTGATCTGAAGTTCAAAAGGATGGTTTTGAAATTCTGAAACGTGTGTGTGTGTCATTTCAAGGATTTGCATTTATAAAGCAATAATTTATCATTGATGCATTAAGAATTTAAGTTTCATTCACATATATTATTCCCCATGGAGTTTTTGCAATTTGAGAATCCCCCCAACCCCACAAGAAAAACCACAAAATAAAAAAAAAATAAGAACAAACAAACAAAAAATAAATAAATAACAAAGAAAAAAAATAAAAAAAATAATAATAAATAAATAAATAAAAAACTATAAAAAAAAAACCACAAACAAAAACGATATTATATGTAACAAAATTATGTTGTCAAAAAGCAGAGACTCAGCTGAATATGGTTAAGTATCCCGCAGAACATCATTTCATCAAAATAAACAAACAAATAAAACAAGTGACATTAATATGTCCCGGTCATTTTTTTCAGACATGTGTTGGTCAGAGACAAAAACGATGTAATTATGTATGTCACTTATGTTATGTAAGTTTAATATCTTTGCACACCGTTAAACTACATTGTCTACAGTGATATACAGCGCACTAGAGTAATCAGTTCAACGTCAATGTGATTCTCTCCACTATATATACTTCAACAGCATAGCTTCATTTCTATTTGTCGGCTGTGGTTACGTTTATACGTCATTTAATTGTTAGCAAAGCCATAGGATTACTCCTTCTTTCGTCCACAAAGAAAGCGGCATTGAATGTTACAGCTATTTTCGTCAACTATGAGAAAAGTGACATCTTTTATTACATCTAAAAATGACATATTAACACTAAAAGTAAGGTCGTGTAACAGAATCGGAAATGGTCATACTTACTGATTTTGTAAGATTTAGATTCGGAGTCGTACATGTAACTTTTAGATTCCGACAAGATGACGTGTCGACCAGACAACCATGACGGCTTCGTAATTTATTTAAAGAAAGGTAAAGTCTTGATCTCGAGACAGGTGTGTAAATAAATGCAATTATTTCTATCATTTTGCAGAAAATTTGTAGACTAAGATGTGTACAATGAATGCTATCGATAAAGTCCCTATATTTGTTTTCTGCACACTTTTTATACCATGCAAAGAATTATAATTCAAACATTTGCATTTCTGTTATAAAGTATGAAATAGAACACAAGAAAAACTTGATGCAAAGCATCAATTCGCCGCCAAAGGTATTTCAAAGCCCTCTTACCATGTTCGCTGTTCTTTTTTTCACCGGGGTTGTACTAAATACCGCAAGGTAGTGCATAGTACCGAAACAGACTTTAATTACCAAAATAGACCGAAACGCATATTTTTACTATTATTTTGACACAAAAACTGAAGTATATGTCATAGCTTTTATATAAAAAGTTATTTTTAACACAATTTTTGTATAACAAACCGATAAATTCAGAATTATCATGTACTGAAATAAGACCGAAACACACCATTACCACAGGAATAGAACACAAATGTTTTATTTGTGTTGTAGAATATGCCTTAGTATATATACATGTACATATATATAAAACGTAATTTAGAAAAACATTTATGGAATAATTCAGAATTATTTTTTTAAAAACAAGTCCATATTCCAGTCTGTTTCGTTCATTGTTGGCCTAGCCGGCTAGAGTGGTTCGATCTTGTTTAACATGATAATTCTGACTTTATCCATTATTACACAAAACACGTGTTAAAAAGTAACATTTTATATATATGTAGACTTTAATATGTACTACACATGTACTACAGTTTTTATGTCGAAATAAAAGTAAAAATGGTGTGTGCTTCAGTATATAAGGTCTGTTTCGGTAAATCGTCCGACCCGTTTTCACTTTGTTGTTCTCCCAATCATCAGTATTTCATACGACACATTTCGTTTTCGGTGTTATATTTATTCCGTTTTGCACAAACGAAATCATTTTAAAGGATAAAAAACATTTTGTTCCAAATTTCCGTCGTCCACTAAACTTATATAATAGGATATCATGCGCTTATCAAAATCAAAAGCAATCACGTAATGATTGCTCCCATCATTTCGACTAATGTCTCCCACTTATCGTTATTTCAAAAATACGAATCGCGGTATTATACCTTAATTGCATTAAAAAAATTTAGATGCTGATTATTTATGAAACAAACCAACATCACTTTCATATCTGAAATTTAATAGCGTTTTTGCCTCAAATAAAATTACTACGTCATTACTTCCGCGTTCAGAGAAACTAACAGCTCCTTCCATATACTACTTCCTAACTTAATTTGAAATCTATTCGACGCCTCCTGGCGGCGAATAATAAAAATCTCAGATACCAAAGTATAAAGCTTCGGGATATCCAGGATATATATTCAAATCTGGTAAAAATTGGACAAACAAGGACCCCTGGAAATACAGAGGTGGGATCGCGTGTCAAGAGAATGCATCCCCTGTTGACCGGTCACACCCGCCGTGAGTCCACAGTCAAATTCAAACGAAATGTATAAGCAACGAATCCTCGTCACAGCTGGTAGAGACGTCTCTACAACTACCATCGAACAGGCAACTCAACATTTCATTTAGTGAAATAGAATAATCGCAAACAAGACTATCATACCGACCCTAAAATTTGCGGAACGTTGATATCAAACGCGGTTTTCAATACCCCTGTGTCAATAATTTGTCAATGAGTAGTTTACCTCTGTATATAAAATGTTCATATGTTGAACACGCCCTGGCATATTGGATTATTTCCTGTGAAATATAAACGCTATATGCAGGTGATTGTGGGATATTACTATTTAAATGTGGAAAAATTACGATCAGAAATCGCCGCGTTTTTTCGTATAGCCTGGTTTTTAATTTCCCGTCGGTGTCTATAGTAAGTAACATGTCTAAGTAGGAAGCGTGTGTGCTTGATTCTGTTTTATCTAACTTTCAGGTGCTTAATTTTTCGCATTGTTTTCTTACAGATACTCATTCCGAGTGTCCACCTTTATTGTCACGTTACACGTTTTTTGTAATCACGTGATGTTTTAAACATTAATTTATCGACTTACAATAAGATAAAAAATCATTTTATGCACCAGTTTAAATACGGAATTCTCAAATCAATATTGATTTATAATTATTCATCTTCAACCGTGGTGAAAAATTTTAGACATTTTAAAAACTTTTTTTATTGTCGTTTTGTATCCTGCCAAAAATCTTTCTTTCAAATGGTAGGTGTAGTGATACAAAGTTTGAACTATGCCATAGACTTGCGCCAATGCAGTGAGGGTTCTTAACATGTCACTCCTATAGCGACACAGGACCTCAGTATCATTTGAAAGACTTGTCGAGGGGATACTACTTTTTAGGTTTTTAATTGGCGCTGATGATCACGTGAGGGAATCGAACCTGGGACCCTCTGCTTAAGGCTCTACCCCTGGACCTATGCAATTTGTTTCTTAAAACGCTGTTAGTAGTTGAAACGGTTTATAAGAAATATAACCAAGAAATATTAGATAACAAGTGGATATTTATTTTTCTACAGGAAAAAAAGAAGACAAAATGTACTGATTGTAATGTTGCAGGTAATAACACTATAATGCCTAAAGAAATAAGTTAAATATTAGATAAAGGCTCACTACCCAGAAGAATGAAAATGGGTCAACAATTTCAATGTAACACAATTTTTTGGTGCGACATTTAAAATGTGCGTGAATAAGTTATTTCTTAACTGCATTTGCGTCACATCAGCCCACGATATCTATAAAGTCTATTCCTGTGTGAAATTGATGCTGTACGAATGTATTACACGAAATAATTACATTAATTGCAGTATGACTGAATCATATGTACTGAATGTTCCGGATCCAAATAAGAAAAGAAGAACTGGGGATGAGTTGCATCGTTTTGAGAGAGAGAGAGAAAGAGAGAGAGAGAGAGAGAGAGAGAGAGAGAGAGAGAGAGAGAGAGAGAGAGAGAGAGAGAGAGAGAGAGAGAGAGAGAGAGAGAGTGTGAGAGAGAGATTGAGAGATTTACTGTTTAACTAGTTCTTAGCCTTCTTAAAACACCGTGATTGTCATTTCTAAAAAATTCCAACTAGTCGATATTCAATTTCGATGATTACGTTTGTAAAATAAGATTCTGATGAATTTGTCATTTTGACCTTGCGTTAACTGGGCCTGAAAACAGATAAGTATTTCATGCATGAAAAAACCCATAATTCATATGATATTCTGTTCAATAGATAAGGTAAACGTCAGGTTACTGGGTCCATTTCAACGGTACACGAATACGCAACGGGGATTCCCCGTCAAGGCCGTTGACATTAAAGAACGCATTCAGATGAATTTCTTAAAATAGAAGTGTGATATAATGCACAAATAATGTTCAAATATAAATAATCCTCAGTCTTATTTGATATCAAAAGATATCTAAATTGTAACTCGAAAAACGTAATACCAGTAACACCTGCTATAGCGACCACCTCTATATAAGGATTACCTGTTTATAAAAGCCAGTTTTTTCAAGTCCCTTGACTGCATACTTCAACTAAATTGAACCTGTGTATAAGGGTCACCTGCACATAAAGGTCAATTAAAGGTCAATATTTTCTGGTCCCTTAAGTGGCCCCTATATACAGGTTTTACTGTCTATATATAATTCTAAGTGAATATTGCAAGGGGGATATATTGGATGTACTCAGTCACTAAATCATATAATGAATCTTCATACAAGTAATACAAAAATCCAAATATATTTGTTTCAGTGTAGTAATTCCAATTTCAATATTCTACCAATATATCAAAGAAGTGACTATTTGAAAGTAACACCAAGAGAGGAAGTTTTAGTAGATAAATACAAACCATATCTAAAGAAAACACAATTCTCTAAATTTGGCATTCCTATAATATGATGCATGGAAGAAGCTTTTCAATATAGACTAATTGATTATCATTGTATGATGAGCATTTGTAAAACTAAACATGTGTCGCAATGTAAGTAAATAAAAACAAAGAAAACTGCTGTTGATATTAAACTTCTTCACGTCGAATTTTTAAAATACATACAAACATATATAAATATGTGAATATTCACGGTCTAAGATGAAATGTGGAATGCTGAGGAAGGTTTCCTTTAATCGATGTTTCAGTGTATAGACAAACTCAGCTGTACGTAAAGTTCCGGATCCGAAAAAAGGAACTAAGGGTTGGTTTGCATTGTTGAGAGAGCACTCAAATCATTTGTAAAATATTTAACTTGTTGATATTCAATTACGATGATTACGTTTGTAAAATAAAATGAAATTGTCATCTTGACCTTGCGTTAACTGGACCTGAAAAAGGTAAAGGTAAACGTTTGGTTACTGAGTCAATTTCCTGCCTGAGGTTTTGACGGTGCACGAAACACAGCGGGGTTTCCCCGTCAAGATTGCCATATAGGTAATATATATATATATAAACTTTAGGAAGATATATATGACATCATCATTTCATTATACCATATGTAACATCATTATTGAAGATCATTCAACGTTCAAATATGAAAATCATCTCTCTTATCTAATATAAAAAATAGCTAAATTGTAATTAAAAAAACGTATATATATATATATATAACTTGTATGTTAATATTGCAAAGGGGATGTAGTCAGTCACTAACCATAGAACGACTCTTCATACAACTAATACAAAATTACGGCAAAATCGAAATATATTATGGTTATATATACAGTTATGGACATTGCAATATCCTGCCAATATATCAAACAAGTGACTATTTCAAAATCAGACCCAGAGAAGAAGATTTTATATATATATATATATATATATATATATATATATATATATATATATATATATATATATATATATATATATATATATATATATATATATATATATATACACAAACCATATCTTATGTTTGTTTGATTGTTCTTTTATTACATTCCGTCAAGAATTTTTCACTCATATTGAGATATCACTAGCTTTAGTGAAGTTCTACAAGTTGTGACCTGAGTGACCAATGCAGTGAGGGTTATTTTACATGCAACACCTTCTGTGAAACGGAACCTCGGTTTTAAGTCTCAACTGAAGACTCTTTAATATTCACTTCGTATGCCGAGCGCTTGGTGAAGGAACAGTCACTACCATTTTTAAAGTCCCGGCCCGGGATTCGAACCGGGACCTTCCTCTTGTGAGTCAAAAGCTTTACCATTAGCCTACCGCAAGCATTGTACACAATACCAGGTTATAATTAGATAGCCAAAAGCTTTACCATTAGCCTACCACAAGCATTGTACACAATACCAGGTTATAATTAGATAGTCAAAAGCTTTACCATTAGCCTACCACAAGCATTGTACACAATGCCAGGTTATAATTAGATAGTCAAAAGCTTTACCATTAGCCTACCACAAGCATTGTACACAATGCCAGGTTATAATTAGATAGCCAAAAGCTTTACCATTAGCCTACCACAAGCATTGTACACAATGCCAGGTTATAATTAGATAGCCAAAAGCTTTATCATTAGCCTACCACAAGCATTGTACATAATGCCAGGTTATAATTAGATATAATTCATAATTCCCTTGGCTATATCTACGATAGTAATTAATATGAAAAACGTTAAATACTGGCACTAACGCAAGATTTAAGAATTAAAATATATATTATGATAACACATTATCACAGAAACGAATTACTACTTGAATGAGTCACCACTTATATTGGTCATAATGAAATATTGACAAAATATGTTTCATGTAATACGAGCGTATCACAAGTGCATTGTATTTCATTTTAAGATATAACTATATGTATTATTCATCTCATTTCTTTTTTATGGTGTAAGCATAAAATTTTGTTTGAAGTATATATAAAATTTCAGGATGTTTTTTTTCATTTACACATGTGTGGTTATTAGTAGGATGGTAAAAATTACCTGAGGTTTTTAACAGTTTAGCAATTTTATGCCAATCGTTTGAACAAAATAGATTTAAACGTGTTAAGAACTGATAGAAGACCTTCGATCATCATTTCTCTTGATTACAGTATTATTGTAAAATAAAAATATCAAGTGTTACGTGCGATATAAAAACGAAATACAGTAAAACTTGAATATAACGAACTCGGTTTGTACGAATTCATGCACATAACGAATCGAAAGATAATCCCCGACTTCACCTCTATATTCTTAGTTGAAAAACAATTTTATAAAAAAATATTTGCATATAACAAACCAATTTCCATGTCCATTGACGTCACAACCAACGTCTTTATTAGAATTATAACAAAGTGATCAATATAATTAAAATAAAACTCTATTATTTACTTTTTCACCCAGGAAAAGTAGTCTAACTTGATAAGTTGTGTAAGTTAAAAGTAAGAAAAAGTGTGTTTTTTTTATTATATAGGAAAGTTCCTTTCTTTTCTTTCTTTATTCGACCGGTAATACCCGCCGTGAGTCCACAGTCAAATTAAAATGAAATACGTGAGGAATGAAATTCTCGCCACAATTGGTACAGACGTCTCAACAACCGCCATCTAACAGGTAACTCAATATTTCACTTAATGAAACACAGTAGTCGCAAACAAGACTATTATACCGACCGTAAAATTTGCGGAACGTTGACATCCTGGAATACACTGAAAACTATTAAGTCTAGAAAAATGGCGTTTATTTAAATTTTCTAAAAGATGTATAGAATTTTTTAAGTATTCAAATCTGATTTACACCGCTTCTGGAATAAACAACTGTGCAGTATTAATGATGTTTCTCCTTAACTGCTACTGTCATCTTGGTGTTTGGTGGAACACTATCTGTACCCTGCTATGCTCTATTTGTTTATATGTTTTTTAACAAATGTCCATTTCAAAATGTCAGTTATCTCGATACACCGTCAATAGATAGGTGATCGTGGTCAATTAAGCGGCTAATTGGTCGCTAGAGATCACCTGTGTAAAGCCATATATCATCAGAAAGACCAGGTAATAGAAGAATTAAATAAACAAGATAAAGACTTAATAGTAATATGAACTGTTGTTCTGTTCTTTGTTCATGAAGATCTATCTATGATACCAAACTACGGTAATTATACCCCCCACGAAGATGCGAGAATTCAATCCATCGTCAGTCTCTATATAATGCCATTATTCCCAAACAACAAAAGATAGTGGTTTATCGAGAATTGACTGTATACATATTACACTTGTCGTATCTATGATACCAAACTACGGTAATTGTACCCCCCACCAAGATGCGAGAATTCAATTCATCGTCAGTCTCTATATACTGCCATTATTACCAAACAACAAAAGATAGTGGACTGTATACATATTACTCTTGTCGTCATGTGTGTAATATCAAGTCGGTTGTTTCTTGTGCGGATAAGTCTTTGACTTGTTGGAATGAAAAACAGAAATGTCTATACATTTCTTCGATGTATTTCATTTCAGCTCCCCGAACGTAAGTGACGCGAAATTTTGGAACGCTACGCCGAAGTTTTGGATGTGCGATTCAGTTACTCAATCATAATGCTAGATTTTATTATTTAAAAAAAAAAAAAAGGTGAAGTTCATGAGTGGACGTTGTGGCGCTCAGATTTTTTGGCAGATACTTAACTTATGATACAAAAGGGAGATTAGCCGGACACTATCTTCTATTGTATTAAGAAAGTGATAAAAGCAGTGTGCATTCCAAAGTGTACGTAATATCTATTAAGAACAAATATAGCAGACACTATAATTAAGCAAAAAATCACCAACAAAGAAATTTATTATCAACACTAATGTAATTAATGTAGAACGGAACAAATAACTCGGAACACCAACTACAGTTAAAGGAAAACAAGTGCAAAATCTAGCTAAAAATGAGATTTTTATGAGAACATATAAAAATCAGTTTGGAATAAAAAAAAACAATAGGTTGTATTTGTTGTATTGTTGTTTAACGCCCCACTCAAGAATCTTTCACTCATATGGAAACATCACCAAATGGCGGTGAGGGGCTTCAAAGTTTGGCCTATTCTCGGCACTTACGGCTATTGAGCAGTGAGGGTTCTTTAACGTGCCGACACCTACTGTGACACGGGACCTCGGTTTTTACTGTCTCATCCGAAGAACAGGAATACAACCTGCCGCCGGCAGGAATCGAACTCACGATCAAGAGTCAGCGCACTACCGACTGAGCCAGGCCGGTTGAAAACAGTAGGAATTTCTAATATAAGTCTTTTCAACTAGAAATATTTCTTTTAAAATTGAAATTTTAATTCCAAAATCCGTAACTGTCATATTAGATCTTTATATATTTATGCACCTTTTAATTACGTGTTGTATACGTGACTTAATTCTAGATTAAGCTATTGTGTATATAATTATCAGTTAACATATTTTCGTTTTTAGATTTTGATATTATGTTTGTACGAGTTGTTTCCCTTTTGTTATTTCAAACTAAATCAATTCAGTCAAAGGGCAGTAATCCATACACTGCTTCTAAATTTTATTGCTTTTTTGGTTAATGCGCTTCACTGTCGTTTTATGAAGAGTGCTTTCACAAAAGTCTGAAACTGATCCTTCATTACTTTCACCAGGTGCCCATTTAAAAGTGAAAACACATTCAGATTTCTGTATATTATAAATATTATCAACACGATACCAAAAGTATAGTTTTGCAAATATGTATTATCAACACAATACCAAAAGCATGTAGTAAAAAAATGTTCAAAACGACCGTTTCTGAAAATAAAACATTTTCACCTAGCTTGACCGTTTCGCTGAACTCGAGATTTATCCATGAAACATTTGCGTTTGATGTCAACGTTCCGCAAATTTTACGGTCGGTATAATAGTCTTGATTGCGATTACTCTGTTTCACTGGGTAATGCTGAGTTGCCTTTTCGCTGGCGGTTGTTGAGACGTCTGTACCAATTGTGACGAGGATTCGTTCTTCACGTATTTCATTTGGACTTGACTGTGGACTCACGGCAGATGTGACCGGTCGACAGGGGATGCTTACTCCTCCATGGCACCTGATCCCACCTCTTGGTTTCCAGAGGTCCGTGTTTGTCCATTTTTGCCGGATTTGTATCTGTGTCCTGGACATCCTAAAGATTTATACTTTGGTATCTGAGATGTTCTATATATGTAACATGCTAACAGGGGACATTGACTCCTTCCGGACACTTGGTCCAATCCCGTTGGTGATTCGCAATTGTTCTTCATGTTGACATCATTTGTATATCTGTCGTGCTCTAATGGACTTTTTGTTTCGAGTATCTAGTGGTACTTTATCAGCTGAGCTCGAATTCAAAACATGTAGAATTCCGAAAAGTATATGTGTTGAAACATTGGCATTTTTGCATGAGTAATTAAAGTTCAAGCAGTGATATAGAGGTTGATTGCATGTTTTGTTTGTTTGTTGTTTTACATCCCGTCAATGATTTTTTCACTTATATTGAGATGCCACCAGCTTAACGTGAAGTACCACAACTTTTGACCTATGGACGCCAATTCATTGATGATTCCTTTACGTGCCAGACGTGCCGTGACATGGGACCTCGGTTTTATGTCGGAAATCGCCATTAATTCAACCTTACTATTTGTAAATGAATACCACACAAAATATATAGGAATATACGATTGATTTGTATGCCTGTGTAAAGCTCTTTTTCATTGTACGTCAGGTACAAGTAGTAAAATTAGAAAAATAAAAGATTGTTTGGTAAATACAGCTTATACCTCTTTAAGAATGTTTATTTCATCGGTAGATTGGTTCGGCGTATCCCTTTATTTCTGTCAGTGTAAGGTGAAATGTGAAATCCTGGTCAGCGACATCTTAATATAAACGTTATTGAAAGATTGTTTATTTCAATGGATGAAATAGCTATGGATTGTTTTCAAGCATAACTGCTTTAATAGAATTATAATTATTTAACAATGTCATATAGACTGATGTTTAATGTTGTCATTTTCAGAATTGTTATATATTTGTTATATAAAAGATAAACGCAAACCAAAAGCACAACAACGGAAATAAAAGAAACACACTTAAATGACGATAAAACTGACACAAACACACATACCTCAATATCAGTTCCAGTAATTTCATTTAACCTTTCACTGTCAAATCTTTGAGCCGTTACACGTTTACATTCATATAGCACATGGCAATAATTTAGTGAGCGCGCATCAGGCGGCATATAAGGAAAATATATATACAGTCTGATCAGGGATTTACGGCAGAACAAGATTGACACACAAACACACACACTTATGTATATGGGTTGTCAAATTGGTAAATTTCCATTAATCGGTTTAACCGAATGTTTTTCCGATCGAGTACTCGGTTACTCGGTCAATTTTATAAGATTGCAGTTGAAGACCCAGATATTATTCAAAGTTATAGGTGCAAGGAGATATTTATTTGCCCGAGGAGGTATATTATCTTATATCCGGCAAACTTTTAATCTTAAAAGCTCTGTGGGTCATTCTATAGCTTTCGGACACTACATATGGAAAGACCTTTTTGTCTTATCTAAAACACCATATTGGTAGCTTTATTAATATTAAAAATGAAAGTTTCAGCAGGCGTAAGTCGATTCTGGAAGATTTGGTTGTATGCTTCCCGATAATATTTCAGTGCTTTGTTTTACTTAATTAAGACAAATCTAAATGGGTTTTGAACCCCTGTACCCTAAATGGATTCAGCAATGTATCGTTTTAGTCAATGATATGTTTTTATATGACTATATGCACCTAAAGTTGTTTTCTTAATTTCAGGTGTAATTGGCGGCATTTTGTAGTTTAACCAGCGATTAAGCTTATCTCTTAGTGGCATTAAAGACAAATTATCTTAAAACTAAACTCTTATACTGAAAACAATTCATCACATGTATATATCTCCCAGATATAAAATATAAACAACTCCCGCTGGATTTAGCAAACCAAGTGACACGTATAAAAACATTAACTGTTGTATAAACACGTATCTAAGGAGAATAGACAATTGTTTTAGAAACGGGAAATGACGCATTCAATAATAATATTATTATATAATTTTACTCGCCAAGCCTCATAAAATTCCATGATGGAATAATCACCACGTGTGTTAGATCCTCTTTATTGATATTTTGATACTATGAATAGATAGGTTTATGTATTTCAAATACAACTTAAATACAATTGAATTATTCGTGTCATTTATTAAATACCAATGTTATGTATGATTCATCACATGGTTAGCAAGTCATAAATTAACACCATGGTGAAAATTGGAACTTTAACCAGCGATATATAAAGCTTTATATATCGCTGCTTTAACACGAGAATCTTTAAAAGAGCAGAACGTTTATTTCTACAAGATTTTGCTAATTCACAGATTTCTGCGGGGAAAATATGTGTATTAATGTCACACACATACACACACACATACACACACACACATATATATAATCATATTCGATATTTGAGTATTAACATCGAAATACACGATATTATGATTGTTACACAAACACATATTTCTAAACATTCAAAGGTAATATCAGGGCCCAGAACTATAAACAAAGAAAATTCTTAGGCAATTTTTATTCTAAAAAATTTACTCAGCCTAGTAAAAAGTGAAACCTCGCAGACCATAAAACCACTTAAGAATTATCTCAACTGAGACGCATTGCTATGGTTATTTGGAAGTCTGTAAGGGGTCCATTGAACCTCCTGTGGAACTCTTTTGTCAAATCAGGGAAGGTCGTTAATGTAAACAAACGTCATAATCATGTTCCTGATTAACAGCCAACAGAAAAAGAAGTGTTGATATCCCAATCCAACACTTTGTCTTCCAAAGTTAGTGTATTAAACATGTCCCGATATACTCTATGGCAACGGATACCCTGGCGATAGCATCTATTTTCCTTGATGCGAACCTGATCGGCGGTCATTTTTGATGTTGAGAATTACTTTAGTCAACTTCAGACTCTACTTAATTATTTTATCACTTGAGCCTTCGTAAAACTATAACTTTGATATTGTTTTTAATATTGAGAAAGAAATTTTGTCAGAGAATGTCTTCATGATCCATAATTTTACCTAATTTGAGGAAATTGTCAAGATTCGAGTAAAATCATGAAGGTGAGCAAAACAATTGTATGGTAATTGCTTTATCGTCCTGGACCCAGGTGTTTATTCACAGTTATGTATATTCCTTATCACCTGCTTACACCTTTGTGAATCTTCCAGACATCCATGTTAGACCAATTTTCAACATATTTGTATAATATGTTTTGACCACCGTTTTGGTGATACTTCTTCTATACTTATAACATCCTTATGTTTTATATATTTTATATCTATCTCTTAAATAATATTACCGAGACTCTCCTATAAGAGATTCACATGTAGTTAAATTTCTCATTCGAGTACCAAGAACAACGACATTCTGTGTATATAATTTTAATCACAATTTCCGTTGCGTTTACGTAACAATGTTAACCTAACTAAGAACTCTCCGTAAAATATTCCCCTATCTGATATACATGTAGTTAGTCACTTGTTTACTAATTCGAAAGTTTATGGTATGTTCTCATATGTACCGGTAGTAATCAAACTTTATTTCGGGTTCAATTCAAGACTCATAACGGGTGTGATAAGTCGCTAGCGGTTTCCTGACTACGACATTCCAATACTGGATTAACCAGAGGTCCATGTTTTCCCAAATATACACAATACTTTTATACTGGCCAATGTAATACTTTTATGCCCGTTCATGTATTACTCAATTTACCTTCGTTCACCTGGACGTTGTATACTACCAAAGTACAGTCGAACCCGGATACATTAAAACCAAAGGGGGATGGATGTTTCTTTCAAATAAACAGGGTTTTCAAAGTAACCGGGTTATAATGATAATAAAGAAGTTTGGCTTGGGATTCCAAATAATTTCATATTAAGCGGGATTTAAATGTAATTAGGTTAGGTATACAGCGTTTATATATTTAAATACAGCCAAATAAGAGCAATGTTTCTAGAAAGTGACTGAGTATTCTTATGTTGTTCAGTATTGTTTATTGTATACACAAACAGGTCCACATAAGAAATATATTCATCCAAATTATACAGTTATCCATACATTCAATTTCATTTGATTTGATTTTTTTGTTTTACGCCATATTCAACAATCTTTCAGTCATATGATGGCGTCCAGTTTTTATTGGTGGAGGAGAAACCCCGGTTACCCGGGTAAAGACCACCGACCTTCCGCAAGAAAACTGGCAAACTTTCCCAATTAATTCGAAATGACCCTAGCGGGATTCGAACCAGAGGTGAGAGGTCCATACATTCAAACAAAAAATCAAATAATCATATCATATCAGATATAAAATATAATATATTTAAGAAATAAGTTACCTTTTAATTTTACGAATAAGTTAATTGTATTTTCATAATATACTGTATTCGTATGTTGTAGACTTATACTGAACCCTTCTAGATTTAAATCATACTTTAATTGAAATGTTGTATTCCCGGCCCGGTCAAAAATTTCTTTATTACCATCGTAATCCGGAATCTCCTTTTCATTTAAAAGAAAATTCCTTTACCTTAGATTCTAATATAATTGGGTTCAACTATTTCGTTTTATACTCGCATGCCGTATGTACATATGCATTTTATACTTGTATTGCATACGTTAATAAATTGGGCCATCTGTACCAATTGTGACCAGGATTTCTTCTGGACCTATTTCGTTGGAATTTTACCGTGGACTCACGGCGGGTGTGACCGGTCAACAGGGGATGCTTACTCCTCCTTGGCACCTGATCCCACCTCTGGATTTCCAGAGGTCTACGTTTGTCCAATATAACCAGATATGTATATGTATCATGGATTTCTTCCTCACCTTTTTTTTTTATTTGACTTTGATTTACAGCGGGTGTGACCGGTCAACAGGGGATGCTTACTGCTCCATGACTCCTGATCCAACTTCTGGATTTCCAGAGATCCGTGTTTTACAGATTTGTATATGTATTACTATTCTGAATATCCTGTCGATTTATACATTGGAATCTGAGATTTTACAGGGTTCACAACGCTACCTTTCATATATTACTCAGTATCATAGTAATTTCCTAGGGGATATAGATATCAAACAAATATATTTAACCATAAATATACAGCAAAACCTCGATATTAAAACCACCTAATTGACTTAATGAAAGTAGCTAATAAGTGAGGTGGTGTCTTAACAAGGATCCACACTTGTGAACAATCTATTCACAGCATCTGTCCAGAATTGAACATTTACCGCTCTTATATGCAAAGTGGCATTTCTAAACGATGTGGTCCTTAAAATGAGGTGTCTGTGCATTTTATATATTGTATATATTATATATTTTCATCACATGGTCCTTTTTAGTATTAACCCTTTCAACCCTATAGACCATAATAGATTGGCCTTTACAATAGAAAAGAGCATACCATCTTGATTTTCAGGGGTAAAAGGGTTAATCATAATATTGATACCAATATGACATCCATATCTTTTTTATTGTTGATTATTATGTTATATATATTATACACATAATACCAAAGTTATAATGCTCAAGACAATGTTTCCGGTAACAAAACGAGAAATATTTGTTTCTTGATTCTTATTATATTTTATTTTCAAATTACAGCCTTATATAATGCTTTATAAATTGTCGCTATTTTTGAATATTCGTTATCTTTATCCCATGAAGCGGAGGTTTATGATGCCATTTTTGACTGGTATAAAGTGTGTGGGATAGGCCTAAGGTAAATGAGAGGTATCGGTATTGTAACATAATTGTCAAGAGTTTTTCAGCCAATCAGAATCCAAGAATCAACAAGACACTTGTTACAGATGGGGTAAAAGTGTATACCTGGTATATTTTATCAAATAATTAATTCAAGCAGATACGCTGAATCGTTTTTCGTTTTAATATAATTGTGGTCAAAGAAGAAAACGAAAATATTTTCTTTTAGAACAAATACATTGTCACCACATTTCCCCGCGTCTATTCAATGATGATTTACGTCACTCAGATCATACACTAAGTTTGTGGGTCGTTAACCGGTTAATCAGTTTCAGTTTATCCACGGCATAGATATAATATAAACACGTTCACTCTGTTTTGGTTTTGAATGGTGTTTCGTGTCACACTTAACAATGTTAACGCATTTAATAGTGGATGAGACAGTACGGTTGCAATGTACCCGGGGAAAGATCACCTGTTTTCAGCAAGCAAGTGGCAAACCTTCTCACAAGTTCAGCTTAGGTTCCAGTGGGGCTTGATCCCGAGCTGACTTGAGATTACGTACTTCATGTTTCAAATCGCAATGTTCTATTCATTCGGCAACCGATTCAGAGTAAAACTGCAATTAACAAACTCATAAAATATCAGTAAACACTCAATATCTGCATAATAAACAACTATGAATGAAGCTGTTTATTATGCAGACTTGATACTATATAACTAATATAGATATTGTCGTCTTTCACTTGATAAAAGCCAAGGGGCCGACAATTTGTCAATATTGAGTGTTTTACTGTTTTTTTTTTCGCATAACGATACTTCCCTTTGGAGGACAATGAATTTTATTGGCATAAAATATCAGATTGTTTGAAAGCGGGGATTTGCCGTCTTATCGACGCTTTAATTGCTAAGTTTCTTGAGTTCCGTATTTTTCCAATGATTTACAGATTTGTACATTGTGTTTAGATATTGACATTGAATTCACGTTGATATAAACAATGAATGTCTTTCAAAACTTGACCCTATATAGTTAATGATGAATATACTACAAAAATCACATCTTTTGAATAAATTTGTGAATATTTCAAAGGAAAGTTTTTGAAATGTTTTGAGTATTTTCTTTAAGATGATGGGAGTCTGGACATGTAAGGTGTAAATACATATAGCTCTAATTAATGGATCAGCTAGAACAAAGATAGGGCGTTCTTTAAAGATAGGATATATATAGGGCGATCTTTAAAGATAGGATATATATATATATATATATATATATATACAATATATATATATATATCATATATATATATATATATATATATAAAGCACTAAAATTACAATAACGACACGGACAAAATAAAAGTTTAATTGTCGGGACAACCTGTCCCCTCCTCGAGACAAAATCATGTAATAACATGAAAAAACGTATAACACATACACACTCGTGCTCTCATACATAACTGGAGAATGAAAGAAAGTCTACAGGGGATGCTTACTCCTCCATGGCACCTGATCCCACCTCTTGGTTTCCAGAGGTCCGTGTTTGTCCATTTTTACCGGATTTGTATCTATGTCCTGGACATCCTATTGATTTATATTTTGGTATCTGAGATTTTTATATGTTACAAGAAAAAGGTGATCAAGTTACAAAAAAAAAAAGAAATGGAAATTGAAATCAAACAAATGGAAAACCAAAAACCTAAAAGTAAACTACAATCGAAATATGAACAGAACTAGATGTAAGTGAAAACAACAAGAAACTACAAAATTATTTTGATCTATTAGTCAAAACATGTTTATATCATATGTTATCATACATGAAGCTAAAATTAATGAGATATACTGAGCGATCAGTCAGTGTAAACCAACTCTCCACGCAATAACATGACATCATCATAGCATCATATATATATATATATATATATATATATATATATATATATATATATATATATATTGTTGGTGAATAAGCACTGGATACCAACATTAAAACACTGGAAACGTTATCAACGTAGTAGTATAGTAGAGTGGGATATGTGCAAATACTCCGAAATCCATTTTTGAAAGTTGAAATCAAAGTAATGAAAATGTTTTTAAGCAGTATGAGTAAGATGTCTAAATGTACTTTTTGATTAAAAAACAACTAGTATTTGATTTTAGAATCATCAGTGAGAATTCCAGAGAGAGAGAGAGAGAGAGAGAGAGAGAGAGAGAGAGAGAGAGAGAGAGAGAGAGAGAGAGAGAGAGAGAGAGAGAGAGAGAGAGAGAGAGAGAGAGAGCAATTGATGTTCGGGTCATGTGTCCTATATTAAGTAAAAATAGAATTAAAAGTACAGTGGCGGGGGTTTGCTTCAACGGGTTCAGTGTTTTTACACTCGCCCGTGTTAAGCGTTTGACGCATGCTATGTGGTAAATAAATCGTTTAGAGTACAAAACTCTTGTATCTTCCAATTCATGTCCTATTCACAAATACACATTGTAAATGTTTACTTCAAGTTATTAAATAATTTATTAGTGTATTCCGAATGCGTAGTTATACACATAGTACATTAAGTGACTTTCTGTCTGGATATAGTCATTGCTAAACAATTTTACTTTAAAACAATAACGGACGAATCATAAGTAAACTATCGTGGATATTTCATATTCTTTTGGTTTAAACAGTATTTTATTCGAGATTGAAATTGTTACATATAAACAAGTTATGCAATACAATTAGGGATTTGAAAAAAAGCAAGTCTGCTTATATGAACTCATCTCCCTGTTTCCAATGCACTATAAAATCTTCAAGATGGACCAGGAGAGAATGTGTTAGAAAAGAAGGTATAGGCAGAAAAGGAGACAAAGAAATTTGATGAAGAAGCAGAATATTATTTTCAAGATGATTTCATCAAAGATTGAAAACAAAATGGCGAACATTGCATGTAAATGATATTTAAAGACAATAAAGCGAACATCAAGAGGTCGATGATAAGACAGAAATAAGTCGGGTATCATGGTACCATGTGTACCAACGTAAGTTGGCTCATGCCCATAAATAAACAATGAGGCAAAAGCAAACCATCAAAAGGTGTACATAAGTCCTATAACAACAATAATCATACAATAAAAATGAGTTGAGATAGTATAATGTGTGACAATTTCCTAATAAAACTCGACATAATAGTCGAAAGAAAATATCTATGTGAAATCGCTTATAGTACTAATTATGTAATTCTTGGACACAATTAAAAATATGTTTATTGTCCATAATATGAAAAGACTACTATTTCCCGTATAACAATAGATCAATAGTTAAGGGATGACTTATCTTATTTCTTAGTAAGTTTCTTTGGATTGTATTATTGTTTACAATGAAAGCAAAAAATGAGAATTTGACTCTATTTCATTACACCCACACAAAAGGATCAGGTTCGATATTCTTATCAAAAAGATGTTGTTTTGAGAGTGCTGCATTTCATACGAAGTCTAGCATTGTAAAATTTGTCCAAGTCGACTAACCATCATAATAATAATTTGAAAATTTTCTGAGTGATTTGTTGAAATGGCTTTTTTGAAAGCATCAATTGCGAATTAATTTCTTTTATGTGATGGGGGGAGGGTATTCCAGAGGCGTATGCAAGAAGGGAGAAAACTGTTGTAATAATGAGTACTATTTGTATACAATACCTACGAAATTTGATGCATTACGTGTGTTATAATTGTGAATAATTATAATGCTGATCAGGAACTAATGATGAAAGATTATTCTGGAGTTAAACCTTTTAACCATTTAAAATACTGTATAAGTTTATGTTCCTCGCGTCTTTTTTCTAGTGTAGACCAATCCTGATTCCTCATATAATAATCTTAAACTAGTTAATTTAGTGGCACCGGTTACTATCCGAGCAGCTTCGATATTAAGTTTTTCAATTTTTTCTTTTAAAGCTTGGGTACAGTTTATCCCAGATAATATTCGGAGTATTCTAATACTGGTCGAATGAATGAAAAAAACATTAACTGGAGAGATTTTCTGTCAATTTTGAATTTCAGGGTTCGTAGTAATTTAATTTTATCTGATGCTTTTGTTAAATATAAGTCCGAGATGCTTATGTTCTGAAACTTCCTGTATAGGTACATTATTCATAAAAAGCGGTGGGTGGTTTCTCTGGAATATTTTTCGAGTAATAAGAAGGGTTTCAGTCTTTTGAGGATTAAATTTAACCAACCATTTGTTTGACCATTCGTAGATTTTATTCAGATTTTTTGGTTTAATTTGATTGCATCTAGGTGAGGATTATCTACTATTTATATAGATAGATGTGTCGTCAGCAAATAGTTTTATAGAAACAACCTACGTTCTAGAACTATGTCTTGATGAAGACAAGGAAGAATAGAGGTCCCAAGGATAGATCCCTGGGGTACACCCGGCATTTTATTGATTGTAAAGATACCCTTTATACCATTTATAAAGAACTTTTTGTTTACGTGAGGACAGGTAATTTTCAATCCAATTTAAGAGATTACCCCTAATCCCAACTTTTTTAGTTTGTAAATTAATCCCTGGTGCCAAACGCGATCGAATGCTTTAGCTAATATCAAAGAATACTACCCGACATTTCTTTCCCGTGATCTAAAGCTTTTGAAAATTCATTATTCAAATACAATAATTGATTTACAGTAGAGTCCCCTTTTGTAAAACTGACTGATTTGAAAGATAGTAATTTGTATAGCTAGTATAAAATTGTGAATATATTTATGAACACATTTTTCAAAAATTTTCCCTAATATACATAATAAAGAAAATAGGCGATAATTTTCTACTTTGCTTGGATCATTTTTTTATGTATAGGTACGACATTAGCAATTTTCCAGAAGTGGGAAACTGTTTCTGTGTCAGCGATAAGTTCAAGAGTTTACATATATGCGGAAGATAAAAATATCTGCGGCTTCTTTCAGAATTTTGTGGACTAATTAAGTCAGGTCCTACAAGCTTTACTTGTACACCAAATTTTTTTAAAACATCATTTACATCCGTATCTGTTATAAACACGTTATCTAATGTTTGGGGTACATTGTTTTCAAGGGGTGGTAATGTTTTTACCTGTATCGTTTTACTGTAGACTGAAGAGAGAAAAAAATTTGTTCAAATAAATTTAGCTTTATCGATTGACATCATGCAAAACTGTACCGTCCTCTGTGGTCAATATTGAGTTATCGAACGTGGTTGTAGGGGATCCTAGCAATTGTTTCATTTAATTTCCACCAGTCTTTAGACTCCCAATTTGTTTAGATTTAATTTTTTACATATTTTATATCGAAGTAAGCCTTCTTCTGGCGTGTCATGTAGATCGTTTACAATACGTTTCGGAATTTTCTTAAAATTTTTTGACCATAGATATTCACTGTTCGTTTCTTTTGCTTTTCTTCTTAATCTATCTCTTTTTCCTCATTAATTTTTTAATGTTATTGTTAAGCCATGGTAAATCGGTTTTGTCGTATTGTTATTAATTTATTTGGAATACATATAGACGCAGCTGAGAGTGACGATTCTGTAAGGTGAGAAACACAAAGAGTCAATATTTTTGTTTTCATTCACTATATGAATCCCGTTTAGATTTGATTAACTCAAATCGGGAAAGCATTAAAGTCTCCATTATCATACAACCATATTTGTCTTTTGAATGATGAGGATTTCGGTTTATTTATCTTAATTAAGCTAACAATAGAATATTTACATCGAGAAAAGGATCAAGCACACTACAAAGAGCAAATAGGTTAGGATTATTAGTAACATAAAGATCAAGTAGAGTTTCTGTATTTTCGGTAAAGCAAGTTGGATGATTAATTATTTAGTTAGCACCCTAATGTCTGGAAAATTGTTTTCAATTTTTGTTCTGAATTTATTTAGGAAGATTTTCGTTGAAATCGCCGCATATGACTATATTTTTTAAAACCAGTGTCTAGTGCGGAGTTCGAACGACTCTTCTATTAGATTCCATATATAAAGAGAGCGCTATTCGGGGGTCTATAAAAAGGTACCTATATAATACAACTGTATTTTATAATTTTAATCTCAATCCAAACACATTCTAACCCTTCTATTTCTAGTCGCGTCTTCTTTTACCATGAATTGAATTGTTTAATGTAAACTATAAACCCCACCACCCGGAAGCGATCAGTCCTGTCATTTCTAAAATTTGCATCAAACCCGTCAAAAGCCTATTTCTGAATTAGGAATTTCGTTGCTTAACCAACTTTCTAGAAAAACAGAGAACATCGAAGGTGAAATAGATTTGCATTTAATACATCACGTTTTGGGCAATAAACTTTGTACATTAAGGTGTATTATAGATAAGGTTTGGACTGGAGATCAATCGATAACATCGACTAAGTTTGAGAATAGATCGGATTCATTTGAGTGTCTGCATTTCTTGGAATCTGGGCCCGGGATTCGGGTGCACATCTAACCCCAGATATTTTAAGAAGTTTAGATATAACATATTGAGATTTATGACGAGTAGGGCGTCTCATGTTTTATAAAAATGGACGGATTGGTTTGAGTAACATGTAGGAGTTATTTCCATTTACAAAAGTGTAGAACAAGTTAACTTTTGGTCACCACAAGAATGTTATATTGTTGTATGCATAGAAACTACGTGTTAACAATAGTAATATAATAGGTAATGATTTTTCACGAGAAACAATAAATAGATTTAAAAACACTACAAAAATAAAATCGACATATTTGATACCCTTCAATTTGGTAGCACGTCCGTAGAACACGAGCCGATCCTAATGCGATATTCGTATATAGAAATCAAGTTATTCGGGAGTTTTTAATGTCGAAACTTAACGTCAGGATCGGATGTGTCCTATGAACAAATTTCAACGATGTTCGCATGAAAAACTCAACAAAAAAAAGAAACAATACAAGATTATAAAAGGAAGATTAAGGAAAACAGTAAAAATATATACAAATGATACGTATGATCCATCAAAAAAGTCAACTAGAATTGGTGGCATGATAAAGAAAATATTTTCATACACCCTAAAATAGGATATTATGTATAAAAAGGAGGGCAATTCATAATAATGATTATGGATATGGTATATATCTTATCTATTTCAGTGTCAAGAGTAGACAATACATTAGGACGTAAACATTAGGACAGATCTTGAGGAAACCTCATAAATTCAGCGATATATTCATCATTTATATGATCGCTGCTTTAAAATGAACAATTTTGGTGCAACATAAATCGGTAGTTCTTATTAACTCTGTATATCTTTTCAGAATACCATTTGGTTCAATTACATGTATCCATTAAATAATCAGCCATATATAATATTAGTCAAGAAAGCCTCAACCAAAGCTATCATATACTGTAGTCGGGAAATCCCCTCCGGGAAATCCCATCTATTTATATCAATGTTGTTGATATTAGAAGAGACAACGTAGTTTTTGTACATACACATATTTGGTAATGTTTTTGTTTAGGAAAAAAAACATATACATGTATGACTATATGTGTATATTTACAGGTATGTCTAGGACACACCAACAACAACTCCGGAGTTGTAAACATATTTGCGTGAATAATTAGCCATGTGGTGCACTGTCGTTCTTAGGCGTTCACCGGGGTGAATTGTAGGTTCAGGAGGCGCGCCAAAGTCTGCCTGGCCAGCAATATTAGTTCCTCCATCGTTGCTCCTGGTGTTTGTGCTCGGCGTGGTCTATCACAAAAATTTTCCCATCCCAATTGAAGGTAGATTTTGTCTCGAACCACTTTTAACTAATTATCCTTGCTTCTGAAGCAACCTTAGAGCCCGAGTGCGGGTAAGGTCCTTGATTGACCCCATACCCCCATTGGGACCCTGCCATGTTATGCAAATTTTTTAATTTTAACTCTCCTTCATGAGTCGATGACGGATATTATAATTTTGTGATCCTTGCTATGATAGGACGAGGCTTGTCCTGGCACGGACGGAACCCACTCTAATGTGAGTCACTACGAGTTTCAGTTTTTTTGTAGTCGGATGGTAAGCTTTTCACATATATCAAGGACGACTTTATCAGTGTCACACTTATCCTCAGGTACCCCGAAAATACGTACACAGTTCCTACGACTGTACATTTCTAGCTCATCGATGCGTTTTGTAAGTTCTTTGTTTTTTCGAATAGATCATCATAGGCCTGACATATAGGGGTTATCCCTCGAATCCACATAAAACTTTTGAATTCTCTGCATCATAGTAGAGCGGACAGCATTGACAATTTTATTCAGAGCTGTGTCCGAGATATCGGGATGACCTGGGGGAGTGGTGGGGTCCTGGCGGGCAATAGACTGGAGTGGATGAAGCATTTGGTACTGCTGTACTCGGCATACCTGCCACCATGCCGAACCCTGGCACAAATTGATAGGTTTGTGGATACGGCCCTGAAATTGGAGCTGGGTGTGTTTGTAACGGGGTGTGGAGGGAGGGGTCCGCCTGCGATACACTGGCGTTATTGGAATCGTTTGTAGAACTCATTATTGACAATTCACGTTGTTTTTTATTATGAAGATGGACTAGCAGAGGCGAATAAAATCGTCTGTAATGAGAAAGAAAATTTTGCGTTTAAGGTCTCTAAAAACTATCGACCATAAATAAAGCAGCCACAGAAATACTGTTTGTCATAAGACGATACTTGACCAATTTGTTGTAGCTATTAGTCCGTGCTACGTGTGATATACAATGGTCGTGAGATTAGCTCATGAGTAGTTATAGGCAGCTCCATGGCACGCCATTTGAATTTAACCGCCACTGATGACGTCATCAGAATGCTGGCTTCTGATTGGTCAATTCAAATGGCGTGCCATAGGGAGCCGCCTATGACGTCATAACCGTGGAAGTGCGTCAAACCGGAAGTGAGGTCATGTTGTCATGGCAATTAGAGAATCAAAAGAGCCACTAGTTTGAGTTTGGAGGCGTGTCTATGACCGGAAGTGGAAGGTTGTGGAGGCGGCCATCTTGGTTAAGGAGCCAATGAGAGCCTTCGTTAACAAGAGGTCGGGGTCACGAGAGTTTCGGGGCGAGAAGTCAACGGGAAGAGAGAGAAGTTGGGTTTTTCCAGTTTTGAGCTGAGAGTGAATCTATTTTTAGAACCGAAACTTTGGGTTTTTCCAGGGTTGTGGAAAACCAGTAGTTGGTGGCGCCACCGTCGTTGAGAGTTGTGTATCATCAAGTGCGCTAAAGCGCGAGAAGCGGTAGGACCCGAGCTCGACTCAAGCTTGTACTAAGACTTGTAAAGAGTTATGTACAAAGGGAGAATTACTCTGTATAGACTCTATAGGTGAAACAAAGGGAGATTACTCTGTATAAGACTCCTATAGGTGGAACAAAGGGAGATTACCTCTGTATAGACTCTATAGGTGACACATCACTCTGTAGAAGCCTGTGTAGGTGAAACAAAGGGAGATTACTCTGTATAGACTATAAGGGTGGAACAAAAGGGGTGATGAACTCCTTTATGGGCCTGTAGGCATATAAACCAAAGGGGTGGGTGGGTAGCGAAACAGGAAGGTTAGGAAGGGTAGCCATCTTTGGTATGGAATCATGGGATAACTTTGTTTTTCAGGGGACTGACTAATCTCGACGGCAGGAGTTGAGAACCATATGAACATGAAAGTGTGTAACGTACTCAAAGTTTTGTCAAAATGTATCAAGTGTGTTTGTGTGTGGTTGTTCTCAAAGTTTGTCAAAGTGGATCAAGTGTACCGTTCTCATGTTTCAAATTTTGTCAAAGTGATCAAGTGCTTGAGATGACGTTCTCAAAGTTTGCAACGTGTGTACCGTTCTCAAAGTTTTGCAACGTGTGCAACGTTCTAAGTTATGAAGTCTCAAAGTGACAAAGTGACACAAAAGTGACAAAGTGACACAAGTGGTAAAGTGTAAAGTATGAAGTTGTTCACCTTACGTCGTTTCAACAAGTATCAAAGGTTCATATAGTGAAAATAGTATCTGTATTATTTTATATTAATCTCTTGTACTACTGTATATAAAATAAAAAAATTAAACACTGACCCAGAGAGAGGTTTTCTGACGATGTTGAATCTTCGAGCTTTGGCTGCCAAATGAGCACTACAGTAGTCTCTAACTGAACTTATTCTCAAGTTTTGAATGTTACTAATTTTTAGAATTGCCTCGTTTTAAAATTTTTGTCTGATAAAATTTGATGAAATAGTGAATACTATGGATTAGACTTACCACTACAGTATAACACAACACATACAAAAAAAAAACCAAAAAACTGCATACTTTCAGTTAAGGTTTCTTTTCGAATAAGATGAATGACCCTTAAAAGGGCCGTTGGTTATTTGGGTTAATAAACCTGTGCTTTACAGACACCGACAAAACGACCATCATTCAGCCTTCTTGCCATCAGCTCTTTTGCTCAGCTACACGTAGTGACGTACCATCTTAATAATCCAGCCTTCTTTGATACATAGAACTCTCACACTCCTGGGGACGCCATCTTTAGTTTCTTTAGGGTGTACAAGAGGGTTTCAGCTCCAGGAAAATACTACGTTCATCACATTTGTTAAAATTTTGTGTCTTCTGAAACGAATTGCGGTGAAAACAGACGCGCACAAGCTTTTTTAAATGACCAGTACACAGCGCACGCGGACGTTCTCACGTCTCATCACAACTTTGGCCTCTCTGGATGATTGGCTATAGAGAACTGAGTGAAAATCTTTTTTTAGAACCGAAAGTTTTAGGTTTTTTAGGGTATTCCCCTGATGGCATGATTCAGCTAAATAAAACGTTGTTTTGAACTCTTATGTTTTTACTTAGATCTTGAAATTTACTGTCTGTACATGTTTCATAAAGTAAAAAACTAGACCTATGTAATAAAAATTCAAACACTCACCCCATGCTGGCAGTATGGTTTTCTATTAATAGTAATGATGTTGGACAACACCGTCGAGCTTTGGACCTCAAATGAGCACCCAGAGGCCTAATTGAGACTATATCAAGGTTTTTTTTTTTATTTTTTTGTGTTTTGTTTTCTAGTCATATGACTTACTTTTTACTTCTGAGGTATTTTATATTTTAGTGCAAGGACAATTATCTAGACCCTATCTAATAACAAATAAAACACTCATTCATGCTGCCTGCTGGTAGTGGTTTTTCTTATCATTATGATGTTAACACCTCGAGTTCAGATCTCAAATGAGTTTTTCACGGGGCTTAACTGGACCTCGCTCTAGTCACATGAATTACTATTATTTAGACTTTAAATCATAGTGAATACTCAGTCCATAACAAAAGCACAAATGGAAATAAAACGTTTAATGTTGAACGAATAATACACTGATACAGGTAGCGAGTAGCATCCTAACCGATTGTCAATCTATTTTACCTAAGTAAAACACATCCGAGTCGTTCGATGTCGAATGACAGTTTATTAAGTACAAACTATCTGTGTATTGGGTGTATTGAAAAATGCATCAAAAGTATGCGTTTTTTTATCTTCACAAGATCAAAATCTTACCGTGACTGGCATTACAAAATGGCGAGACCTACATCCCGCAAAGACAAGTACAGTCAGCGTGACGGGTCACACTAGTGCCATCAGCTGACATGGTCTAAGCGGGATTTCAACTCTAAATTGTTTCAGGCTTATGATCTAAATGAAGTTCGCCACACCCCCCTCTAAGTAGTGTTTAGTATCGCTACAATATTTTAAACTTGCCGCTATAGAAAAACACAACATTCATAAAAACCTGCAGACTTTTAGCTAAGGTTTCTTTTCTAATGAAATTGGGTGACCCTTAAAGGGACCGTTGATTGCTCCGTCCGAAAGCCAGTGAATAAGGGAGACTCTAGTATTTTGTCCGAATAGACGTCGCCAACGGCGAACTTCTCATTCTTTCTCTATCATCAGTCGATTTATCTCTGCCTTGTGTTGTCAAAGATTGACTAATGCTTCCAGAGCTAGTATGTATTGTACAGGTGTTAAAAGTGGGAGGCTTAGGTCTAGTTGGTCCCTGATGTTGTATAGTAGAAGAAGATGGTCTAGTAGGTAATGATGGGGTCCTACCATTGGAATTGAATCGGGCTGCGTGGCCCTACTACAATACGTGTCCTCCGTGTAAGAATGATTCGCATGTTTCTGTCTTCAGGTTGCATTTCCATGTCGGATGATTAACCATGATAAAATGAACTAATACCGATATTCAGACAGTACTAGCTTATATAGAGTTTATGACTTACGCTGTGTACTCTGCGTTTTCTTGTGATGTGAGCCCCAGATACCCAAACATGTCACATAATCCCTGAATGGCATCTTTCTACTCTCTCTTATCCTTTTTTCTCTCTCCATTTCCCCAATCTCTCTCTCTCTCTCTCTCTCTCTCTCTCTCTCTCTCTCCTCTCTCTCTCTCCAACGTTTCCCACATTTCTTTCTCTTTCACTCCTGTTTTCTGATTCTTTATATTATTTGTCTTTGATTTTACACACATAAAGACAAGGAAAAAGAAGAAGACGTAAATAAAGATGGGTATATATTTAATGGTAAGAAATGTGGGAAAATCAGATCAACCCCCATCGCCGACGAAATGGCCCAGTTGTAGTGAAATAGGAAACAAGAAAAGAGACAGTCAAAGTCTGAGGTGGACCTAAGACTGGATTATAGATAACAGCAGTTTCCTGCTATAGTTCTCCTTATCATCACATCCTTGAAGATTAAAAAGACGTATTCTCATGTCGAACCTTTACTACGAATCAATGCTCTGTATCAGAAGATACCTTACGCCTATTCTCTATCATTCTCTTTTGTATTTTTGCCTTACTTAATCCATTTGTATAGTCTGCTTAACCGCATAGTCCTCATATCATAAGTATTAGTATGTCTCAGTAAAAGGCCCCTTCAATATAAAGTTGTCGACATTATACACTTTTGTTTTATACCTTCTAACCGGTATCCTCCATACACCAAAATTTTATCCTACTTCTGTCCACCGTATCTGTGGTAGATACATATCTGAAGATACTGTTTTAATTGTAGTATAGTATACTTAACCACCTTAATACCCAACTTACAATACACCCTCTCAAACACAAGGTCAGGTAATTATTTCATCAAGTCTTAATACCCCCGCTAAAGAGAGCATTTTGAAATAGTCTGCAGAGAATAAGTGTTGCCCTACTGTTACTTTGTATAATACATAAGGAATGAAGTGAAAAACACGTATAAACTTTGCACTCATAACTCTGAAATAGTCTAGAGAAAACATAAAAAACAGTACGTTTTTACTTTTACTGATACGTAATGAGATTACCTATTATGGCATTAGATGCACTCCCTTTGTACCCTTACTTTCTGGTGTGCATCCTTACTTATTCTCTTTGTATGCCTTACTTATACTCTCTGTATCCCCGCCCTTCTCATAGAGTTGAGTTATACACTTCTGTTTTATACCTTCTTATAAGTCGTATAATTTTATTCCTCTGTGTCACTGTATCTGTGTAGATACATAGTAGAGACTCTATATATACACCTTAATAACCATTTGTATTGTAAGTTGGTTATTAAGGTGTAAACATACAGTATCTAGTATGTATCTACACAGATACGGTGACAAAGAGGATAAAAAATTATACGACTTACTATTACAAGGTATAAAACAAAAGTGTATAAACGCAACTTTATGAGACTGGCAGAATATACAAAGAGATAAAGTAAGGCACACAAAGAGAATAGGTAAGGCATACAGAGATCATAAAGGGAATACGTCTTATTAATAGGATGCTGATAAGGAGACTACAGAACTGCTGTTACTATAATCAGTCTTAGGTCCACCGACTCTTGTCTCTTTCTATTTGTTTTTCCATTTTCACCAACAACTGGGCCATTCGTTCGATGTTGATCTGATTTCCCACATTTCGTAATACCATTATATATATACCCATTCTTTATTTCTTCTTCTTCTTTTCTTGTTTTTGTGTAAAATCAAAGACAAATAATATAAAGTATCAGAACAGGAGTGAAAGAAGAAGAAATGTGGGAAACGTGAGAGAGAGAGAGAGATGAGAGAAGAGAGAGAGAGAGAGAGAGAGAGAGAGAGAGAGAGAGAGTTGGGAAATGGAGAGAGAAAAAAAGATTATAAGAGAGAGTAGAAAGATGCCATTCAGGGATTATGTGACATGTTTGGTATCTGGGGCTCACATCACAAGAAAAGCGTAAGTCATAAACTCTATATAAGCTAGTACTGTCTGAATCTCGGTATTAGTTCATTATCATGGTTAACTCATCCGACATGGAAATGCAACCTGAAGACAGAAACATGCGAATCATTCTTACACGGAGGACACGTATTGTAGTAGGGCCACGCAGCCCGATCAATTCTGGTAGGACCCCATCATTACCTACTAGACCATCTTCACCTACTACACCTCCACTTTTAACACCTGTACAATACATACTAGCTCAGGAAGCATTAGTCAATCTTTGACAACACAAGGCAGAGATAAATCGACTGATGATAGAGAAAGAATGAGAAGTTCGCCGTTGGCGACGTCTAATTCGACAAAATACTAGAGTCTCCTTATTCAGCTTTTCGAGCAATCACCACGGTCCCTTTTAAGGGTCACCCATTTTATTAGAAAAGAAACCATAGCTAAAAGTCTGGCAGGTTTTTATGAAATGTTGTGTTATTCTATAGCGGCAAGTTTAAAAGATTATGTAGCGACTAAACACTACTTAGTGTGCGAACTTCATTTAGATCATAAGCCTGAAAACAATTTAGAAGTTCATGTCAGCTGATGGCACTAGTGTGACCGTCAGCTGACTGTACTTGTCTTGCAGGATGATGGTAGGGTCTCGCCATTTTTGTAATGCCAGTCACGTAAGATTTTGATCTTGTAAAAGATAAAACGCATACTTTTGATGCATTTTTCAATACACCAATACACAGAATAGTGTACTTAATAAACTGTCATTCGACATCGAACGACTCGGAATGTGTTTACTTAGGTAAAATAGAATGACAAACGTTAGGATGCTACTCGCTACTGTAATCAGTGTAATATCGTTCAACATTAAACGTTTTTATTTCATTTGTGCTTTTGTTATGACTGAAGTATTCACTTGATAGTAAGTCATGTGACTAGAGCGAGGTCCAGTTAAGCCCGTGAAAACTCATTTGAGATATCTGAACCTCGAGGTGTTAACATCATAATGATAAGAAAACCACTACCAGCAGGCAGCATGAATGGAGTGTTTTATCTTTTTTATTAGCATAGGGTCTAGATAATTGTCCTTGCACTAAAATATAATATACCTCAGAAGTAAAAAAGTAAGTCATATGACTAAAAACAAAACTAGAATAGTAGTCTCAATTAGGCCTCTGGGTGCTCATTTGAGGTCCAAAGCTCGATGGTGTCAACATCATTACAATTTATAGAGAAAACCACTGCCAGCATGGGTGAGAGTGTTTGAATTTTTATTACATAGGTCTCAGTTTTTACCTTATGAAACATTTACAGACAGTAAATTTCAAGATCTAAAGTAAAAACATAAGAGTTCAAACAACTGTTTATTTAGCTGAATCATGCCATCAGGGGAATACCCTAAAAACCTAAACTTTCGGTTCTAAAAAAAGATTCACTCAGTTCATCAGAGAGGCCAAAGTTGATGAGACGGAGAACGTCGCGTGCGCTGTACTGGTCACCGCAATTCGTTTCAGAAGACACAAAATTTAACAAATGTGATGAACGTAGTATTTTCCTGGAGGCTGAAACCCTAGTACACCCTAAAGAAACTAAAGATGGCGTCCCAGGAGTGTGTGAGTTCTATGATCAACAGAAGGCTGGATTATTAAGATGGTAATGGGGGGGGGGATGGGGGGGGGGTACGTCACTACGTGTAGCTTGAGCAAAAGAGCTGAGGCCCAGAAGGCTGAGATGGTGTTATGTCGGTGTCTAGTAAAGCACAGGTTTATTAACCCAAAAACCAACGGCCCTTTTAAGGGGTCATTCATCTTATTCGAAAGAAACCTTAACTGAAAGTATGCAGTTTTTTGTTTTTTTTTTTGTATGTGTTGTGTTATACTGTAGTGGTAAGTCTAATCCATAGTATTCACTATTTCTTCTTACTTGATTCATCAAATTTTATCAGACAAAAATTTAAAACGAGGCAATTCTAAAAATAGTAACATTAAAAACTTGAGAATAAGTTCAGTTAGACTACTGAGAGACTCATTTGGCAGCCGAAGCTCGAAGATTCAACATCGTCAGAAAAACTCTCTCTGGGTCAAGTGTTTAAATTTTTATTTTATATACAGTAGTACAAGAAATAATATAAAAATATTTACAGATACTATTTTCACTATCTGAACTTTGATACTTGTTGAAAACGACGTAAGTGAACAACTTCCATACTTTACACTTTACCACTTGTGTCACTTTGTCACTTGTGCTTACTTTGTGTCACTTTGTCACTTTGAGACTTCATAACTTTAGAACGTTGCACACGTTGCAAACTTTGAGAACGGTACACACGTTGCAAACTTTGAGAACGACACTCAAGCACTTGATCACTTTGACAAACTTTGAAACATGAGAACGGTACACCTTGATCACTGTTGACAAAACTTTGAGAACAACACACACAAACACACTTGATCAATTTTGACAAACATTGAGTACGTATAACACACTTTCATGTTCTATGGTTCTCACTCCTGCCGTGAGATTAGTCAGTCCCTGAAAAACAAGATATCCCATGATATCCATACCAAAGATGGCTACCCTTCTAACCTTCCCTGTTTTCGACTACCCACCCACCCCTTTGTTTAATGCCTACAGCCCATAAAGAGTCATCACCCCATTTTGGTTCCACCCTATAGTCTATACAGAGTAATCTCCCTTTGTTTCACCTACACGGGGCTATACAGAGTGATGTGTCACCTATAGAAGTCTATACAGAGTAATCTCCCTTTGTTCCACCTATAGAAGTCTATACAGAGTAATCTCCCTTTGTTTCACCTATAGAGTCTATAACATAGTAATCTCCCTTTTGTACATACTCTACAAGTCTTAGTACAAGCTTGAGTCGAGCTCGTGGCCTACCGCTTTCTCGCGCTTGCGTCACTTGATGATACACAACTCTCAACGACGGTGGCGCCACCAACTACTGGTTTCACTAAACCTGGAAAAAACCCAAAGTTTCGGTTCTAAAAATAGATTCACTCTCAGCTCAAAACTGGAAAAACCTAAAAAACTTCTCTCTCTTCCCGTTGACTTCTCGCGAACTCTCGTGACCTCTCGTGACCCCGACCTCTTGTAACGAAGGCTCTCATTGGCTCCTTATCCAAGATGGCCACCTCCACAACCTTCCACTTCCGGTCATAGACACGCCTCCAAACTCAACTATTGGCTCTTTCTCCTAATTGCCATGACAACATGACCTCACTTCCGGTATGACGCATTTCCGGTATGACGCACTTCCGGTTATGATGTCACAGGCGGCTCCATGGCACGCCATTTGAATTGACCAATCAGAAGCCAGCATTCTGATGACGTCATCAGTGGCGGTTAAATTCAAATGGCGTGCCATGGAGCTGCCTATAACTACTCTCATGTATCAGTAAACAAGCATAAATATTTCAGTCTTCAGAACTCTTACCACAATATTTTAGTCAAATTCCAACATTTGACACTTCTGGAATATCTTCCTCACAAGATAGACATTGCACTTTCCACCTAATTCTGTTTTTAGGTCAAAATTCACATTATTGTCCGGAGCCTAAAAAACTTGACCATCCACTTACGCACATGCGCAAAATAGAATATTCTTTTGGTCTTCTTCTTCATCTTCTTTTACTACCAGTACAACTATTACGCTTGATGATGATGATGATGATGATGATGATGATGATGATGATGATGATGAAAACAAAGTAATATGAATTTAATGAAATTACTGAGAGAGAGAGAGAGAGAGAGAGAGAGAGAGAGAGAGAGAGAGAGAGAGAGATGATGATGATGATGATGGTGTCCCGGTGTAACGTAGAAAAGTGACCCCATAGAAAAACTACCCGGGGTCAATATGTTACGTAGAAATCATACCCGGGCACTTGTAGAAAAATTTCCCATACCGGTTCCGGGTCAATTTTCTACGGATTTAGAGAAGTGCACAACGCGGAAAATATTAATAATAAGAGTTTTTGACATATAAATACCACGTTAGATACCAGGGTATGAAATCACGTGATTGAGTGATTGAGATCATCTATTGATGATCACAACATTTCATATCCGAGATGTGAGTTCGAATTTCGCTCTGCGCAATTAAAATTTTTATAAGATTTTTCTCCGTCCGAGGTGAAAAAGTTGCCAAAACATTAGGCCACTCTATCTTTTTACGTTTAGTGTTCACCCTAAAACCAATAACTTATCTGTCTTTCAGATAAAAACCGATAGAAAAATCATAATACAGTTTCGGAGTACTTATGCAATTTAATTAACATTTATAAATTTTACTGATGTGTTGACAAAAGAAAAAAAAAGATCGAATTGAACTTATGAAAGCCATACATTTGGCACATATAACCATATAAATAACTTATGAAATATTAGTTTTCACATTGATGAAAATAAATGTTCATATTTAACTGTTCATTTGAGAGCTTTGTTCTATATTGTTTCCTAGATGTTCGTGATTTTTCTCTGTTTTATGATATCAAAACCCACCCGTCCGAAGACGCTAGACAGAGAAAAAACTTGGAATGGCCTTTTATCTTTTCATTGCAAACTTTGTAGATATTTACATAAAGGGAAATTAGCTGTATTTTTTTTTCAAAAATATCCCCCTTTTACTACTTATATTGATATACCATAATAAAAAGAGATACACAGGCATAAAATTTCTTAAATTCTTATAAATTTTCTGAAAATTGCTTTCGAAACCCAGGTTTGTCACTTTTTTACTTGCAATTGATTAACTTAACTTTATTATTTTTGCTTACTCCTCCATGGCACCTGATCCCACCTCTTGGTTTCCAGAGGTCCGTGTTTGTCCATTTTTACCGGATTTGTATCCGTGTCCTGGACATCCTATTGATTTATACTTTGGTATCTGAGATTTTTATATTGTATATGAATACAACACGGGACCTGACCTAATTTTCCCAACATATATAGGAATGATTTTTATGCCGTTGTATAGCTCTTAAGTGTTATTCTACATCAAGTACAAGTGGTAAAAGTGGAAAAATTCGAAATATTGTTTTTGGTAAAGACAGCTAATGTCCCTTTAACAATCATGGATACAAAATTTGTAAGACATCTCATCACTGGTCCATGAGAAGACGATATTTAAATGTGGACCAAGTTTTGGTACGTATTGGCCTTTTGGGGTCCAAGCGGGTCCTCCACTATCCAGATAATAATAAGGCCTAATATATTAGTATAATCCGTGTAAATGTTTCATAACTTAAAATATAAGGGTGGGGGTAATTTTCTTTGGGGGTACCCTTTTAACGGGACGATTAACAGAAATGTTGAAGGGGGTCAATTTTTACGGCTAGCCGGGTAAGATTTCTATCGTAGAAAAATGATCCCGAGAAAAAATTTTATCGTAGAAAATTGACCCCGGATAATATTTCTACGGCGGGTCGTTTTTTCACGTTACACCGGTCATATTTCTACTTGTGAAATATGTCCTATATTTAGTAAAAATGGAAGTTAAAAATACAGTGGCCGGGGTTTGCTTGAATGAGTACAGTGTTAAAATTTTGACATAGATTGTGTTGTAGATAAATAAACTGTTAATTGATAGAGTACAAAAACACTTATAACGGATTCCATGGCACGTCTTTTATCTTTTTTACACATACGCATTGTAAATATTTACGACAAAATATCACAATAATAGTTTGGGTATTTCTATTGCGTTACCATTGTTCTAAAGTTTCACACAGACTGTCCATATACATTTCATTACCTTGTCTTGCATGAGATTCAGTATTTTCGTTATTATTAATTTTAAGAAGATACACGATTTGGCCGTTTCTTGAAGTTAAATATCAACAAGAAAATTAGTAAACTATCTCATACATTTCATATTCTACCACCACAGAGGTCACGTGTCATAGTGGGTGTCGACACGTTAAAGAACCCTCACTGGTCCATGGCCGTAAGTACCAAGCACAGGCCAAAATTTGAAGCCCTTCACCAGCATTTGGTGACGTCGATCGCCATATAAGTGAAAGATTCTGGAGTGGGACGTTAAACAACAATACGACAACAACTACTATTACCGTTACCATTATCACGAAGCAATGATGATGATGATGATCATGATGATGATGATGATTAAAAAGTAATAATCCTATAAGAATCATCAGATAAGCCCTCAGAAATCAGTCATACATGTATTTTCTCATACATATATTTTATAATTAAAGTAGGTCTCTATAGTAGATCGCCATTGCCGTGTACTTCACGACGAATGGAATACATGCTTAGATCCAAACCAAGTACATGTATAAAGAATGTAGGTAAAATGTACCCCTGTGAGGATTTTTATATACAATTTATATCTTGTATATAATTTGTTTTACCGTATCTTGACAACATGGCATAAAATATATCTCAAGGTAAAGTGTTTGTGTTTAAGCATGCGTGTGGTGTTTTGAATTGCAGTGAAATATACGAAATTTATTAGCTAATAATTAACTGTTGTGCTATTGGAATAGACAAACAAACAGAAAGGCAGACAGACAGACAGACAGAGGGGAGGACAGACAGACAGACAGATAGATAGTTAGATAGATAGAAAAATAGATAGATAGATATATAGGTAAGTAGATTGGTTGTTTGTGTGATTGATTGATTGATTGATTGATCTACCGATAGACAGATAGAGAGATAGATAGGTAGATAAAATGATGTAAACACATAAAATACGGATATATATACACATTTGTGTGTGTGTGTGTGTGTGTGTGTAGAGAGAGAGAGATTGATTATAATATATTTATCATTTTAGATAGATTTTGAGAGATCTTTTAAATTTAATAGTTGATTATATTTTTACAGCATCAAGATTATAATATTTTGAATCATAAATTTAGTGCCTACAGTAGGAAAATTTGGACCGGAACAGGAAAAGGCCTACGTACAAAGTGAAGGCTGTAATTGGCTGAGAGTTACCAAAATAATGGGTTTTATAATTTACATCCGTGTTTTTCTGGATATTTTTTATCGTTGATCCACAGATGTATTACTCATGAATTCATCTTGGAATATATAAAAAGGCCACAGTAAGTGATCAGTGGTCAAAAGCAACTTTTTCTCTGCTCATAAACGTACAACATTATGAATACCAAAGTCAGCATTGTCGTAGTCATGGCAATTTTTTTGTTATGTTATCTTGACATGGTTACAGGGGCTCCGTTGGACTGTAATCCGGCACCTATTGAGAAAAGTACTGATTGTGGTACGTAAATGAAGTTTTAACAAATTTAATATTAACATTACCAACATGAATATATAATTCACACTTGATTAGTATGACAATGTGCTGCATGTCTCTTTTCGCATATCCATCTATTTACTTTTTTATTAATTCACATATTCATTTGTTCACACACACACACACAGATATATATATATATATATATATATATATATATATATATATATATATATATATATATATATATATATATATATATAAAGAATGCCACATAACAGTTTTTAGTTTTATTAACATACATTGCGACGCGTGTTTCGCTTTACAAACGCTCATCAGGCAATAATCATCAGCAAAATTGTATTGAATTTATTTCATGAATCTCATAGTAACAAAGTAAATACATGTTTAAGTAGTTGATGGTATAGAAAAGATAACACTAATGTATGAAGCTTAATAAAATAGTTAATCTGATAAGATGACTACTCCATATCAAATGTGTGTGCTAGATTCTGTTAAGTAATGGTTGAATTTATCAATAAAATCTTGCTCTTTGAGTGTAATATTCGAATAGTCATCTGTTTAATATATTGGCATGATTTTGAAATTCCCCTTATTACATTGAAATATATCTTTAGAAACAACTAACTTAGAATTATGCGGTAACTTTATATTGCTTTCCTGATAACCTGATATAGGTAATTTTGTTTGAAAATTGCTAGAATATTGGAAGTACTAAGTCTCCAAACCACAGAGTAGCTCTACACAAAAGCAATATAAAGTTACCGCTTCATCGTAACTAATTTGTTTTGTGATGAGGCATCTTTTATTTTGATAGTTAATTGCGTTACGTTGGACGGTTGAAAAATTATATATATATATATATATATATATATATATATATATATATATATATATATATATATATATATATATATATATGTGTGTGTGTGTGTGTGTGTGTGTGTTTAACGTCCCACCCAAGAATTTTTCACTCTTAAGGAGAAATCACCAAATGCCGATGAAAGGCTTCAAATTTGGCCTATACTCGGTACTAACGGTCATTCAGCAGTGAGGGTTCTTTAACGTGCTGACACCTACTGCGACACGGGACCTAGATTTTTCCTATCTCATCCGAAGGCAAGAAAACCAACCTGTCGCCGGCTGGACTTGAACTCTATAAATATATATATTATATATATATAATTATTACGATGATATTCGTGAGCTTTATTTATTCTGTCTTTTGCAATACTAAAAAAATACATGTATAATTTACTCTGAAATTGATATGTATAACCCTGACAGAATGACCAGTAAATAACACTAGTGTCTAAAATTAAAGTTGACAAAAAAATTGAAAGTTTGTGATGTGGCATCTTTTATTATGAATTCAATTCCTTTACGTTGGGTATAATGATTATGATGATATTCGTGACCTTTATTTATTTTGTCTTTTCGTTAGTCAGAGTTATATCCCATCTCAGCAGATATCGTTTGTGACGTCATGTTTAACGTGAGAAAAACGTCGTTTTCACACAAACTTATGACTTCATAATGGATAATTTTTCTCATGTTAAGCACTAACAAATGACATCATAATTGGTACCTGCTATGAGGGATGGTAACTCTTGGTAACGAACATACCTAATACCTTGAAGAAAAATTATTTTGTCTTCATTAATTTGTTTCTTTTTGTCGTATAACCTTGCAATATATCAAATTATTTCTTTTTTTTATATATACTCTTTCTCTCTGATTTTCTCTTTTTCATTTCCCCTCGTTCTCTACCATTCTTCTGTCGTCTGCAACGGTTATAATCTAGTAACATCATATTATCACTGTAGCGTGAAATATGACATTTGAAATCGCATTTGTTTTCTTTAAGTCTCTAGTTATTGTAACACTTTTCCCGGTAATGCAACGTTTCTGCCGAAACTGACGTTAGGATGTTTATATGATTGATACTAATTTAAACTCCTAAAGACTAACATATAAACGTTTCGCATTTCAGTAAAAGAGTTCAAACGGTTGATAAACACCACCGAAACCACAGAATATTGTCCGTGGAGAATTCTTGCTTGTATGGTAGGTATTGGAAATAAATTTGTTTGACTGTTTCCATTATTATCGTTTTACCAATCACAAAGATTGTTTCCACCAGTATGAGGATACCATCAGCTGTAAATGAAGTATCACAATTTTTGACCTGTGTTATGTACTTGTGTCATGCAGTGAGGTGTTCTCTAATGTGACAGTCTTGCTCTACACTCAGTTTTAAGTCTTAACTGTATTTTAATTTTGAATTTGAATGTTGTTTTATGCCACATACAACAGGTCTTAAGTTATATGGTGGCGGTCAGTTTTTATTGATGGAGGCGAGAACCAAGTTACAATGTTTCCCGGGAAAAGACCACTGGCCCTCCGCAAGTAAACTGGCAAACTTTCTCACAAAAATCAGCTTATGTTCCGGTATGACTCGAACCTGCACTGACCAGAAGTGAGATACTTCATGGTTCAAAATGCAATGCGCTGTCCACTCGGCCATGGAGACCCCAAGTTTTAACTGAAGTCCTATGATGATGATGATGATGATGATGATGGTGATGATGATGGTGATGATGATGATGGTGGTGATGATGATGATGGTGATGGCGATGATGATGATGACGATGATGATGATGATGATGGTGATCATTGAGGTGATGATGATTACTATCATGATGGAAGTAAAATTAAAAAATACAATACCAGAATAATATACATAATTTACTCTGAAATTAATATGTATACCCATAACAGAATGACCAGTAAACAACACGAGTGTCAAAATTAAAGTTGACAAACATTTGAAAGTTTATTATTTGTCTTGTTGTCTTTGCAGGCAGAAAACATAGGATGGAATGTAGATAGAAATTCTGAAGAAGTGACAAAGTTGACATCGAGGGTAACTCGATATGAGCAAATGGGACGACGAGTATAGTTCGTTTTAATGAATTGTCATTGTTTAATACAAAACGTCGCTGAAAGTCATTGACCATCAATTTGAAATGTATCTAGATTTGTGCTTAAAATTCTGAAAATTTTGTTTCTTTTCTATTTTATTATAAGCTATCAGTACAACCATAAAAAAGCAAGAAAAGACTCATAATGTCCTTTAGTATCTCTGTTTTCTTTATATATAATTTTAAGTTACTTTATTTCTGTTCAACTCATCAAATATTTACGATGGTCATAATGGTACTTGAAAATATAATTTTGACCTCTAACCTGAAAATATATGAAAGAACACATTTAACAGCAATGTCCCGGTGTAGATAGAGAATTTATGCATAACCACATTCTGGACAAAAACGTGCCAAACAGTAACATAAGTAATTCACAGCGATTAAGATAACGAACATAGTCGAAATGTATATAAACGATTACGTTAGTCAAATACAATATTTTGTATCGTCGAGTGAAGTGAATGCTCAAATATCATTCTACGTATTGATATTTAATTGACAGCTATTTCTCAGTAGAGCATGGAATCAATGCTATGGTACACTGACTAAAATTAAAATCACGGAGGATATGTATTTAATATGGTAAGTTCTTTGTATGAATTTTGTTTACCATTTCTTTCTATAAATCAATAAACAAAAGAGATGACACTGTACATATCCTCCATTTTGTATTCATTTCTGTTTTATTTTTTGTGTTCAAACTTTTTAGTCACATTATTTGCAATGAATATATTGTTACTGAGTTGGTTGGTATTAAAATTATATTGCATTCAGGTAAAAACCGGTCAAGTAAAATTATTATTATTATTATTATTATTATTATTATTATCATTAAGAGATTTATATTTGTAAACCCAATAACTTTCGTAAATTTGCAGATAGGTAAAAAAAAAACGTTTAGACGAAATCATAATCATTTGCTCAAAATGGTCATTTCATTCATTTAGACACCATCAATTGAGATCAATTTTTGACACTTTAATGGTGTGTTCATTTACAAGTGTTCATGTTTATTGGTTTAGCCATTTTCAAACGTGTATCCTTTTACAGTTTAATTTGATATTGGTTTGGTATATCCGTTTATAGGTGCGTATATCTAAATTATGGATCTTACTTACATGAACTTGATGTTGATATCTTTTAAAGGTGTTCTAGTGCATTGTTTTAGTCATTTTTAAACGTTTAATTTTTACACTCATGCGATTGGTATATTACACAGTTTATTAAGAACAACAAGAGATGTATAGCCCTACTTTTGTTTTTTATTTTGATTACTTTTATTTTGCTAATAAAAAATATATTACACCATTTTAATATTAACATAAATGTAACTATATCATAGATAGAAATGATATGTTGAAATTTTTACATTTAGCATGTTAAAACTATAAAGCATATTGCTCCCATATTTCCAGATCAAGGTTTTCCGATCCACTCAGTTACCCACACACCTTGAGAGATTTGACCTGTATATTGTGACTTCGCGGCGTCGAATTCCATTTTTTGAAGGTACCGTTTCCATGAGCAAATCAGAACGCGTCTAAAAATCTATCACTCACCGACGTCATGATAGAGGGGAATATTAATGAAGACGTGCAAGCTATGCCACGAGTCTTTTCATGGGCGAATGTCAGGGGTCCAGAATCTGGTCAGTTTAAGTGAACCAGTTACCACAAAATATGAAATGTAATCTGTCAAGGTGTGTGAATAACGTAGTGGATCGGAAAGCCTGGACATAAGAAGATAGCCTACCCCGTATCCGCCATGCCTAAATTTGTGTGATGATTTGTTATCAAACTTACATATTTAGCTCAGAGCTAATGGCCATTTAACTATTAAATCATTTGCACCTGGTCCATCCTCTGACTTTCCACAGGTCCGTGTTTTTTCAATGTTCCCCAGATTTGTAAATTGCCTCTTGGACACACTGAAAAATTAAGAACTTTGGTATCCATGATTTTTATATTATCCCGATTTTCAATTAATTCAGAAATTACAGTAATATGTTTTGCAATTTTGTGGTACGTCAATTTCACCCGTATGTAAACGGTATTTAAGATAAACAATATAACAAAATTCTGGTCAGGGTGATTGGTTAACATGGAGTTGAATAAACAAACGCCGTGAAACCACACAGCTTTGTGCAGTAAAAGGATTTTAATATACTGAATAGTTTCTAATGATTTTAGAAAACCCGATATTGAAATATAACTTTTATACAATTCCAAATGGATATGTTAGCTAATTAAAATAAACAACATTCACGCCTAGAGTTTTGGTCTGTAATGAGTGCAGTTGAACAAACACTGCGTAACCAAAGCATTTTATGTATATTCCCAAAATATTGAATCTTTTTCTAATTATTTACTATCAATTTGGTGCTTGAAACATCTTGAAACAATTTAACGAACGCTTCGTAACCACGATACGAATACATAAAGAGACTTGCAATATATTTCATTTTCTTATGGCTATCTGAATACAGTTGCTTTATTTTTATACAATTTCATGATTTGTTAATTCATAAATTGGAACGGATAAAATGTGAAAGACTAGTTTGCATGCTCGTCCATTATGTTACATGAGTAACATCCGGTTTTATATAAGTTTTGAAACCTCCGTGTTGAGGTAGACACTTTATGAATAATAATATTCCAATTCCCAAACATTAACATGTACGCAAAAGAAAAAAGAAAAAGTTTATGAAAAAATATCTGCAATAGAGTTAGATACATTTAAGAGATATGCTAAAAAGAAGATTTCACCAATACATATTTTCAGTTTGTCTGCCGCTATTGGCTAATCTGCTATTTTATCAACAACCACGCTATGGTTAGGGTTTAGGTTCAAGGTTTCGCGTTAGGGTTATGATTTCAGGTTAGGGTTTAGGGTTTTTATGTTCGGGTTAGGGTTTCAGATTTAGGATTAGACTAGAGGTATTTCCCCTTACAGTTTCTATAGCGACCGGAAAAGTGCAGTTGTTCCCGCTTTTATACTTATCTTAGTCACTTTCTCATCTTTGATATATTAAGTTAACATTTTGTTATTTTATTACCAGTTTTTAATATTCCATTGTTACTAATACGTATTAAATTATTCTTAAATTTTATCCAGGTTTATTTTGCTTTATCGTCTCAAAATTATTGTTGTTTTTGCTATTTTTCTTTTTCTAAAAAATCTTTAGCAATACGTGTACCCCTTCTATCTTTTAACCCCCTACATTTTAATGACAATCAATCATATTGAATTATGTTCCTTGACAATGTTTACACGTTACTTACTCATATGCGCTTGCTCAATTGGATACAATTATTACAATTATTATTATTATTATTATTATTATTATTATTATCATTATAAAATACTTGTATATCTATGACTGATATATTGGAGTGTTTTAAACATAGCACTCTCAATTTACACGATCAGGGAAAAAAAAGATCTGAACACTATTTTTGTTTCTTTAAATACTCTCGTTCAGAAAACCCCCGAATTACATGCATATATTTCCATTTATTTATAATGCTTTAGCTAGATGTAGTTATTATTATCACGGAATTACCAAAAATCATTATTTTAAATGGAACAATAGATTTTCTATCTTATGATATATGAATACACACTTTTAAGAAGACCATTTTCCGACACCTGGTCCCATCCCATTTGGGATTCGCTATTGTTCTGTTCTTCATGTGGACACCGTTATAATACCCAATTTGTCGTATTCTAATGGTCTTAGAGTTTTGAATACCCATTGGTATTTCTTCTTTTTTTCTTTCAGTGCTATAAATTTTTAGATAAACTTTAATATGTGATAGTTAAAATAGAATAGCACTGTTTCGGTTTCGTACGCAATCCGTTGTAGTTCTGATTTTCATGCACTGTTCACTTTTGTATATAGCGATTTCCAGTCTCTGTGCACTCACGTTGATGAAAAAATAAAACGTAGGTAAACAACACATCCGAGTGCGGAAAGTGTCAGATTTTTTCCTTCAAGGAAACTTGTATCTTGCCGACCCAATAGCAAGTATGAGTCAATTCACTTGTATTAATTTGTAACAGTGTGTTGTAGAAGTCTTTGACTCGCATGACGATTATGATGACATGGATACTCGAAAAGTTATTAAGTCAGATGATTGTTATTAATCATGTTTTATCAATAACCAATTGGCGTAAATGTCTGAACAATATAGCAAATGTGAAATATTGTTACTCTTAGACGGATTTCGGCTATACGCTTAGATTTATTGATACCACTTTCTCTTCAGAAAATACATATACATTTCAAATTGAAGCTCAACTGATGAAGTCTAATTGACAGAAACGATCGTCTTGAGCATTATAACTTTGGCATTATGTTGAAAATACATGTATTTGTTTATTTACGACATCAAGCATCTGCTCTGGTATCCATATGTAAATTACTGAATCGATATTATCCATGCCTACAGTATGTCACATGATAGGAAGACAAAAATTCTAGAATAATAACGGAATAATTACTAACCCAAAACAGTGCTATTACTGTGTTCAATCTAATTTTGTCGGATATGTATTTGTACATTGTAGTACGATATATTTTACAATTCTGTGTTTTGTAACGATATGTGGTATACAGTTGTGTTAAAAAATATAATTTTATGAAGGTTTACAGGGTATATAATGTGCAAATAACAATGATACACATTTGTTTGTTTTAAGTGAAGATTCTATTTCTATATGTCATTTAATTTTTGTACTTGTAATTTTTATTTACATTCAACGATTTATATATTTGAAAACAATTATTTCAGTGTATTTCTATATCTATATCTATTATATAACAGTACATGACATATACATAATGTAGTTGATGCCAATGAAAATAAAAATGATCACACTAAATTTTGTCCTTAATTACTTAACAGTTTAATCAAATGATAACTAGTCTGAGAGTATCCAATTTGATAGTTTTTGTTGTTGTTGTTGTTGTTGTTTGAGAGGATTGGATACCTGGGAGGGAATGTTTATTAATTTGTTGTTGTTGTTGTTTTACAGGATATGATACCTGGGGGGGAGTGTTTATTTGTTTTCTATCGAAATGTAAACAGGAAAACATAGCAAGCAGTTTATTTTAACTTTTAAATGCATCGGCGACTTGTCAATTCCCATACTTATTTGAATAAGATATATTCCAGCATTTTTCTGATTATGGATGACGAAATTGTGTGAGAATGTCTCTTTATATCGTCAATTGAGCACACGTAATTGTTATATCTCTTTTTCACATAAACAAATGCACGGACGGTTAATGAAAAATTCAACAGTGAGCACAATTGATAACCAATTACATTTGTGTGTAATTATGCAGCTAATCAAAAGTAAAACCGACTATACTTTCACAGGCAGGTGGACACGCTGAACGACGAGAGGTCCCTCTGTACGTGGCTCGCGAATCTCTTTCGGGAGCAGGGAGTGACGATCCTTTCGCTGCTGACGCCGATCGGCATGCCGGTGGCGTTTCTGGTGGAGCTACTCGCGCCCGGAGAGACCGCGGTCATCCCCACTTCATCGTCGTCGCCGCCCGATCGAGGCGGTGTGAAGGAATGGCTCAAAAAGCAACTCGACGCCATCGGGAGGCTGTTGAAGTTGCTGGCGGCCAAGTTCATCGTGGCGCTGCCCGGGATATTGGGAAGCATCGTATCGTGGTTGCTCTTGACGTTGGGAAATGTGGCCGCGTGGATGGGAGAGAACCTGTGGGTCCTCGGGCGATGGTCGTCGAATTTTCATTGAGACAGCTCGACGAAGAGAAAAAAAAACGCAAGTAAAGACAGTGCGAAAATCGCCGTCTTTTCCTCTTCGTGGGTCTTGATTCAGCGGGTCGGAGTCTTCTTGGGCTCGGTCTTCTCAGGATTCATCTCCTCATGATCTTCGTGCCGGAGGAAGCGATCACGATCACATTGTCGTTATCGTCTCTGCCCATCTTCAGCGTCATGTTGCTGGGGGGCATATGATCCCAAAATCGCCCAAACGTATGTTCGGATGCACTCGTCTAAAGGCGGCGCCTGGCGAGGGTCACATGGTCGACTTTTCCATCAAGAACGAAGGTCGACCACTTTTTGGCGGCCTCGTACCCGGCGCCGAAAATTGATCCCAAGATCTTTCAGGGCGTGCGGGGAGACATGTTAAACTCGTGGCAGATTCTCTCGTAGCTAATTTTTGTTTTAAATTGCAACTTTTTAAAAAAGTTTCTCTTCCTGACCGAAATCGATGGAAACCCCGTGAGACTCACGTCGAGGTCGCGATCAAGAGCGTCAATTTTTTAGAATGGGCTGTACAACATCAAGAAGGACCTCGCGTTCGGGGACGGGAAAATCGGCGAGAATCCCGTCTACCGGACGATGGAAGCGGGACACTACCTGTACCGCGACCTCAAGAACATCCTCTTTAAATTTACCGACAGGATCAAGTTCGACAAGAACACGTGCAAGATCCACGTGTACATGAACCCGCGGGATCGCCTGTGGCTCCCCCCCCCACCCCGAATTGACCAAAATTTTCGGATTCGGGGAGCGACAGTGGTTGACCGGCCAGAGCAAGAGCATCGAGTCGTACTACGCCGTGGACATGCGACCGCTCAAGCTCCTCAACTTTCATCTGAGCGAGGTGGAAGGTGGCCACTATTTGGACGGGCAGCCCTCCTCTGTTCTCAAGACCCTTCCTTATCCCGAGACGAAATTTTCCGAGCTGTTTCACGTCAAATACGAGCGGCCCGATTTTTTCCAGCTGAAGCACGGCACGATTGCGGAAGTGAGTCTGTCGATAAGAGACGAGACGACATGACACGACACTCGTACCCGATCCACACCGTCCTCGAATTTCAAAAAAACCCGTAGACAAAAAAAATGTTGATGTGGGGATCCGAAGATTCCGGCGGTGGAGAATCAGAATCCCGATGCTCACAATTTCCGCTTGCAAAGGATCAGGAAGGTCAAGGCGTCGTTCCAGCGGGAGATCGAGACAAGTTGTTCTCTGTGCAAGAAATATCGGAGGGGCTGAACTTGACGGAGGTGGTATATACGGCCCTCGTGTCCGGCGGGATCGTCGTGAGCGGGATCGGATTCGCCGTGCCCCCGGCGTTTCCGATACAGGTCGTGGCAATCGTATGCGGGAGCCTCGTATTGCCCTGAACGGAATCTGCAGGTTGTTGGCGGCGAAAATACGAAAGCACGATTCGCTGAAAAATCTCGCCGATTCCAAAATGGACGGCATTCGGAAGATCGTCTCCCGAGCGCTAACGGACAGGGAAATTTCCGAGGCGGAGTTCAGGGCGGTGTGCGAGGAGTTAAAAAGTATCGACCCGATTGCACATCCTTCCCCGCAACCTCTTGCCCTCGTCGCACAACTCGAATGCGAAGAGGTCATGAACAGAACTTCCAGGAAGAGGCGTGGTGGGCGAGGCGATAAAGAGCCCCCCGATATGGAGGAAATTGGCGATATAAACGTAGGGGTCTACAGTGGGGTCTGGGCCACAAGTGGGTGTTGTGATAGAGGAGGGCCCCTTTCACATCACACAAATGAACAATTATTTAGGATAAAGAGGTCATAATTCAGTGTCTGGATGTAATTACTAATTAGACCGAAATTCTGTCCCAATTTTAGGTTATACTTTTTTGCTAAATCAATGTTCTTTTGAAAAAGGATAATCAATGTGATTTATCAGCGGAATCCGGGCGTATTTTCCGTCTGGAAGCAGAAAAATGAGTCTACGGAAATTTCAAGTGTTTTCTGAAACATGTTTAAAACCCGACCCATTACGATCCAACACTTAGTAGTATGTGTAGTGACCAGTTGGAAGAAGCGCAGCGAAAAAATAGGTGTATAACCTTTGATTTTAGGTAAAAATCCGGAAAATTGATGACAAATTTCCTGAAATATCCGCGCATCGCTACGCTCGGCGACGATATTCTATCCATATATATTTTCGACCCCCCAAAATATGGAAACTTCTAGTTAGATCGTGTCTGGAAAGCTTCCAAATTCATAATTACTTTTTAATATAACTACGTTTCCTTATTATCTCACATGAATTATTGGTTCACAAATTATCCGACAAATTCTAAAACAAATTCAAAATCTTTATTGAATTCACCAAATTTAACATCATGTTGGCATACATTCAATGACTTACAAAACAATCCACACAGCAAATTGTTTAAAAAAATAAATTCACTAATTTTGATTAAACGAGGGCATGTGTAGGGAAAGTATAACATATAAAAAAAATGTTAAACGAGGCTTGTGTTATAATAGTCTAGTATAATTCTGTTACCCTCACTCCCACCCTTGAAAAAAATCTCGATCCACATTCCTAGGTGAAGATCAAAAGCAGTTTTTGTGAGCTTTGTCCGAGTTTTAATAATGTGTATCGAAAATGCAGATTTTATCAACAACAAAAATCGCTTAAAATCGGGGCAGAAAATTCGGTCTAAGCTGTGACACTTGTTTTGTACAAACCTCTCGCCAGTCTGGAAATCGTAGAAAGAAGAATGGCGGCTGTTGACAGTGGGTAGCAGGATGTTTCGGCCTTTGCACAACTTCGGACATGGATTTTTCGGACATGGTTGTTTCGGCCTTCAATCATTTCGGCCTTGTGTATATTATAATTATAATTAATCTTAATGAATTAAAATTATTAGTCTTTGAAGTTGTAATTAGCAAATAAATTATGATCGTCAAGTGTAAGCGATTCTGTAAATGATCCCAAGCTGATGCAAGCATTTGTCCTCTTCAAATAAATATTAAAACAACATCTTAATTTGAGAAATTCCTTTGAAACACCGCCAATACCTTATAATTTGTAGCCCTCGTGTCTTGGCCATAATTTACAATGTCTTTCCCGTGTGTATACTGTGATCAGGAGGTTCGTCCTCGCCAGCATGCTGTTAAGTGTGATGATTGTTCGCAGTGGCAGCATCGTAATTGCAATACAGGTATGTATAAATGTTATTTATGAATTATTGAAATTATTGAAATGTGAAAGTGAATGAAAATTAAATTTTTGATTTGGAGATTGTTAGTGTTTGTAAAGTTGATAGGAAACGATAATTGAAGGATATCTAAATACATTTGCATAAAAAATTACAGGTATTTTCCATTTACTGTGAACAAGTTTTAGGGTTGTTCATTTTTCTTCTAATAATTTGCAAAATAAAAAAATCCGTCTTTACCATATTAAAAAATCCTTATTGAAATGCTAGGATAAAACAGAGATGTAATTAAATTCCAGTAAATATTGTTACTATGGCAATATGATTATATGGTATTTTGTTTTTAAATTCAAGATGGTCCTGTGTTTAAAATCTGAAGATATTAATTTTTTTTTAATTTCAGGTATATCATTAGCAGACTATAGACGAATGATGCAGGAATATTTAGACATTATCTTCCAGTGCTGTAAATGTATGCCGACAGAGCTACCGTCAGAGGATGCAATGGAAGAGGACCAACAGATAGAGGTAGATACTATCAGCAACCAGTCAGAACCAACAATGATGTTGAAGGTATGTTTACTTCTTTCTTTCTTTAGAGGTAATCAATATATACATGTGGAGTAAATATACATGATACTAACATGCAATATTCAGTACTTGGTTAATTAACGTTTAACGTCCAACGAGCAGTATTTCAGCTTTATCAAATAATCAATTGAAAAATTAATCTACAGGGTAGCAGTTATTGAAAAAGCTAGGAGTAAATACAAATAGACAGCAAGATGTACGCGGATTTATTTACCGGGTATTTATCAAATTTATACTATATAAATTATTGCTATAAAATCTGAATTGTTCTTATTTTTTTTTATTTTGTAGGCTGGCATCGCAGATTCAACCAACGTGCAGGCCGTACCCAGATGCACTTCTATAGAATCGTTCCAGCATTTATGAAGGAGGCCAAGACAGTACAGCTGCAACACCGCCTGGTCAGTGAGCAGCAACTTACCAGATACCAGCGTGTCCAGTATCGACAAATGCAGGGGCGAATCACCGTGCTGTGGGAGCGCTTGGATGCCAAGACGTTGAAGACCTCTGATTTCTTGAAGGAAGTTTCCAGTCTGTATGCGCCTGCATTACCTGCCAACCTTCCAGCTTCAGATTTATTCCGACTCAGAGTGAACTGATTTAATGACATATGAGCTCTTGCTTCCATTTCAATTGTAATGTTTGCACTATTAACTGTTCATTTAAATTAGTGCTACAAATTGTGAATGTAGTGCTATATTGTTATTATTTGTTATTTATGTGATGAATAAAGATGTGAAAATATTAGTTGTTCTGTCTATATTTGTCTATATCTTTCTACATTATGCAGATCTCCTAGTCTGTGGTGGTACACTGGTTTGAAAAAAAAAATCCGCATGAATGTGTAACAGAGACTGAATTCCATAGGTATTTGTTCTTTTTTGGATGAATACACAAGGGGAAAATTTCCACATCAATTGCAATACAATCCCAAATAGACAACAAAATTCGTTAATGAATGGGGTAGATTTATATGAGACAATAAGACTTTCAAAGATTCCTACTGTGCTCTCAGTACTTTTAGATGTAAAGAGTTATCGGTCTTGTTTATTATAAATCATAATGTCTATATTTTACAGTTTTATCATAGATTGGAACCGTTACCGACGTGAAAGGCAACTATTCAAGTATATATATAAATTGAACTATTCAAGTATATATATAAATTGAACTATTCAAGTATATATATAAATTGAACTATTCAAGTATATATATAAATTGAAGGCCGAAACGACCATGTCCGAACTTGCACAATGCCGAAGTTTCATAAGGCCGAAGTATTTGAAGACCGAAACATCTCGAAATCTTGACAGTGTTGGTGCAAGTGGCACTCAGCTCGAAAGGGACAGACTAAGCGGATATTCGGGGTCACAAGCTTACAAAATATTGCAAGCAAAGATTAGTGATATCTCTTCAGGAATATTGCCAGAATGCATGAACCTTGTAATGAAAACGTGTAATGTTTTGAAACCTGTCACTTTTACTTTAGCGAAGCTGATATAGTTTTACAACCTTAATGTCCCTATGTGGATCTGATACACAAACCGTCGACATCACTAAATAGGTCAAACAGTGCACCCATTCTTTTATTTTACGATCAGATATTCGATACAAAGGTTCTTGACTTAATTTGTAATCAAGATTTAGATTCCTTGGATTTGGGGGAGAATGACACAATTGTTAACACACTACTTGATTTCATACACGGTAAGTAATCTATCAAAGGGGGGGGGGGCTAGCCTACTGCCCCGATTTTAAGCGATTTTTATTTATTTATTGTTTGGAAAAAAATAATCGCTATCAATTTACCAGGGGGCTAGCCTACTCCCTTGATTTTAATCGATTTTTTTTTGGTAAAAAAGTAATCGCATAAAATTTGGGCAGAAATTCGGCCTAAGGAAACTGGTACTGTACTATAACAGTTCGTAAATACAGGTATAACTATTATAACAAGATTTCTTGAGATATTTTCCGGGGCCTAGATCTACCCACCAACCCAAACGACCACTATAGATTGAGCCATGGTTGGTTATGAATTTCAAAATGAATTTGTAAAGCAACCAGTCGTCAAAAAAAAAATATATCTTAACTGTTATAATTAAAATAAAAAAGAAAAAAGTTTATCCTATATCTTTTCTACATAGGCTTACTTTTTTCTTTGTTTGGTCACTTCAGTTTTTGAAAACACTCTTCCTACGAGAATCTCTGTGTTATCCATGCGATGTCAAATAATTGGGTCATGTGAGTAATCATTATTATTCTCGTGCCTTTCTTGACAAAAGAGTTATGTGAAGGGAAATAACTCCCAATATAGTATTGTGACTATTGTCATAAGGAATCGGTGATTGTGTATTAACAGATCAGTGAGCCAGGCAAAATAAGTATGACCAATAAACCTTGACCTTCTTTTACTTCCGCTCTCAAACTTCGAAAGATGATCGCCAATATATATGTAAAAATCCCTCAGATAATTTGAGTGCAAATATCTGGTACAAAACAAATTCCTTTTTAATTGTCATGGGCATGGATAAATAATTCAGTATGCATAAGATACCGCTACGTTAAATTTAAGTGGTAGGTATCAACCATTTTATTTTAATCAGCCAAAACCAGCAGACCTAGCTTACTTGGCACAGACTATACAGTGTAAGTGTGTAATATCCTTGGTGAGGCGGTATGGTGAATTTTATATTAGTTGCACATGTCGCTCATAGCCCCTTGCATTTCATCCTTCATATCAGGATTTAAATGTACAATGTAAAATAATCATTCACACCACTTTCCAAATATGATACAAGTATTATTGACTTTTTTTTAGGTATAGAGAAGCACCAAGATGCCATATACAAGATAAAGAGTAGCAAAAGTGATGAAACCAGCCTTACAGCAGTGTTGGCATGTCACTTATTCTCTCGGCTAATGCCAAGTCATAAATATGTTATAGATGATAGGTGCAAAAGTCTTGGCAGTAGCTGTCCATGTGAATGCAAAGCCAGGATTCAAAAGGGTTGTACAGCGATAGGTACATGTATTATTTGATTATCATATCCATTATAAGCATGCCTAAAGGTATTTGTACAAAATGTCATTTGAACACTTCAGCTGTCAAAATCATATAGATGGTCGCCTGTCAGCCATGTTAGATTCTGATCTCTGAAAATTTAATATGCACACCAAGACATGGAGGGGAATCTCCATGTCAAATTTCAAGGAAATCTCTTCAGTACTTTCTGAGAAATAGCTGTAACAAACTTCCTTTGTTAAAAATCCAATTGTATAACCTACTTCTCACAGTCTGGGACACATTCAGCTGTGTTGCCATATTTCTTGTCACTTTGACCTGCTTCCAGTACTGTAAGCCCATGCCTTGTGTGGCCACCATATCACTAAAATGTCTACACATGATAAAATGTTTGAAAATGTTCAAAATGTTATTAAATCTTATCCAAAAGGACCAAAAAACTGTCAGACATGTTTGATTCCGATCTCTCTGAAAATGTAATATGCACAACTGAACCTCAAGGGGGCTCTTCATGTCAAATTTCAAGGAGATCCCTTAAGTATTTTCTGAGAAATAGCGGTAACAAGAATTACATGTATTTAAGGATGGACCACAGATGCAGGGTGATTTGAATCTGTTGATGGTCGGCTAAAAATCTGAGTCGTGTAGTGTTTTGGCTGACAAGCAATGTTACTATAGGTATATGGATCTTTAAAGATAGGCAGATTTCAGAGTTCAGATGACTTGAAAAAGACTAAAGTTGACAGATTGATATATGCGTTGTTTAGCCTATGTCAAAAAAGTTAATAACTTAAACTCTGATATCTTTCATTTGTCTTCTGATGAATGACTGGTCATATTTCTTTCCATTTTGTATTCATTGTTTTTGGTCAATATCTACAATGTTAAGAAATTAAAACCATGTATATTTACATAAAAACATGCCTCCAGGGGGCCCTGCATCATATACATGTAGGTTTGGTGGAGTATGATGTATATATATACTGGACAAAATAAGTTGAGAATCATATATTATTTCCATAATAATTCCTGATAAAAATAAAATGTTGCCAATATTTGTACCCGTACATTTTTCTATGCTTACTCGAAGTTTTGAGAAAACTGTATGCACGTGTAATATGATCTTTTGTATTGCTAAAAGGGCAAAAAAAAAAAGCAAAAATCGGTAAAATTGGGAAAATCTTTAAAAACCTTCTTCTTATAACCAGCAGTCAGATATAATATGTATGGTCCTGACAGCAAGGTCTGAAAAGTTTATGAATATAAAAAAAAAAATCCTCAATATACGTTCCCACCAGGGGGCGCTGAAATTGGCCAGAAATTTTAATTTGTTGGATTGCAACCAAATTTGGTAGGAAGCGTCCACCAGTGACATCAGTTTAAAGTTGTATGAAAAAAGGTGACTGTCTGCCCAATGGGGTCCTTTAAGAGAACAAAAAAGAGCCAGACATGAAAATCTTCTTTATGGGACTTTTTATCAATAACCAATGAACAAAATTTATCTAAACTAAGCATAAAGTATCTTCATGGAAAGTAGCTTCAAAATAAGAATTAAAAAATGTAGTTCTTATAGGGGTCCCACAGTGGTGAAAAAAGGGGTGAAATTGATAAACAGCTTTTCACTGTTTGACTCAGGTGACTGTTCTTGGGCCTCTTGTTTATACATTTTTTGCGATTAGCTCAAGAGGCACACAACTCATTGAAGGACAAAAGTATACATTTCACATAATATCCTATATTGATTCTATATTTTTTGTGCCAAAAAAACCCCATAAAATTCCATTGAGTTTGAGAATTGGAAGTATTTTATATATTCCGTACACACTTTAAGTATACATGAAATTCATTTGCATGTTGGGAAATTACTTTTATTTAAATTGTCTGTAAAATGTTAAAGCGGGCTACTGCAAGACATAATTAAGCATAATTTTCCCTTATATTTCAGGATCTTCTAAAACTTGGCATGGATATGCAGACATCATTTTAAATAATATTGTTGCCGTTTCACTAGTGGAACAGGATGAAACGGAAGAAGATAGTGAAGATGATGATGAGCAACCACCAGTTAAAAAGATTTGCAAAAGAGATGACAAATCATTTCAAATGTGTGCGGAAGTTCAAAATGTAAAATCTAATTCAGAAATCCTTTCCCATATGCAGACAGTTGATCAGATTATAGCAGAGTCTATAACCAATAGTTTTACACGGGTAAATATGAATCCATCTCTGTCTGGATGCTTAATTCCTACATTTGGATGCACTGCAGAGGCAGTGTGCATATTCCTGTATGACTGTGACAACGACATCCTATTACAAACATGCCGTCCGCTTGAGTTGTGGGAATCTGACGATGTTTTGAGTGTTCGAACAATTGTCAAAATCTGACTTTTTCTGAACTTCTCTTTATTTTTCACAAAAAATATTTCTAAAAAGTATGATCTTGCAAAATCCAACTTCCACACATGTGCAGAATACTCTTTACAAAATTATAGCAAAATACTGTGCAACAAATCAGTATCATGTTCAGATTGTTATTATGATAATTTGTATGAGGCAGTGGTAGGTGCTGGCAGAAGAGCTCAACTGAAAAATGAAAGTGAAACTACAAGCAGTGTTAAATGACTATTCATTAACAATGTATTTGTATTATTGCTATACATTGTTTTTCCAAAGTTTTGTTAAGACTTGTCACACTTTGATTATTATGTATAGTGGCATGTATGATATTTACATGGTATCAACAGATGGTGGGCTATTCAAATCGCCCTTGGTCCGTCCGTCGTTCATTCGTCCTGAACAAATCTTGTTACCGCTATTTCTCAGAAAGTATTGAAAGGACCTCCATGAACTTTGACATCAAGGTTCCCCTGAAGGTCTAGTTATGCATATTGCATTTTCAGAGAGATTGGAATCCAATATGGCCGACAAGCATACCTGCCAACCTCTGAAACCTTCATTGAGGGAGATATCCCCCTCGGCTATGACAATTGAAATCTTGTTGCCCGGTTCCAACTTTTACTTGCGGGTCATTGCGGGGTTAAAATATCAGAATGCGGCATACTTGCCAACTCTCCCAATGGGAGACTCCCGATTTTGGCCCTCAGTGTTTCCCAACTTCCTGATCATTCTTTTAAAAACCCCTTCTTTCTCCCAATTTTTTTAACATTTCCTTCTAAAAACGATAAATGTCTTGAAATTTGAAAAATGACACGCAAGATTTCCACCGCATGTAGATTATTTTCCACTGAAAATGCCTCATTTCAAGGAAGGTTCTGTTGTTTTTCCTGCCATTTTTCTTTACTATTGGTATGGTAAATTATCAGAGCAACACCAAATCTCTAAATGCTTTGAAAATTTTTAAATGATGTCAGTAAAATGAACAAAAACAAAAATGAATTCACAGTTAATTCATTGATTCCATTTGAAAATGCTTGACATCAAATATTCTGTGATTTCCCCTTCAAAAGTATATAAGTAATACATGTAAAATATGTTTTTCTTTTTTCTAAAAAAAAATAAAAACCAAAAAGATTCATCTATATTATAATAGGTTAATAATACAAAAAAATTCACAATTGAGATCCATAAATTAGTTTACATATTGATTGAAAACAACTAATTGACATGTTTTAATTTTTATATTTATACAAGTAATAAATTAAAAAAAACAATTCTTTATAGTAAATTGTGAAAATTCACTTAGTGAAAAAAGAACCTTTGAACACTGGCTAACCACTGGAAATTTTTGTCGTGCATTGTCTCCCCCATGAAAATTTTCAAATGTTGGCAAGTATGCTGCGGGAGATGTTTTAATCCTGCACAGGAGTGGACCGGCAGATTTCCGAAATTTTGATGTTTGTGCAGGAGTCTCCCAGACAAAATGTGAGGGTTGGCAGGTATGGCCGACAAAGGACCATCTTGGATTTTGACCAGAGGAAGTTTGTTCCCGCTACTTCTCAGAAAGGACTGAAGGGATCTCCTTGAAATTTGACATGAAGGTTCCCCTTGAGGTCTAGTCGTGCATATTACATTTTCAGAGAGATCGGAATCCAACATGGCCGACCGGTGGCCATCTTGGATTTTGACCAAAGGAAGTTTGTTACTACTTCTCAGAAAAGACTAAAGGGATCTCCTTGAAATTTGACATGAAGATTCCTCTTGAGGTTTAGTTGTGCATATTGCATTTTCTGAGAGATCAGAATCCAATATGGCCAACAGACGGCCTTCTTGGATTTTGACCATAGGAAGTTTGTTATGTCTATTTCTCAGAAAGGACTGAAGGGATCTCCTTTGAATTCAACATGAAGGTTCTCCATGAGGTTTAGTTGTGCATATGACATTTTCAGAGAGATTGAGTTCCAGCATGTCTGACAGGTGGCCATCTTGGATTTTGACAATAGAAAGTATGTTACCCCTATTTCTCGGTAAGTACTGAAGGGATCTTGTTTAAATTTGACAAGAAGTTTCCCTTTGAGGTTTAGTGGGCATATTACATTTTACAGAGATCAGAATCCAACATGGCTGATAGACTGCCATTTTTTTACCAAAGGAACTTTGTTATCATTTATATTTCTCAAAAAGTACTGTAGGGATCTCATTGAAATTTGACATGAGGAAGGAACAGAATCCAACAATGCTGGCAGGCAGCCATGTTGAATTCCATTCTCTCAGGAAATTTAATATGTTCAGTTCAAGTACAATTTCGCTGTAATCTTGTGAAAAAAATATTTCAGAGAAATATGGATTTAAGTTCAAATTCAATGTTAAGAGACAAAATAAGAGAAAAGAACAGTCTGTCATAGATCAGACATAGAACATTCCATGGTGGGCGCCAAGATCCTGGTGGGATCTATTTTCATTTTTGTTATCTTTCCATAAAAATGGTTAGAATTAATTACTGATTATTAACAGTAATTATTGTTTATTGTTATGACAGTTGCTTTGTTGAATAAAAAACTGAAATTGGATGATCTTTTTATCTTCTTTAATCAAAGATTTAGCAGAGTGTTGTGTGTATGTGTTTTACACATCACAAGTATTCGTCTACATCCGTCTTTAGACAGAACGTATCATGTAATGGTGATATCCATCCATCTGCTTGACAGGCTCATAACTTCTTTATGCTTTACCAGAATATTTTCATACTTCACATAAATGTTGTTCATGTAAAGTGTGTCATGACCTTAACTCAAGGTCATATCTCAAAGGTGCGGCTAAATGGCAGTCTGCTTCTTGTTTTTGTCCATGTGTTTTACAAATGACAATTGTTTTTTTACACCCCTCTATAGACAGGATGTATTATGTTATGGTGATATCAATCCGTCTGTTTAATAGGCCCATAACTTCTTTATGCCTTACTTGAGTATTTCCATACTTCACATCAATGTTGTTCATGTAAAGGCCGTGTGTCATGACCTTAACTCAAGGTCATATTTCAAAGGTCAAGTTTGGCAGTTTTTGTCCAGAGCATCTCGCACACAACAAAAAGGAATGTTTTCAAACTTCACACAACAGTTGTTCTCATGAGGCGGTGTGCCATGACATTGACTCGGTCATACCTCAAAGGTCAAGGTCAAGGTCATCATGGCAGTCTAAAATTATTTTGTCCAGAGCATATCGGGGAATGTAACACTTTTCACACTTCACACAACAATTGTTCCCAATGAAGCCGTGTCATGACCTTGACTGTAGGTCCTCAAATGTCAAGGTCACCATGACATTCTGAAATATTTTTGTCTGGAGCATATCTCACACAGCACAAAAGGGAATTTTTTAAGCTTCATATTATTGTATTATGTACTCTCTGCAGTGCTTTTGTCTAATATGGAAGTGTCGTAATAAAAAACATCAATATTGTTTTACATCCCGCAATGAATTTTTCACTTATGTTGAAAAGTCACCAGCTTCAGGTGTGGTGCCACAAATTTTAACCTTTTCTATGGACTCGCACCTATGTAATGAGGATTCTTTTACATGCCACGCCTACTGTGACATTGGACCTCAGTTTACAATGTATATCTCATCTTAAAGACCTGTGACTCTCAAAGTCTTTGGCATAACCAGTTTCCAGGAATGGAACCTGTGATCTTGCACTTACGAGTTTAACCCATTTAGTCCTAGAGACACGTTTGGACTGGTTTAAGTCATTTATTCAATAAGAGTCTATTGTTTTTCAGGTCTTGATGAGTTAAACACCACCAATAGACTATTAATCATGTGATCAGAAGTTGATGTAGTAATGATCAAGTAATAGGCCCTATATGGTAATATTATCAACTACACAATCTGTGAATGAGGACTTTTAAAGTCAGATCTGAAACTCGGGATACATAATCTACCACACAGTCTGTGAATGAGGACTTGTAAGTCAGATCGGAAACTGGTGAGACATTATCTACCACACATTCTGTGAATGAGAACTTTTTATGTCGGATCGGAAACTCAGGATACATAACCTACCACACTGTCTGTGAATGAGGAATTTTTAAGTTGGATCAAAAACTTGAAAGACATAATCTACTACACAATCTGTGAATGAGGACGTTTTAAGTCAAATCAGAAACTTGTAAGACATAATCTGCCACACAATCTGTGAAAGAGGACTTTTAAGTGAGATGGGAAACTCAGGAGTCATAAGCTGATTTTTGGTAAAGGAACAGTCTCTACGTGGTTTATAAAGTATCCTGCATGATTCAAGCATACACAGAACTCTAGCTTGTAAGGTGAGTAGTCAAGCAGTGAGCTATTACCAGCAAATTATAGGAACCTACATCCTCGGTACCACCCATTTCTTGCGCTACCGCTGAATATCATGGGTTAATCTGTTTGAATTTTTGGGCTATGTATAGATTGATATAACTAGCCATGTAATTGGTCATTATATTTTCTCTAAAAGATATTTCATCCAGTTAGATGAGGCTTTACAGCTTTGTTTTGTAAACAAGATAAATGGAAAATGACAGAAAAGTTAATGAGTTGCATAGATTTCATGGAGACATTCTAAAAGAACTGATGAGAAGTAGACCTTCAGAATGATGAAGAGTTCCTACTTACCCAAAGCAAATAACCCACAATGTATATTGTCACTGGTGAATTCAAGTGCATGAATATTAATGAGATTTAATTGATCGTGCCAAGATTTAAGCAAATTAACTCAAGGTACTCGGCAGCAGTGCCAATACCATGGGTCGCACTTGTCCAAGAACATGCCGCATAATAGCAAATTTTGGAGCTTTGCTTACAAAGAAGCAATTACAGTAAACATATAATTTCCACAAGAAAAAGTAGAATAAAATAGCTTTAGATGGTTTACTTGCATATTTCGCATAGATTTATGATCAGAGCATTCATTTGGTACCTTGACTTTTGACTTGTAACTTTGACCTACTTTTCAAAAACTTTAACCTGAGCTGAAGGAATCAAAATATCTACTGTACCTTGACCTTAAAACTTGACAGTTGTGAGTTAAATCCCTATTTTGAAAATTTAAACCCATTTTCGATAAGCTTTGTTGTCTTCTGAGCCCCTACCCTAACAATTCTGTACAGGACAATCTCTGAAAGAGTACTTTTTAGCTGTCAATAATGAATTAGTTGACCTCTTAAAGTCTTACTAATTTGCTAAAGTTATTCCTAAATGAGTTTAATTTAAACTAATTGATTTAAGGATCTGAAAAATCAAAGGTCTTATGAAATATATACAGGGTTATTTTTGCCCCATGTTTTTTTTTGCCCTAATGCACCTGCAAAAGGTTTTCACCCCGTTTTAAATTCGCCCAGACTTTTATTATTAAAAATAGATGAATTTGCCCACTGACGATGAGGACGAAAGGGGCAAAAATTTTCCCTGTTTACAGTAAGATATCTTGATCACCTGACCTAGAACTGACATGAATAGAAATAATCAGCTTTAACTCGTCAAACCCTGAAAACTCAAAACTCAAAATTCTTCTTTAAATCAATGATTAGACCAGTCCAAATGTGTCTTTAGTAAAAGAAAATGGAAAATTGTTCAGCGATTATCGTAAGTATTGTTCCCTTCTTCAGCCTTGATCATCAGATATACAGTAACTTTTCAAATAAGCTTCTTACATGTAGGAATTACAGTGGCACCTGACTTGTGAGACCACTATCATAAAAGACCACCTGTTTTATAAGACCTCATTCTCAAAACCACCTGGTTCAATAATCCTTTTGAGAAAAGCTCTTTTGAGAGACCACCTGACTTTTAAGATCAAATTTGGGAGACAAAAGGACAGGTTCCACTGTATACTACTCATTGATTTTCACTTAGATCTTCAAACTGAATCAAGTCTTTTATAATACATTATTCTGTTATCCACTAAATGACCACAAAGTAATCAATATCAAGCTACATGTAAGGCAAGAAGAACCTCTGTTAACTCATTCATTTGGACTGATCTATGTTATTGATTTACAGAAGAGTACACTGTTTTTCAATGGTTCAATGATAATGTGTTAACATTAGGCTTTTTTTCTTCAGTTCAAGAAAATAACCAATTTCAATGTGAATGGGAATATTTATCAATATATTCAAGTATTTCAAATTTTTATTGTTAATTTTTTTCATATCTGAAATTGTAACTACTTTGTTTAAGATCAGTAGCAGTTTGATTTTACACAGAATCTTAAAAAATGAATTTAATAAAGATTTTTCTTTTCAATAGATTTGTTGCACAAATTCTTTGAAATTGAATTTCAAAAATTTCTTGAAAAATCAGGAAAAATTACCTGAAATATAACATAGGAATTTAGCCCAAGTTCAGCTGAAGTTTGAATGAAAAAGACATGGATATATATATGTGTATACAGTCAGCTCTTTTTTTAAAGGCCAGGTTGGGATCCAGTAAAATTGCTTTTATATCAAATATGCTGTTATATCAAATTTCCAGGCTTGACGCCAAAATAAGATTGCATGAACATCCTTTGTTGTTAAACCTCTATTAAATGTTAGACCTCAATTCAATATGATTGTATTGATGAAGTTAAATAACTACAACAAATAAAACTGTTTTTATTGTTATTTTCATTCTATTAATTTAATAAATCATGGCAACAATTTTTCATTTAATAAATCATGGCAACAATTTTTCATTTTTGATGCTTTGCCGTTATAACAAGTCAGTTCTAGAGGTAAAATGTATGTTTGATGCCAAAAATCACTGCTGGTGCTGGAATGCAAATATGCTGTTTCATCAAACAAATGAACATGGATGTAAATTCGTTCCCTTGAAATTTCTGCTGTTAACCAAAAATGCTGTTATATCAATTAAGTACCGTTATAACAAGAGTTGACTGTATATATATATGGTAGATGATACATTGGTCAGAAGGCACTGAAGTAAGAACATATGAGATACATCTGATACATCACATCTCTGTTGTCCAGATCTTCCTGTACTTTGTAAAGAACATATGATATATGTCTGATATATCACTCTCTGTTGTCCAGATGTTCCCGTACTTTGTAAAGAACATATGAGATATGTCTGATACATCACATCTCTGTTGTCCATATGTTCCCTTACTTTGTAAAGAACATATGAGATATGTCTGATACATCACATCTCTGTTGTCCAGATGTTCCCGTACTTTGTAAAGAACATATGAGATACATCTGATACATCACATCTCTGTTGTCCAGATGTTCCCTACTCTGTAAAGAAACATATGATATATGTCTGATACATCACATCTCTGTTGTCTAGATGTTCCCGTACTTTGTAAAGAACATATGAGATATGTCTGATAAATCACATCTCTGTTGTCCAGGTGTTCCCGTACTTTGTAAAGAACATGAGATATGTCTGATACATCACATCTCTGTTGTCCAGATGTTCCCGTACTTTGTAAAGAACATATGAGATATGTCTGATACATCACATCTCTGTTGTCTAGATGTTCCCGTACTTTGTAAAGAACATATGAGATATGTCTGATAAAATCACATCTCTGTTGTCCAGGTGTTCCCTTACTTTGTAAAGAACATATGAGATATGTCTGATACATCACATCTCTGTTGTCCAGATGTTCCCGTACTTTGTAAAGAACATATGAGATACATCTGATACATCACATCTCTGTTGTCCAGATGTTCCCGTACTTTGTAAAGAACATATGAGATATGTCTGATACATCACATCTCTGTTGTCTAGATGTTCCCGTACTTTGTAAAGAACATATGAGATATGTCTGATAAATCACATCTCTGTTGTCCAGGTGTTCCCGTACTTTGTAAAGAACATGAGATATGTCTGATACATCACATCTCTGTTGTCCAGATGTTCCCGTACTTTGTAAAGAACATATGAGATATGTCTGATACATCACATCTCTGTTGTCCAGATGTTCCCGTACTTTGTAAAGAACATATGAGATACATCTGATACATCACATCTCTGTTGTCTAGATGTTCCCGTACTTTGTAAAGAACATATGATATATGTCTGATATATCACTCTCTGTTGTCCAGATGTTCCCGTACTTTGTAAAGAACATATGAGATACATCTGATACATCACATCTCTGTTGTCCAGATGTTCCCGTACTCTGTAAAGAACATATGATATATGTCTGATACATCACATCTCTGTTGTCTAGATGTTCCCGTACTTTGTAAAGAACATATGAGATATGTCTGATAAATCACATCTCTGTTGTCCAGGTGTTCCCGTACTTTGTAAAGAACATGAGATATGTCTGATACATCACATCTCTGTTGTCCAGATGTTCCCGTACTTTGTAAAGAACATATGAGATATGTCTGATACATCACATCTCTGTTGTCTAGATGTTCCCGTACTTTGTAAAGAACATATGAGATATGTCTGATAAATCACATCTCTGTTGTCCAGGTGTTCCCTTACTTTGTAAAGAACATATGAGATATGTCTGATACATCACATCTCTGTTGTCCAGATGTTCCCGTACTTTGTAAGAACATATGAGATACATCTGATACATCACATCTCTGTTGTCCAGATGTTCCCGTACTTTGTAAAGAACATATGAGATATGTCTGATACATCACATCTCTGTTGTCCAGATGTTCCCGTACTCTGTAAAGAACATATGATATATGTCTGATACATCACATCTCTGTTGTCTAGATGTTCCCGTACTTTGTAAAGAACATATGAGATATGTCTGATAAATCACATCTCTGTTGTCCAGGTGTTCCCTTACTTTGTAAAGAACATATGAGATATGTCTGATACATCACATCTCTGTTGTCCAGATGTTCCCGTACTTTGTAAAGAACATATGAGATACATCTGATACATCACATCTCTGTTGTCCAGATGTTCCCGTACTTTGTAAAGAACATATGAGATATGTCTGATACATCACATCTCTGTTGTCCAGATGTTCCCGTACTCTGTAAAGAACATATGATATATGTCTGATACATCACATCTCTGTTGTCCAGATGTTCCCGTACTTTGTAAAGAACATATGAGATATGTCTGATAAATCACATCTCTGTTGTCCAGATGTTCCCGTACTTTGTAAAGAACATATGAGATATGTCTGATACATCACATCTCTGTTGTCCAGATGTTCCCATACTTTGTAAAGAACATATGAGATACATCTGATACATCACATCTCTGTTGTCCAGATGTTCCCATACTTTGTAAAGAACATATGATATATGTTTGATATATCACTCTCTGTTGTCCAGATGTTCCCGTACTTTGTAAAGAACATATGAGATATGTCTGATACATCACATCTCTGTTGTCCAGATGTTCCCGTACTTTGTAAAGAACATATGAGATATGTCTGATACATCACATCTCCGTTGTCCAGATGTTCCCGTACTTTGTAAAGAACATATGAGATATGTCTGATACATCACATCTCTGTTGTCCAGATGTTCCCGTACTTTGTAAAGAACATATGAGATATGTCTGATACATCACATCTCTGTTGTCCAGATGTTCTTGTACTTTGATATACCTGACTATATAAATATATATTTTTAATACACACATAATAAAATTGTCAGATCGGCCAAGGGATGGATCCAGGGTGGGGCAAAAGAGGCCCCAGGAGATACCCCTCTTTAAAAATCTTCTCCTCCAGAACTGCTGCATGGATTGAAATACTAATTGCATCTGAGTGATCTACATAGAAGCATGATTCAAATTTGTTAGTTTCATAGAAATCGGAAAATGAATTTTTGACACATTTTTGACATCTTTTTAGACTTTGTAATTTTCATTCATTTTTGTATGATTTTTTAGGTCATCTGAGACAAAGTCTCAAGTGACCTTTTCCAATCTCCTTTTGTCTACCATCGTCTGTCGTGCGTCCGTAATTTTCATAGAAATTGGAATATTAATTATTGATGTGTTTTTGAGGTCTTTTTAAACTCTGTCATTTTCATTCAGTTTTGCATGATTTCCTCAATTATCTCCCTTTGTATTAACTTTGATGCATTCATTTAATGTGTTTTACTTGTAATTAGGTGAAGAAATGTTGTTGTGCAAGAATATTGTGGAAATTTGAATTTTTAAAAATTTTTTAGGAATTTTTCTAGATTGCAAAAATGAGGAGGGAGGGGGCATTTTTCACACTACCAACATGTTTTTCAAAATGACAGAAGGGATTTGGACGAAACTTTACAAGAAGTAAGTACTCAAGGTCCTTTACCAAGTTCATAATTTTCGGCCAGATCAGCCCAGGGATGGATCCAGGGTGGGGCAAAATAGGTCACAAAAGATACTCCTCTTTGAAAACCTCCTTCTCCAGAACCGCTGCATGAATTGAAAAACGGATTGTTTTTGATTGATCTACATGGATATATGATTCAAGTTTGTAATTTTCATAAAAATTGGAATATTAAATTTTGATGCATTTTTTAGGTCTTTTCAGACTTCGTCATTTTCATTTATTTTTGTTTGATTTTTTTTATTATCTCCCCTTGTATTCACTACGATGCATTCATTTCATGTGTTTTACCAGTAATTTGGTGAAGGAATGTTTTTGTGCAAGAATTTTTCGAAAATCTTATTTTTAGAATTTTGTATAAATTTTTTAAGACTGGAAAAAGGGATGGGTCATTTTTTCACACCATATTGTACCAGGCTGATTTTCAAAATCACAGAAGGAATTTTGATGAAACTTTATAGGAAGTAAGTACACAAGGTTCTCTACCAGATTTGTGTTTTGGGCCAGATTGGTGCAGTGATGGATCCAGGGTGTGGCAAAATAGGTCGCAAAAGTTACCCCTCTTTAAAAATCTTCTACTCCAGAGCCCCTGCATGAATTTAAAAACCGATTGTTTCTGAATGATCTACATGGATGTATGATTCAAGTTTGTATTTTTCATAGAAATCAGAAAATTGATATTGATGCATTTTTTAGGTCTTTTCAGACTTTGTCATTTTCATTCCTTTTTAGGTCACCTGAGACAAAGTCTCATGACCTATTTTAATTGCCTTTTGTCCGTCAAACATTTTCATCTTCTCAGAAATCTCTGATCCAATTTCAATGAAATTTTGCAGGTAGCTTTCTTGGTCGAATATGCACCTAAATTGTTAATTTTATGGTCCCCATCCCCAGGGACTCTGAGGGGTGGGACTAAAAGTGGTCAAATTGGCTTAAAATCTAGAAATCTTCTTCTCCAGACCCAGATATGCTGGAATCCAATACTCTTCATGGATGGAAGGGTCTTGGGGTGCTTTATCAAAATTGTAAATATCACGACACTCCAGGCCCCATGTTTTGCCCCTGTAGAGGGGGCAAAGTTTACAATAGTTTATCATTCATCAGTCCTTATCCATATACATGTAAATAAGCTTTATTACAACTAACTGTTGATTGTATACTATTTTCACATTTACCTCAGCATATTTGAACTTTTCCAACTTGTGCCTGTGAATACAAAAAAAAAAACTTCAGGTCAGCAGATAGCCAAGTTTGATATATTTTAATGATTAATTATAAAGAGATTACTAATTCTTGACAAAAAGTGCAAATATGTTCCATTGTTCTCCCAGTACAATTTTAGAGCTGACTGTCACTAAAATTGCATATCAAGCCATGTTCTTCATCCATTCAAATTACTTCACTAACAGTTCATATGTAGAATTCAAAAGCAACTGAAATATCTTATCAGATATCATGCAATCTTTTCAACCATTTTTACTCCAAACTTGTATCCCGTTACCAAATGATTGCTGTAACTATCTGTAACATTACATTCTTGCAATGAAATAGTGAGCTTCAGTCTTTTATTTCTTTTGATTAATAAATCCCTATGCAGAAAAACAACTACTCAATCTTTCCAAATTTTCCCTCAGAAATAATCCTTTCATTCATTTCCTGTATTGTTTAAAATCATGTCTTTCCTTTCAACACTAAAAACTACTTTCCCTGATAACCCATGAATTCAAAATTGCCTACCACAGGTGACGGTCAATGCCCATGCCTCTTGTTTGACTTTCTCCCCATTTATTCATTATGATGCTTTCATTCTATGTGTTTTACCTGTAATTACATGTAGGTAGATAAATGCTTTCCGGAAAGAATTTTACTGAAATTTCATTTTTTAAATTTTTTAAGATTGCAAAAATGAGGTATTTGTGTGTGTGTGTGTGTGTGTGTGTGTGTGGGAGGGGGGGTAACTTTCACACAGTCAGCTTCTTCTTCAAATCCGCTGAAGGGACTTTGATGAAACTAAATGGGAAACGAGCACTCAAGGTCCTTTATCAAGTTTGTACTTTTCCGCCAGATCAGCCAAGGGGTGGATCCAGCAAGGGGCAAAGGAGACCTCAGGGGGTATCCCTCTTTGAAAATCTTCTTCTCCAGAATTATTGCATGGATTTAAAAAACTGATTGCATCTAAGTGATCTACATAGATGTATGATTAAAGTTTGTTAATTTTGGAGAAATTGGAAAATAAATTTTTGATGCGTTTTTGGTGTCTTTTTACACATTGTCATATTCTTTGATTTTCTTCCCACTTTTTAAATATGATGCATTCATTTTAAATGTTTTACATGTAATTAGGTAGATAAATGCTTTCCTGAAAGAAATTTGCTGAAATTTAATTTTTTAATTTTTTATGAATTTTTTAAGACTGCAAAAATGAGAGGAGGTAACTTTTCACACTCTCAGCTTCTTCTTCAATACCCCTGAAGGGATTTTGATGAAACTTTTTAAGAAGCAATTAAAGTCTGTTAATTTCGTAAAAATTGGAAAATAATTTTTTTTAGACATTTTTGATGTCTTTTTAGTATTTTACACGTTGTCATTTTCATATATTTTTGTATGATTCCTTTGATTTTCTCCCCATTTATTCATTTTATCTGTTTTACATTTAATTAGGTAGAGAAATGCTTTTCTGAAAGAATTTATCTGGAATTTAATTTTTTGAATTTTTTATGAATTTTTAAAACTGCAAAATGAAGGGACAACATTTTTTCACTCTCTCAGCTTCTTCTTTTTTGACCAGATCGACTTAGAGGTGGATCCAGGGTGGGACAAAATAGGTCTCATGGGGTATCCCTCTTTGGAAATGATTCATTTTCAAGTCTCCTCCACTCCCAAGGAGTGTTATAATAATTTGTAAATTGAAATTCTCATATTTGTAAGATACCAACACAGTTCATGTGAGCGATGTGGCACATGGTTCTCTTGTTGATAATCATTTGATTCCCATTCGTTTTATCTCGTTATATATTCCGGGAATACTGTTCACGTGCAATCCGTATCCACTGACGTGTATACGTTACAACGTCGATTTCCGGTTACTTGTTTTGACCTTGTGTAAAGCACGTTTCGTAAGTTATTCCGTTCCATGTAGATAATTACACAACAATTAACAATGGGTACCACACAATCGACTGTCCCACCAGAGACAAGTGTTCCGAAGGAACCACCGAAAAAGTTAAAACCTTGTTGTGCATGCCCAGAAACGAAACGAGCCAGAGATGAATGGTAAATATTTCATCAGGATTCGGATTGGATTTCTTTGAATCCCGTACATTTCTAACGCAAATTCATAATGGTTCTATGTTTATTTTAACGTCTAGTGCATAAGGATTCTTTCGAGTCAAACGAAATTGTAATTTAATATTTCATCTTTTGCGTATGGAATAATTTTACAAACAGCCATGAAAGGAATAACATTAACTGATTAAGTAATATATGTTTTAATTTAATTAGTCACAGGAACCTGAAATTCTGTCTGTTTATTATTGATATACAAATCATTTACATAGCTTGTCCTCTGTAATGAGAAGTTGTTTACATTACAGACAGTCTACAGAGGACAAACTATGTAAGTGATTTGTATATCAATATACAGATAGAATTTCAAGTTCCTGTGAATTAGGGTATCATAAATGTTGTATTGTTATCTGTATTCTGCAATCAAAATTTATGTCACCTTCACATCCAATGATATATGTTAATGTAGTTCTGTTTATTTTTTTATTACAAAAAAACAAGTAAGTGAAAGTACAATAATTAAAAGCTGACATGTTGTCTCATTTGTCACATATATATATTGATGATACAATTTATCTGTCTAAAGGATAATAGATTCAAGTACAGTGGAATCTACTGAATATCGAAATGGGATGAGTTAAAATTCCGAATATGTCAAAGTTGAACAGCTGGTCTCTATTTTTATGGAGAGATAAATGTGTTAATTAATTTATTGGTTATCTCAAAGTCCAGATATCTCAAAGTAATATAGGGGACTCGGGGAGGTCCTGTGAATTTGGAGATGATGGAATTCCACTTTATTATATACCTGTAATAAATGAAGATAAATTTATTTATGTAATTGTAGCATAATTGAGAAGGGAGAAGAAAACTGCCAAGACCTGATTGAAGCACACAAGAAATGTATGAGAGATCTGGGATTTAAAATCTGATAATAATATGAGGTATATCAACTGTTTTCTTTTTCTTTCTATTTTGAGGTCACCCGAGTGGCTTGGGTGACCTATTGCCATTTTGATCCCATTTGGTGCCGTCCACCATGGATTAACAATTGAACATTTTTAACCTCTTGAAAGTTACATAGGCAATTGTCTTCAAATTTGGTAATAAGTACTGTTAGGATTAGGGGACTTAAAAGTGTAAATTTCATAATTGTTGCATCTCTGATGCCCTAGGAATTGGGCTAAAACTGCCAAAAATGTCCAAATCTTCAAAAATTTTCTACCGAACTCTTGCATATCTTAAAAGAAAACTGAATGCATGGTTTGAAAGAGCATGAAGCCCTCTACCAAAATTGTAATATTCATGACCCTGAGGGCATGTGTTTAGCCCCTAGAGCAGGCCTAAATTTACTATATACATGTACATGTAGTAAAATGTACTTAATGTTAGAAAATCTTCCCTACTTCGGCACACTGTAAAGATTGAATGAGTGCCTGTTTAGACAGCATGAATCCCTCTACCATGAAACTTCAGGGTATTGTAGGTCCATTATTTACAATTGTATTTCAACAATATACAAACATGTCCAGTTACAGAATGAAATTCACTCGATTTTACCTTAAAATTATGAAAAGTTAGTCGAGCTTGAGTACTGAGTAAATTTTGAACTTACGGTAGTACTAAACACGTGTTTTCGTGCTCCTCATGACGAGACAGGTTGTATAGTACAATTTTGGGATGTTATGGTGAAACTAAAGTTTCTTTGATTACCTAGATGGACTTGATTACATAAAGAGATGGGGTTGGTTTGGGAGATTTTTGTAACAGACTGCTGTTACAATTATACCTCGTCTTAGAAAATATTCTTCACTGCACTGTGAAGAAAGACTTAATGCATAGTTAGATAAGGCATTAAACCCTCTACCAAAATTGCGAAATTCATGTGCCTTGGGGCAAGGGTTCTGCCCCTAGGGAAGGGCCAAATGGTCACATTGTGGAAATAAACACACTTGTAAAAAATCTTCTTCACTTTTCTGCATTATGAAGGGAGACTGAATGCATAATTTGAAAGAGCAAAAAGCTTTACTATAATTGTGAAATTGTAATTTGCATTGAAAAAATGATGTTTTAGAACCCAAATACTACAAAATCACATTTCGCTATAATATTATCAAACTTACTATCCTATAAAAGGATTAAAACTATATATAGTTAAATTAATATATCCATCATCTATTATGAAGTACAGTCAAACCTGTTTTCAGCAGCCACTCAAGGGAAATTGAAAAAGTGGCTGTATAAGACAGGTGACCTTTGGTTCCAGGTTGACAAAAATCACAAGAAAATTGGTGTCCATTATGCAGTATGTAGCAACACATGTACATGTATATTCATATGCCAATACCTGATAGCTGATGTTAAGATGATCAGGTGTCAAAATCATGTACACTACAGTGCTGCCCAGCAAACCTGTTTACAGGGTTTTATAAAAATAGATCATGCGATCAACCATCCTCAAAAAATGGCTGCTGAAAACAGTGTGACCAAGCATTTTGTCCTGTATATCACTGGATGTTAGCCACGTTAGACAAGTGGCTCCTGGTTTAGGTATGTTTATATAATTAAATTGATTTGGGGGGGGGGAGGGGCAGAAACTGGCTGTTTAAGATGAGTGGCTGCTGAAAATAGGTGGCCTTTATGGCAGGTTTGACTGTATAAAGAGCACATAGTTGACAATTATTTCTAAAGACCAACAAAAATGTGCATACTCAAGTGACCGTTAAGGCCCATGGGCCTCTTGTTTTATTTTACATGTACATGATCCTGGTCCAGTGACATTAATTTGCGGTGCATTGACATCATAGTTACTGTCAGATGGAACAGAGGCGTCTTTTAATGATATCATCATCAGAAGCGATGTATACATCGTACAGATACTTATATTAACCTGTATTCCAATCCCAGTTTTACTGGTGTTTAAATGCCACATTCAACAGTTTGTCAATTATATTGTGGCGGCCAATTTTTTAATTATGGAGAAATCCTGGTTACAGTCAACCCAGGTAGAGACCACCGTACTTACACATATTAACTGGCAACACTCACAAAATGAAGTACCTAAAAATGATGATAATTAAAAAAAAAACAAACACACACACAACCAGTAAACATATTTATTTTTACCTCATCAGAATCTCACATTTTGCTACAAATTTAAAAAGAAGCATATAAGTCTGTTGATTAAGATATAAAAAGACCACTCCATCTGTCACTGAAATGTTGTCTCACAAGAAAAGTCTCTCAAGAGTTTTTATTTAAAATATTTGACCAAGTAGTTTTCAAAATGTCTCAAAAGACAGGTGGTATTTTAAAAGTGGTCTCTCAAGACAGGTTCCACTGTAGAAGCATTGCAAATGTTATTATTATCTTTTGAACCTTCAGTCAACCTTGGTACATGTATTTGCCCTGGACCTGCTGGTAGCCTTGGGCATCCCAAAGAACTTGTGCCAATTTTTTGCTTATGACCATAACTTTCACTCTAGTTATTGTACGGTGATAGTAATTATATCGTGATTTTAACATTTAATGATAATTTTCACCTTGAATTTCTCTCATAACAAATTCATCTTTGTTTCAGATGTCTTTTAGGAAGTTGTGAAAATGTGCCAAATTTGGAAAATCCCTCAAATCCACCCAAGTTTGGATGCATGCTGGGAATACAAAAAACTGTTTTATTATAAACAGAATGACTGCGGAAAATGTGTAAATTATTTGTGTTTACTGTGTAAATCATGCCTTGGTGAACTCACTCGTAGCTTTTATTGAAATTTTATGAATAAATTTGTGAAAAATAGAAATTATTTGTGGTCATTTTCAAATTGTCAAAGTGATCTAAATCATGATCAATTACTTTGTGAAAGTTTTACAGTATCCACTTTCCTCCAACATTTTGTAATTGTTAGTTTGCTATAATGCGACTCAGGATTTTTTACTGTGAGTAGGTAAGTAGGATTTTTTTTTGGGGGGGGGGGGGACAGTAAACCATACACATGTACAATATTAAAGATGTGAACATGCCGGAAGCCCTAAATATATATATATATATATATATATATATATATATATATATATATATATATATATAATATATATATATATATATATATATATATATATATATATATATATATATATATAAAAACAATTCTTGGAATGGCAATAAAAAAAATTTGAATGGAAGGATTTTGAGTGAGTTGGTCGTTTTACAGCAAACCAACAATTTTTTATGGATGGCCTAGTCCAATTCCTATAACCTGGCATTGTTGAGTCTTGACCTTTCTTGACCCTGACAAAATAAAGTTTAGGTAATGCAGCATATCAGAATTACAATGGCAAGAGTCACCGTTCCTTGCTGACATTTATTGGTGTCCAGTGAGGAATAAAACATATTTCCCATGATTTCTGTCGTAATGGAAATGTGAGTAAAATCACTTGAATTATAGTCAGAAGGTTACTCCACCAAATCATGTTAAGGGAATTGAACAAAACAACTTTTAAAATATTCTTAATATTTACTTGGACCTTGAGAGATCTCCAATATTCAAGGTGTGTAATCACCACTTAATTTAGTACTGAATTGAAATTGAGCATGATTAAATACAGTGGTCGCCACAGGATGAAAATCTAGGGATGTGGAGATACTTTGAATGAAGACCACTCAAAATTTAAATGTCATGGAAATGTAATTTGCAATTTATTAACAACAATATTAAACCTTTCAACCCTACAGCCCACAACAGACTGGTCTAAACAATGGAATACAGCATATCATTTAGATATTTAGGGGTAAAAGGGTTAAACATTTGTAATTGATATATCGGCACATCATTGTATTGTAATTGATATATTGGCACATCATTGTATTGTAATTGATATATCGGCACATCATTGTATTGTAATTGATATATCGGCACATCATTGTATTGTAATTGATATATCGGCACATCATTGTATTGTAATTGATATATCAGCACATCATTGTATTGTAATTGATATATCGGCACATCATTGTATTGTAATTGATATATCAGCACATCATTGTATTGTAATTGATATATCAGTACATCATTGTATTGATTGTGTTGTAAAGCATTGAAAGGGTAGCGAAAGGAAATTAAAGCATGATAGGGAAAATCTTAGTGTGGCAAAAAAAAATCAAAGAGTGGCAAACACAACCATGTTTAACTAGGCAATTGTGATTCCTATAATCTACAGTATATGAACTTAGCTTAAGATATAGAAATAAACTCCCCATCTATAAATGGAATTTATAATTTTTTCACCAGAACATGCAGGTCAACATGGAAAAGTTCATTGAAAAAAATATGATGACAATTTGCTTCTAAGCAAGTGAAATTTCAGCATGCAGTGCTTTTTTTTTCAAAGAATTAAAATTTGTATGTCAGTATTTACAAATTACTTAAGATAAAAAGTAACCTATTTATTGCCAAAAATATATCATCTGATTGCAGGCTACTATAGTTACAATTTAATATAATACATTTAGGAAGTTTGATAAATAGGCCTACTGGCTGGTGACCAGACCGGGCATGTGTTCAGAACACAGGTGTAACTAAACTGTGCACACAATACATGTATATTATTTGTTAAACTGTACACAATTTAATAAACTGCACATAATATAATGGCACACAATATAATTGTCAAACTACACACAATATAATATTTGTTAAACTGCACACAATATTATAATTTGTGCACACAATTTAATATTTGTTAAACTGCACACAATATTATAAACTGCACACAGTATAATAAAAAATATTGTATCACATGTCACTAAAGGGTGTCATAGTTAAGTCATGGGAATGGGATAATTATTTCAAGATAATGAGAAAATAAAGTCTTGGGAACACAAGAACTTTCTTGTAATAACAAGAAAAGTATCAAGAGAACTAACTCATTATTTCCATTTAATTATCTCGCTATTTTTAGCTCACCTGTTCGAAGAATAGGGGCATTTATGTAGTCAGCATTGGCTTCAGGCATTGCCAGGTTAAAGTTTTGGGGTAATGACCGTACATGTCTTAAATGATTTCGAAGCAGTCATATACACCTTATAGAACCTGTGAAACTATAAACGTATGGTTCTCAGTTACCGTCCATGAGTCGAAGTCCCGATGTTTCAAACTTTTCCAGGTGGTCCCTTGAACTTTGACTCATCGAAGGTCTATTGTACATGTATTTGGCACTCATAATGTTAGCCTTGTTATACTGATCATATTGATAACACTTGTATTATATGTTTTCATAGAATTCTATAAAATTATATTATTATTTTTATCCCCCCCCCCCATGAGGGATAGGGCTTTGATATTTCACATATAGATATCTTATGATCTTATGACCTTCATTTGGTAACTTGACTTTTGATCTAGTGAACTTGACATTGGACTTTGACCTGTTTTTCAACATTTTTAACCTGAGCTGAAGGAATAAAAAATTTACTAGTCCTTTGACCTTAAAACCAGACAATTGTGGGTCAAATACCTTTTTTAGTTCACCTGAGTCGAAGGCTCAATGAGCTATTGTGATCACTCCCCGTCCGGCGTCCAACCGTTAACTTTTCATATTTTTGACTTCTTCTCTGGAGTCACTGAAGGGATTTTGACGAAACTTGACAGGAAGAAAGTGTTCAAGGTCCTTTACCAAGTTTGTAGTTTTCAGCCAGATTGGCCCAGGGGTGGATCCAGGGCAGGGCAGAATAAGTCCCAAAAGGTACCTTCTTTAAAAATCTTCTCCAGAACGGCTACATGAATTGAAAAATGGCTTGTTTCTGAGTGATCTACATGGATGTATTATTCAAGTTTCATAAAAATCGGAATATTAATTTTTGACACGTTTTTGAGGTCTTTTCAGCCTTTGTCATTTTCATTAATTTTTGCATGATTTTCTCAATTAGCTCCCCTTGCATTCACTTTGATGCATTCATTTATCTCCCCTTGTATTCACTTTGATGCATTCATTTAATGTGTTTTACTTGTAGTTAGGTTAAGAAATGTTTTTGTGCAAGAATTTTATATGAATTTTTTAAGACTGCAAAAAAGGGGGAGGGTGCATTTTTCACACTATCAGCTTTTGTTTCAAAACTACTGAAGGAATTTTGATGAAACTTTGCAGGAAGAAAGTGCTCAAGGTCCTTTACCAATTTGTACTTTTCAGCCAGATTGGCCCAGGGGTGGATCAAGGGCAGGGCAGAATATGTAGGTCCCAAAAGGTACCATCTTTAATAATCTTCTTCTCCAGAACCACTACATGAATTGAAAAACAAATTGTTTCTGGGTGATCTACATGGATGTATGATTCAAGTTTGTATTTTTCATAGAAATAGAAATATTAATATTCGACGCGTTTTTGAGGTCTTTTCAGCCTTTGTCATTTTCATTAATTTTTGCACGATTTCCTCAATTTGTATATAGTTGAATAAATATTTTTATGCAAGAATTTTGCCGAAATTTGATATTAGAGTTTTTGATGAATTTCTTAAAACGGCAATATTTATGTTTCTTGGCCAGATCAGCCTACATGTACATATTCTTCTTGGTCTTTCCACATTTGTAGATGGTTCTCAGGTGAGTGATTAAGGCCCTCTTGTTGGAAATTCACACCCATTTTGGCGAGCTGTGTTGTCTTCTGACAACTCATGTTATGTTCTACAGTGTACTGATTGTGTCACTATCCAAATATATGTACATTGTCTGTAAGTGGTTGATTTGAGCTAGGCTCTCTAATTTTCATGATTTTAGTTTATAATTACAGTACAGAATAGTATATTATGGTCTCAATATGGTCGGCCCCATATTTAACATCTCGCTACAACTAAATAAAATATTTTCTGTGTTATAATCCAGCCACTGTATTTTTTATTTTCAAACCACAAGTATTTTTGATAGTCAAAATACAGCTACATTTCATAGTCAAACTTCAGGTACAGTAAAACTTGTATATAAAGACCCCCTTCGGGACAAAACAAAACCAGTCTTTATAAAGTTTATAGGGAGATGGTCTTTATATAGAGATTGATTTGTTCACAAACGGTACTATTGGGTACAGGAAAAAAACGGTCTTTGTGACCAGGTAGTCTTTATACACAGGTGGTCACTGAAGCAGGTTTTACTGTATTTTGTATAGTTAAACCACAAATATTTTTATAGTCAAATGCAGGAATTTTTATAGTAAAAATGCAGGTATATTTGATGGTCAAAATGCAGATGTTTTTAAAGTAAAATTGTAGGTAGTCAAAATGAAGGTATTTTATAAGAAAAAAAGTAAGTAGCTTTACAGTCATACCACTGGTATTTTGATAGAATGTAGGTATTTTATGATCAAAATGAAGGTACATTTATAGTCAAAATATAAGTAGATGTATTTTATAGTCAAAATTCAGGTATTAATTTGTATAGTCTAACCACAGGTATTTTTGGATAGTCAGCTATAGGTATTTTTGATAATCAAACTGCAGGTATTTTATAGCCAAAATGCAGATATATTTGATAGTCAAACTACAGGTATTTTGTATAGTTAAACCACAGGTATTTTTATAGTTAAAATACAGGTATTTTATTGTAAAAATTCAAGTATTTTATAGTCAAACCACATGTATTTTTATAGTCAAAATGCAGGTAATTTTAGGGTCAAAATGCTGGTAATTTTAGTCACAATGTAGGTATTTTGTATAGTCAAACTACATGTATTTTAGTGTCAAAACAAAGGTACATGTATTTTATAGTCAAAATGCAGGTATTTTTATAGTCAAACCACAGGTATTTTTCAATAGTCAAAATGCAGGTATGGTCAAAATGCAGGTATTTTTTTGGATAGTCAAAATTTAGGTATTTTTATAGTCAGAGTTTAGGCATTTTTATAGTTAATAAGAATGTTACTGTGTTCTTTCACAGGATTTCATAATTTCTTTTTATTATTTTTCCTATCATTTGATATTACTATTTACATGGAAAAATACCATTCAATGCGACAATTTAAAAATTGCTTCTGCAATTTAGATACACCTGGGTGAAAAGAACTATACCAATTAAGACACTTTGTGAATTCTTTATATAAATGTATTACCGGTAAACTACATGTATCAGACGAGTTGATTTATATATATATATATATATATAGCAAATGTAGAGAGACCACTAAATTGTAGACTGTTCTCAGGAAAATGTCAAATGAAATGAGATCATGATTGCATAGACCAGCTGTCTTAGAAGATACTGTAGAATGAGAAAATTTTGTGGTGTTAAAATTTCATTGTTTTACAAAAAACAATTCATTGTCATTAAATTTCACTGAAATAAAAACAAAACCTGTTTGTATATGAACTTATTACTATTACTGTGTATAATTTAGGTAAAATATCGTCACAGTTTAAACTGTGTTGATAAATGAAAACAACAAAATAAACGAAATTAAAACCACAACGAAATTTTCTGATTCTACAGTGTATCTAAGATGAATGAAGATGGATGACATCTCCTCTTAAGATCGTTCCTGCTGTACCAGACTAAATACAGAATAAAATGAATCACTAGGTGATATAAGAATTATGTGATGAAGAAGTACATTATTTATTTTTAAGTTTAGGTACAACTATAAACAGAAATATATTACATACCATATACAGTATAACAAAATGTACAAAACAATTCTTTAAAACTATATATTCCTTCATCAAAAGGTTGGTAAAATGTTTAGCAATAATTTATATTTTGTACATGTGTAAAATGAAGCAAGGCAGCTTAAAACGTTAAAAAATTAGATGCCCCTTCTGTCTCTATTTTAGTTTGGTTTGGTTTAATTTTTTCATCAATTATTCACACTTGAAACAAATTTTCCAAGTCACGGTATTTCATATTTTGCTTTAGTTTACTGTCTTCCAGAGATTTAAATGAGTCAGTTTCACATTGCCACAAATGTACATTTTAATCACTGTATTAATGCTTTCCTGATTAAATCTTTTCTTTCTGGTGTTAGCGATGTGGGAAAGTCAATGTCAAATTCAATAATTAAATCTCCTTTCTTTGTGGGATCACTTGAAATTGGCATTCCTTCACCAGGTACTGACTTTTTGTATCCAGGCCTGAAAAAACAAAAAAAATTAATATAATTAAATGTTTGTTTTTTGTATTATCATTAATAATTACCATTTTCATATTTATGCTCGACACCTAGTTCAGTACTTCAAACACTGACACGGGACCTCGGTTTTTATTCAAGGACAGGAGCGTATCCTCAGTATTTCCCTGCTACGAACCCGGTCGCATAAGTGAACCCATAGAAACAACAGTTCATATTCATACACTTATTCAATGCAATTTCATAGATTAATTGAATCTATACTATTGCAAAAGGCCTGATGCAACAATTTTTGGTAGACTTTTTCATTATGACACCATAATTAAAAAGCCTGTCAAACATTTGTATGATCATGCTGTCACAATTGAATAATATCAAAGATTCACATGGAGAGTCCATGTCAGACATTTGGCAGGACCTAGGTCAACTGAAAATTAGAAATGTGAGTAATTTTAAAATAGACATGATCGTGTAAACAAGAAAAGATTGTTAACCAGATTGTAGACAAGGAGAAAAATCATGTAAGTTTTGGTTATAATAAAGTTAAACATATTTCTATGGCGACGTACTTGATGATGTCATTTATTGGTATATGTAATACTCTTTCGTCAAGTGTTACAATTTCTACGGTACATCCTGTCAGGGCTTTACCCAGCGGTACCTTTGCTGTGTGAATAAGGTCTACACCATTTCGTCTAAACCAAGGATGTGGCTTATCTCTTACAATGAATACGATATCAGCTGAAATAAGAATACAAATATTGAAATAATAGGTTATACATTTACAGTGGAACCTGTCTTTAGAGACCCCCCCCCTTTTTGCCACTGAAATGTGGTCTCTAAAAGGAGGTCTTATTTAAAGAATTATGTAACCCAAGTGGTTTTTCAGAGTGTGGTCTCAGAAGACAGGTGGTCTTTCAAGACAAGTTTCACTGTGATTTACATTTTTCATGCTTTGCAAAATTATAACATGTTAATTATTCCTTATAAAGATACCTAAAAGTGATGAAAAAAACAGAAAGTGGCGTTTACTGATCAAAATAAATTATATAGTATTCTAGATAAAACATATCATGTCAAAATGAGTGTAAAATATTGAAACTTGCATGGAATGGGTTTTTTTTTTTTTTTGCAAAATATGTGGCAATAAGAAATTCCAAGATTAGAAGATATACCTGGAACATTATTTGGTCCCTGATCACCTTCTTCTGGGAAAGTAATTTTTGTTCCTGGTTTCCATCCTCTCTTTACTGTTATTGTTAATATTTTCTCTCTGATACATGATGTGTGACCATCCTCGTTCATCACCTTGTAAGATAATCAATTTCATCAATAAAGTTTCTGTAACTAAGTTAACTCATGGACCCCTAAAGACATATTTGGACTTGTCAAAGTAATTGATTTATAGAAGAGTTCATTGTTTCTCAGGGGTTGATGACTTATCAATTGATTTTATATTTTGCACTATTATTTGAGGAGCACTGGAAATCATATTCTAGTAGCACAATGAATTAACTGAAGTGCAATACTTATGGTTTTTAAATGTTTTGGGTACTTTGTCGAGGGATTTGAAAAATGATATATTCTGCAATATTAAATTATTCAAGAATACAATTCAACTGAAATGTGTAAAAAAAAATCACAAACAAAAAAGAAGAAAAAAAACATTCAAAGTTTTCTTTAATGATATGTTGGGATTATTTTTGTTTTGGACATAAGGCCAAGAGTTGTCAAATTCACTCAATACTCAACCTCAACTTTTTATTTTATTATTTTGATTTTATAATCATTTGTAAATCTTCTGGATGTGACTGAAAAAAAAAGAAAAGAATTTCCCATAAAAATTTATAAAACCTTGAAGATGGTACTAGAAATTTGAGTACCAGGTATATACTAAAATTTTTTTTTTTTAAATTTCTGAATTTTTCTTCAAATGAGCAATAATTTGGAGTAATTACCATACTTCATTTCTGCTCAATGTTATGATATTAAAACTTGTTTTTGTACATGAATTTATTCATTCAATTATTTGGGGTTGCTGTGGATATTTATCGTGGATGTTTACAAACTACACAGTATATGAAAATTATTAAGTAAATCATACTCTTCTAGCAATTTTCATCTTTTTTGTACATCCATGGAAAACTTCTTCAAGAGATAAAACAAGATCCCTTTCAATTGGAGGATCTTGCTTTTTGCGGCCTCTGCCTTCAACACCTCCAAATCCCATACTTAAGTCACCATCAACTCTGTCGTAAAACTCTGTAATTGATCAACAAAATGCTATCATTATTTGGCTACCATTGGATACACATTCTCACATGATAAACAATAATGCTGTACTACTGAAACATGATGAACAAAATACAAACAAATTTGCAAGTATCTATAATGACTCCAACATAATTATATACCTTGAAATGGATTATCACCACCGAAGAAATCTCTGAAAACTTTTTCTGCATTGCCATGGAATGTGTAGCCTTGTGTCCATGCACCAGTATCACCACTTCCTTTAGGGACTCCATTTTTGAGACCTTCTTCACCAAACTGATCGTAAACCGCCCGTTTCCGTGCTATAAGTATGAATTGAGGTATTAGTTGTTGTTTTATACATTTAACATTTGTGACATAAAAAGAAGATTTACTGCAGTTACTGTTCCATAGCTGGGTCATTTTACAAATTTGTTTTATACCTGGTAATGAGTCAAAATCTTAAACCTGGCATTTTTATTAACATTTTCCCACTTATCACATCCAATCTCATTCTTGGTATCAAACTAAAAAATACCACATCAAAAATTGATTTGATAGAACATATGATTGTGTTTATGCTTCATCATCCAAGCGATATAAGCCTACCAGTTGAAACAAATATCTCCACTTTATATGAATTCATTATTGCTTCACAAGAAAATAAATCTTAATGAGAGAAAAGTTGTAAAGAGACGGAGATTAGGAAAAGCTTGTCTGATTTATAATGACTTGTGGTAGTTTTAGATTTACTGGGCCGTAGAAGTTTGTATCATCCACATAGTATATGTCATTATACAGATAATTGTCAGGCCTTTTTCTGTCAATTTTAGGCAAAATGCCATTGGCAACACATTTGGGAATTTGAACGTGAATTTGTGTCATATTGGGAAAAAATTTTGTGCACACATGGAATTCTAAACACATTATTTTAATGCATTTCCCCTTACATTATTATTACTTTTTTTTCATTACGGTCATAAGCACAACATCAAATTAGGAATTTTTTCATCAAACTGGGAACTTTTTCATCAAATTGGGAAAAAAACATGAATTTTGCATTTGGAATGGTGCTGTATTTTGGCCCCATGGATACTGTAGAAAAAGCCCTGATTGTCATACTTACGATCACTCAGTACATCATAAGCTTCTGAACACTGTTTGAATTTATCTACAGCATCTTGATCGCCTAAATTTCTGTCTGGATGGTACTTGAGAGCTAATTTTCTGTAGCTGAATTAATGAAAAAAAAATGATAATAAAGATAGCAATGAGACACCAGAATAATATGAACTAAGGCTAAAGCCTTGAAATCAAGGGCAGCTCCTTGTTTTACACATGCAAGGCAGAAAAAAAATCATTCATCAAGAGTCTATCTATTCTCAACACCTTTCTTGCAAATTGAGGTCACAGTTTAATTATGACATCAAATATTTCGAACATTAGCAAATCCCATAAAAATTTGTTACAATGAACTTATTGTCTGCACAGCTCACTTTGGAAATCGATAAATTTGATCATGTGAACGGTCAAAGAAAACTTTGATTGTGTGAACAGGGCTTAAGAAGCGTTAGGTAAGGTGTACATGGGGTCCTTAGGTAATCCACATTCGACTCAGGACAAACGACACAGCTTCACAATGGATGACTTTATTATGAACAGAACCAGAAGAAACATATAACAGATAAAACCAAATACGGACATGCAAGTCCGGATACATAAAAAATACGGACATGCAAGTCCGGATACATAATACTGGCGTCACCACTTTTTCCTTTCAATAACAATTTAAGGAATTAGCTAATTTGGTTTAAACAATACACAAATTCTCAATACTTATAAATGTTCAATAATGTATTATGAGTAATGTTATTGTATAATGTCAATTACCTGTATGTTGTTTGCACCTGCATACTGCCCTCAATGAAAATGTAGTTAAAACACACACTGTTTAGCAATAAAGTCTTTGTCTATCAAAATTTGTAAATGAACATACACAGACTTCTATACATTCTATTTGCATAGGATGAAATAAGCACCTTGTTATAATTATATTCGTGTAATGTACGATGGGATTATTCTGCCCCTGAACACTAACACTTACAAAGTACATAATCTCAAGAGGTAGACTGCCTCCGAGTCACAGGAAATAAGGGGATTATTCTGCCCCCCCTAAACATTAACAATCATAAAGTATATGATCCACAATTTTCCTTGTTTTTGTTTGTTTACTTTTTGTTTTTTTGTGAATTATCATTATTGAATCACATAAGCACATAATCCTCAAATCTTTTAGGTATGCTTCGGTCTCGTCGGTCTTGGTATTATTTTGTGTGGGACAGTAGGTAGGTGTGTTGATGGTTATTATTGTTAGGAACTTTCATCGGTTAATTGGGCTGAGTCACCTCCTCGAGTTGAAGAGCAAGTATCTTCATTTGGAGACACAAGTAATTCAGGGATAATTGGAGTGACTGGGGTAACAGGGGTTGTTTGTATGACTATTTGTGAATCTGTATTTTCCAAATCGCTGAAATTGATTCTTGTGAATTATGGTCAGAGGGTCCCTGGTAGCAACATTAGATTGGACCTTGTAACATTACAGAGAGTTAACAAACACGATAAGAAGTCTTTCTGAGCTGTGAGCCAATAAATTTATGTTGCACCAGTCGCCATCACGAGATACAACGAGGTATCTGTACTTGCTTTATGCTTGTTGCCATCGCAGTAAAGATAAACAAGATCCCCAATGTCAATTTTAAGGTGATGGGGGAAGGTGTGATGGGGCTTTTAGACAGTTGGCTTTGTATGTGGTTTCCCATCCGGTCGTTGTTTTATGTAGGATGATGTTTCTGATCTTCAAATGGGATCTGAGTATTTGTGTATTGATCTCGCATAAACATCTCGCGGGCAGATAATCCTCTTTTACGTAGTCGAGAATTGAGATGTTATACTAGACTGACGGGGGAAAGGGATCGGCATGTTGGGTCAACTTTTCTGATTTCGTTCTCAACTGTATAGGCTTTTTCCGCTACTGGGTTCTTGTTAATATTTTTTGTATCCAATTTCAATGACAAGTCTGTGTGAGCGTACACATATTTACTAAGGCAACAAAGCCCGGGGCAGGGTCAGTTTCTGATAACAGCGTATGGGCCATCAAGTGGATTGAGCCCAATGCATAATGAAATAAGTCCTTCTCGAATTGTGTCATGTTTTTCATCTGTGATAATAATTGCCGAAGTATATGACGTGACGGTCTGCAACACTAAGAGAAGTTGTCGTTCTCTTTTCATATCCGCGGCAAAAGTTAGGCCAATAGATTCGGGCGGATCACATGTGGTCTGTGGAATCTGAAAGTGAGGGGGTTTTTTGCTATGAGGCACATGTGTGGCAGCCATCATGTATACGACTTACTGCTTGGTCGAGGTCCAATGGAAACTACAGATTTGAGTTGACTGGTAGACGGATGGTCTAATTTGATATGTAATGACATTAAAAGTCCATCCAAAACACCTCTAGGAACCACAATACAGTCCTGTGTTGGCATGAATGGTAGTTGTCGCTTCACAATGACTAATCCATCAGGAGCTAATTGCGTAACATGCAGGTAAACGTTTTATGTCCTTTGCATTTGTTACTTTTTTTTGAAGGTCGTGTACCTTTGGGTCAAGTGAGCTCGTGTCCGACGAAGGTCAGGACACTCAGATTGAGTGGCGAGCCATGCAGATCTACTTGTGAAAGGGTAATTTAACAGAGCCATTCAGCCACAAATAATATCTTTGGTTGAGATATTTCGGACAACTGAAAGCTCCGAGGCCTGTATAAAGTTGCATATTTGGCACATAGGTTCATTACAATCGGGGGCATTGCGGCTGGCAAAGTCGGATTGAAGTATGGCTGCACCCGATATGTGTTGTATTGAAACATGGTATCGGCTAGCTGTTGAGAGGAATGTGAGCACCCTAGGACTTGTTGAAAACTCTCCTCGACTCAGTTTTTTCATATGCCTACATGGGTGGGGCCCTTTGCCTGAATAATAATATGGGCTGAAATGTTTTATAGCTGTAGCAATCGATAGGGCCTCAATTTCACAAGGGAGCCATAAAGTTTGGTTTTGTCGTAATCTTGCACTGAACAGAAGAAACCGGATAGTTGTAATTTATCATTGCGCGACTGATATAGAGAGTAGCTCCAAGGGCCTGGCTTCGGAGTGCACCATCTGTTACAAGCCAAAGTTGATCATCTGGGGTGTAGTGTAATAGATTTATTTGAAGCTAATGCTGTTTGGGCCTGTTGGTACGCCTTAGTTAGTTCTGGAGTCCAGTTTAATGTTTCCTTCGATTCTCTCCCTGCAATAGCTCTGTCTACTGTGAGCAGTCTTTTAAGACACGAGAAAGCACTTTGTATGCTCCAATGAACGATCTCAGGCTTAAGACCGTTGTAGGTAGTGGGCAGGTGGCAAAGTGTAGTAATACGGTGGGGACTTGCTTGTAAAGTACCAAGTCGCCAAATCCATCCCAATATGGGTAGCCTGAGTTGGTGCAATGATAGTTTTGACAGAGGCTGAGGTTGTGTAGGACCTTGCACCAGTTGTCATGGAGCTCCTGCGGTGTATTTTCCCCCAATATAAAGGTCATCAGCCAGCTTTCGCGACAAAATCCGTCCTGTACCGAAATCCCCGAATATGCGACAGGTTAATTCTTCCAGTGCTGATTCGGATCCAGGGATCCCCATTGCGCATCTAGCATATAGAAAAGGGGTTACTACCCCACAATACTTTCTGGAAGGCATAGCAAGGGGAATTTGGTAGTATGCTTTTGTGAGGTCAGTGACAATGATATACTTCCACTGAGCTATTTGACGCAATGTTGTAACGTCCGACATCTGTAAAGGCAGTAACTAATCTGTCACTAGGAATGATGGGGTTAACATATTCAATATTAGTGTCCAAATCTTCTGGACGACGTAATCAAAATTTTTCCTGAAGCAAGTTCAGTTGATCCTTGGAATACTGGGGTAATTGATCCAAAGATCCAAAAATGTCCATTATAACCCGGGAGGTCATTGTTAAAAACATTGTCATATTCATGTAGTGTGGCGTTGAAGGCTGACCTTACATTGGGAGCAGGATCAACTGTAACAGTGCTTGTGTGGTTGGTTTGGGCAATTGGTGGTGGTGGTAAACAGCATTTGAGTTTGCGTTGACCTGGAGTACACCTATGTTAGGTTCTGATTTTTCTAGTGTTTGTACTGGACTGTATGTGGAGCGTAAGCGGCAAAATGTGCTCATTTTTTCTTATGGATATAGGTGATGTGGGTAAGGTTAGGTATTCGTATTTTTCTAGAAATACTGGTCATTAGAGATGGTTGAGGCCATTCTTTCCCTATGATGTTTTGGTGTGTGTGGTTCCACTGCATAAAAATCTCTCCGGGTAGAGACACTTCTAAGTATTCACCAGGCCAGACTGTCGATGAAGTGGGAGGTCCTCTTAATATAATTTACAGAATGTATATTGCGGCCACTCTCCTTCACGTCATAATTGAAAAAGTAATCTGGTGTTTAAAGGGGACGTATCGCAATGTCATTGTACTCCATGAAGGGAATCCCCGCCAGTATTTCTGTCTCCAAGTTGTTAACAACCAAACCCCAAAGTGAAGGAGGTGATTACCATGTTGTAGGTGAAAGCGTGTTTCCCCAACTACTTGTAATGGGGATGATCCATCAGTCTTGCCGAGCACTTTGGGTAGACTTGACTACAGGTAATTTCAGGCGAGAGACCAATGATTCCTGGATCAGTTTGCACCACTGTCAATTGTGTTAACCTTAGTGGGTGATGGAGATAGAATGCATCTAAATAGGGGGGACTGTCTTATAAATACTCTGTTGGCGATAATACACACTGGGTTCAGAAATGTCCAGGGGCGTATCCAATTCGTCTTGGCTCCCATCGATATCATCACCTTAGTCGGGCCCTTGCCAGGTACTTACGATTGGGCTGGTAAGTATGTACAGCGACTTAAAAAGTGACCATGTGGGCGACCCGCTGTTTTACACAATGGGCAAAATTTTGATATGCTGGAGGATCCTTGGTTAAATGTAAGAGGTGAACCATGCTTTTGTAGGTGGGCGTCGGCCAACTGAAACCAAACTGGGAGACTGCAGTTCTCATAGCCTTAGCATCCTCAGCACCATGCAGTTCTTCCAACAAGGACTTAATGCCTGGGAGATCTCTGGCTTTATTGACGCAAGGGTTCTACTTCTTAGTTCAGTTCCATACCGTTGTTTAACCAGTTTAGGTAGGTCACTGTGTATGAGCCGCAACCAAGTAAGTACGAGGAAATTTTCAAGTGATGGGGTAAGCTCCTCATCCTCCTCTATATGTTCTCCATGGTGTGTAATGCTAGAGTTTTGTTGGAGTAAGTTGTCCTCTGCAAAGGCCATAATTCTTTGGTACAGGTCTTCTGGGCGTTTTCATTTGGTTCAAGTTTGAGAAAACGCAAAATCAATTAAGTGTGCCCCTGTATTTTGAAACCCGTAGTGTAGTCTTATTGTTTGCCAAATGTTATTCACCGAGGTGGAAGATTTTACAATTGTGTTGCGAGCTATCACAGGGCAAAAGTTTGCTATTTGACCAAGCATCAATTCAAGCATACTCGCCTTCTGGGCGGGTAGTTTTTCTTTGGGCTTCAGGGACAGTGTTGGGATTGGTCATCTTGAAAGCCCCGGTATTGAATTGCACCCCATCCACCAAAAATGGCGCAAAGTTTTGGTCTAGCGAGAGTGTATATATTAGATTTTGTCGCCAATTCTCGAAAGAATTTACTGTTTCGTGTTTTGTAAGGCACCACTGTTTCGGCGCTCTCTGTGCATTCGCCATAGTAGCCTATTTCAGTATTCGAGATTTTGACGTGCTGAATTCGAATGTCCTTTATACAAACCTTTTGTTTGCAGAGCCGACTTTTATATACAAAATGAGTAGAAAGCGACCTAAATCGTATCCCGACGCTGCCACCACGTTAGGTAAGGTGTACATGGGGTCCTTAGGTAATCCACATTCGACTCAGGACAAACGACACAGCTTCACAATGGATGACTTTATTATGAACAGAACCAGAAGAAACATATAACAGATAAAACCAAATACGGACATGCAAGTCCGGATACATAAAACCAAATACGGACATGCAAGTCCGGATACATAATACTGGCGAAGGCCTCAATTATATAAGGTTGGGAGATGTTGTTTATTGTGATTGACAGTGGGCGGAATTCATATTGCCAATGTGTGTGCCTCTGTTCGTATCGAGTGATAATATATTTTGGGGCCCTGGCTTAATGTTAATGATTTTATTATAATATAAACAATACTTACTTTCTTCTGGTTTCAAAAGGATTTATTTTTTCTGACCCTTGAATACACAAAATCTGAACTTTATTAGATGCTGGGATGATGCTTTTTTATGGAAATTATGTAATTGGTAGAGCGCACACAATTACAACATGCGCACAATTACAACAAGCGACTGTACCTGGTTGTTGATGCATTTTAAGTTATGATTTTTACAGTTTTTGTGGAGAAAGTAAATTTATGAGAAGGTGGTATATCTATTATCTATAGTACGTGTATTGCATTTTGGATAATTTCTGATCATTAACTTCGCTTCACACAAACAGGCCTTCACTGCTAAGTTTTATCTTAAAAATGGCAGACACATATTAACCAAACAATTTTCCGTATGATATTAACACATGCAACTGTCTGTGTAGGATTTGGTTATGACAATTCTGGCTAGAATAAATCCATGGGGATTAATGCAACAACTAACATGTACTTAAACAAAAACTTTATCATGATACCAGTCATTCAGGAACAATGAAAAATTGTGGAATTAGACTGATCATACAATACTGAAAAAAACTGAATTGTAGGCCTACTGTATTCGTAACGTTAAGAATTGATATTACATTATTAGTAAATTTTGTTGCAAGTTTATCTATTACAAACAGAAATGCTACAGAAATATATATACTTAGAGCACACACCTTCTCTTTATGTCTGCATCAGTAGCTGTTCTTGTTAATTTCAGGATATCGTAGTAATCAACACCCATGTTTACAAACTGCTATGAGGTTTCCTTTAACGTTGTTTACGAAAAATGGCGAATCACCTGGCAACACTAGAAGCAAAGCTAGCTGATTTAATGAAGTCGCATTTTGTCATAGTATCATTTGCACAAACTTGTTTCGATGTTAATAAAATTGTTTTTGTGAAAGTAAGATATAATAAGAAATCGAAATATTTTCAAATAATTTACTATGATTTTTCTTGACATGCTTGATTTGATATGATGATATATACGAAAATATCGCTACAAAACTATGTTTGAAAAATCTCCGAGCAACAGCTTCAAACAGTATGGCTGCCAGCCGCTAAAGTGTTTATATGCATGAATAAGGAAAACGTGTAAAATATCGTGAATTTGATAGTCAAATAGCTCTACAACATGGATGGGGACGTTTCGGGAGTTCGGATATCCCCTCCGGTTGTTGAATTTCATGACACTGAGCCACATAATGTGCATCAATTGAATGTCACAGTGAAAAATATAAGCAAAACATCCAAGAGTATCCGTTTCTACGGCCCAAAGACTAAGGTAATCACTTACATGCTTATTGAATAAGGAAAATTTGCATGGTATAATTGTGTTGCATATTAATGGTCAGATATATTTCTGTATTTTACTTCTATTTATTTTGGTATTAATTGCTCGAAACTTGCCCTTGATTTGGAGTTGACCAAGTCATCCAACATTTTTGTAGCATGAAGAAGAGTCGATACAGGTGCGGTAGCTATTTTCGGGCAGTGCCTATTGACGGAAACTTGTCTTTGCACGTAAATGAACAAGATTTTTCCAGATATTTTTAATATGATCGTCTGATTTTAAACATTACATGAAACATGCTACAAAAATTACGATTAATAATTCCACTACATCATTGTAATCGCTCATCTTTCTATCGTACTGTCCAACACAAAGCCGGGAGGGGTTTGACATCACCAGCTCAACGTAAATACTACTAGTACTACTGTTGGACAATAGGTCCCCCTGCATCATGATTATAACATTCAAGTTGAGTTTTTTAAATGGGCTAAATTGACTTTTTGTTTCGCATTTTCCACCAAAACTCATCAAATTATATTGCATCTAAAGGTAACCTATTGTGATACAAAATTTCAAAATAATTCTATCAGTTGAAATGAAGATATTTGTTGAAAACCTCGATTTTCATCTGAGAATAGGTACCGCACCAGTACATACTATATCATTGTATAAAAACAATGGTGTAAATTTCACACCAACTGTTTGCAAAGAATTGTTTGAAGTGTTTGAATTATAAAATGTTTTAGTAGCAGTAAGTAAAAGTTATTCAGGACTTAGTCAATAGGTCAAAACATTGAGAAGTTTGAATCACTGAACTTCAACTCATATATATATATATATATATATATATATATATATATATATATATATATATATATATATATATATATATATATATATATGTATATATATTTATATATATAAAATTATGAAAGGTATAAAACAATAATTTTTAAAATCATATGTATTGTTTAAAAAGTAAAAGAAACCACATGCAAAATGAAACGGTCAAACTGACCAAAGGCAAAGTTTCATAAAGAATTTTCAAATGAAGGAAAACATACTCACATTGTTTATTATGGACAAAAAGACCAACTTTGCAAAATAACATTGAAGATGATTGCATTAATGTCAATAATTATCACATTCACCAAGTATCGTAATGCATGAGGTTAATTGACCATGATAGCATAGCTTTAATTTTGTCAACTCTATCAATTGATATGTGAAATTATAATATTATCTAATTTTTCTTATTTCAGTACTTTCAAATTATAATATTTTCTCATTTTTCTTATTTCAGTACTTTCAACTAAGAGTAAAAAATCCAACAAAACCTGTGGCATCAGGCTTATGTGTACCAGCTGTTGTGGAGTTTGAAACAGCCGAGTCCAAAGAAATCAAAGATAGACTTGTTGTAACAGTAGATGGAGATGTTATAGAAATTCCACTTGTAGCGTAAGTAATCTACTGTACTTCATCTAAGTAAACTCTAATAAAGAGTGTTGGGTTAGTGAGATATTTATTTATAATTATATGGCTTCAAGTCTTTGAATAAATAAGTAAACAAGTTTTTGATAAAATTTGAATCTAATTAAAAAAAAATATGCTGAAAAATGTGATATTTTTAGCCCAATATTGTCTTTTACCTTTTTAATATTTATATGCAGTATGATAAGCTAACCTTTGATTATTTAACTAGTGATTTTGTGTACATGTAATTCTCCACAAAATTTAAATTTTTACATTTTAAAAAAATGACAAGCAGCTATGATACATGTAAACGTTTATTTAAGTAAATAAATTTTTAATTTAAAATTGTTTACCATTCACAATTCTGCATTTTCGTATCTTATTTATTGATAAATGATATAATTGATACCAAGATCATTGCAATTTACATACAGATGTCTTAAAATTTACATACAGATGTCTAAAAATATACATATAGATATCTTAAAATTTACATACAGATATCTTAAAATTTACATACAGATATCTTAAAATTTACATACAGATATCTAAAAATATACATGCAGATATCTAGAAATATACATACAGATGCTAAAAATTTATATACAGATATCTAAAAATATACATACAGATATCTAAAAATATACATACAGGTATCTAAAAATATACATGCAGTTATCTAAAAATATACATGTAGATATCTAAAGATATACATGCAAGTTAATTCTCTCAAATGATTTTTTTCCATATTTTGGTTTTCCCAGGTATCCAACTCAACCAGTTTTAGAAATAGAAAGTGAAGTGAATTTTGGAAATTTAGTGGCAAATAGCAAGACTATTGCAAAGGAGATATCTTTAATAAATCATGGATCAAAAGCAGGGGAATTTAAAATCAAATATACTGGGGATAAACCCATCGCTATCATGCCAAGTAGTGGATCTGTACCCCCAAAGAGTGTACAGCTGATCAAGGTTTGTATTTATTGAATGTATTATGTTCGATAATTTATCATGTAATATTGTAGAATCAAATCATCAGGTTAAGATTTCCTTTTTTTTTTTTTAAATAAACCGTTCGAGTCTCTGCAGGTACATAAACCCAGTACCTGGTATTACAGTACTAGCTGATTATTTTTTACTAAAGTATGAAAAGAGAGATATTTATGATTACAGTAAACATAGTACCATACAAACTTCAAATATGTGGAACGTTTGTGAAAGGAACTAATATTAGGTGATATATATATATATATAAACATATTTCAATTCTACAGTGTGTGATATAGTTATATACTTTTTTTTTTTAAATAGTGTTTAGTGCTAGATAATAGATAGATTGAATGTATAACATGACTTGTTATATGTAAGTTATATTTATTAAGTAATATACATGTAATTGTAATCTCTAATGTCAATCAGTTTCTGTTATTGACAATATTTATTTTCCTATTTTTTTCAGGTTGAGTATGTGACAAAACAGGCCGGAAATTTTGAGGAAATTATCAAGTAAGTAGATCAATGTTTTTCGGGTATAATTTTGTTTTGCATTACGTTTTTGAGATATCAAACTTTTTAAGTGACAAAGAACAAGATATCACATTGTAAGTGATAAGAAGCATTTATAATGGATACATTTATTTATCTCATTCAACATTAAAATTCACAACATTTTCATCTACAGAGTGAAACTTGAGGGACAAGAGACAAAGAGTGTATATGTTAAAGGAACACTGGTAGACAGAGCTATAGAGGTTTTGTCTATAGAAAATGAACAACCTCTAGGCTGTGTTAGATTCGGCAGTACTTATTACGGAACAGATATAACCGAGTGTGCTCTGTTATACAACAATGGACCAGAACCAGTCAATTTTGTTGCGGTTTTAGACGAGGATGCGATTGGACAAGAAATGGTACATATTTATATACTATATATCTTCTTTTATAAACGACAGTCTTGTGAAGAATAAAAATTTCATCTTTGATTAAAGTCAAACATAATTGCATTGACCTAAACAAACAGTCGAAACTGGATTTACATGTATTATAACCAAAGGGGAATTAATTTTTCTTTCAAATATTATAATGATAATAAAGAAATTTGGCCAGGGAATCAGAATCATTTCAAATAAAGCAGGATTTCAATGTAACAATGGGTTCAGTATAAGTGCGTTTGACTCTAAATAACTAAAACACCAATGATTTAACATTTTTCCGTGGGTTTTTACAGTTTATATAAGAAACTCACAAGAATTTTTTATTCAGTGTTTTAGATGCTCATGTTCATCCCAGTAAATCTAAATTAGGATTGCATTTTCTTCAAACAGTGCATATAGTCAGGTCCCATTGTATCACGGGTCCCATTGTCCCATTCTCTGGCACCATCTTCCTCAAAATGTACGTCCTCATAATCCAGGAAATCAAGTTTGCCAAACCTTCTTTGACAGTTATTACCCGATTCCCACGTAACCCATTAACACCTCAGTTCACATGACCATGTTAACTTGGCCTCGCTGTGAGAGTAAAAACTCTTTTACCGCGATACAAGGGGAAGATCCCCCTTCAAACAACTTTCTTAATATGGCAGACTTTCAAACAATATATATACAAATATTGATTTACCACATTTAAGGAACATTTACATGAATTGGCAAGAAAGATACATATTAACACATGACAAACTACAAAACTCGCTGTTTAAGTCATGATATGTGTCAAAACACTGAAAATCGTTAAGTACCGCGATACAATGGGACACCAGTATAAATGATATTTTTACAGTTATTAGATACGTTTTATGATTGAAAAAGTAGCAAGTAAAATCTTAGTGATCTCGGTGAAAGTGTATACCTTTTTTTAGATTTGATTTACTCTTATATAATATGTGTAGATATTTTTAGGCTGAAATTTATTCGGCTTCTTGGAATATAAAGGATAAATTTTGTAACATTTATTCAGGGAGTTGACCTAACCCGCAGCACTGTGGATGCTTTAAAAGAACAAGATGGAGGAGATGGGGAAAAATCTCAAGGAAATACTAACGTTATTACATCCCTTATTACTGCCATTCCAAACCAAGGCACACTGAAACCATACCAGAAGTTCCCAGTCTTTTTCAGATTTAGTCCAAGGTTTGTTTGTTTGATTCTAAAGTGTGTTGTTGATTTGGAGTTCAGGGGCCCGTTTTACAAAAGGTCCTAAATCTTAGACTTTGTACACGTATTAGGACCACACTTACAACTTGCGTCCATTTTACAAAGAACTAGGACTTGTGATTTACAACCAGATCAGGTCAGGTCTTTATGATGGCAGTGCATAGACCTAAATTATTATTGTAAGTGTCATAATACATCTTTGTAGATGTAGAAGATATGTGTTTTCATGAACGATCAATATCTTATTTGAATATGTGCATGTAATTTCCTTAATATTTGAGTTAGGCCAGTGTTGATAAAACGGTCGTAAGTATTTTCTTAAAGGCAATTAACTTAAGACTTAGGACTTGCGACTTTTTGATAAAATGGTCCGCACATATTTCTAAGTTTTTCATTTAATGGTGTGTGCTGTGAGTCACTGACCTGATAATGTACAGTGGTACCAGTCTTGCCAGACCTCTAATGACAGACCAATTATCTTGTGAAACCACATTTAGCAAACCACCTAATTCATCAGACTTAAAACCTCTTTTGAGAGACCAACAGTCTTGAGAGACCTCTGATGATAGACCATTTATCTTGTGGAATCACATTTAGCAAACCACTTGATTCTTCAGATTCTCTTTTGAGAGACCAACAGTCTTGGAGACCATGTTTCAGTGACATTTGAGGTGGTTTGGTATTCATAGAGATTTTTTTTTTTTTTTTAATACTTTATTACTACTGTATAACAATTAAGCTGTCATAATTATAGCTATAATGGATATGATGTTATTGTAGAATGATTTTGTTACATTGTTGTTTATATCAGATGGAATGCTTCAAAGGAAGGCTGGAAGAGTCAAGTTACTCCACCTCCAAGGAAAGACTTTGCTTTATTTATGAAGATTCAGATAATTGGATCAAGCAATGGTTTCCTAGACAAGTCTTCACCAGGAACCAAAAATGGTAAGTTGAGTCTACACCATTGGAACAAAAGATGGTTAATATTGTAACAACTCAAAAATAGTGAGAACCTGTACTCACAGGATGTGAGTTAGAACAAAAGATGGTTAACATTGTAACAACTCACAAATAGTGAAATGTTGAGTTAGAACTGGTTAACAAATAAATGTGAGAACTACACCATTGTGAGTTAGCAAAAGATGGTTAATGCTAGAAAATAGTGAGAACTGTACTCAGATGGTTAGATGGTTGTAACATCTCACAAATAATGTTGAAATGTGTGAGTACTCACAAATAAAAGATGTGAATTACGGATGGTTTTAGAACAACAAAAGATGGTACTCACAAGATGTGAGTTAGAACAAAAGATGGTTAGCATTGTAGCAACTCACAAATAGTGAAAGCCTCTACTCACAAGGAAGTTAGAACAAGATAAAGTTAATACTATAACACAAACTCACAAATAGTGAAAGCTTGTACTCACCAGCAGTGTGAGTCTATGCCACTAGAACAAAAGATGGTTAATACTAAAACATAACTCACAAATAGTGAAAGCCTATACTCACCAATAGTGTAAATCTATGCCATTAGAACAAAATGTTGGTTATTACTATCACATAACTCACAAAATGTGAGTTAGAACAAAAAATGGTTAACATTGCAACAACTCAAAAATAGTGAAAATCTATACTCACAAAATACAAAGTTCTGCAAATAACACCTTCAAATTACAAGAATTCTTACTCAAATAACATGAATAAGAAATTGTGATGAAATTACAATTTTTGCTGTGCAGGTCATTGAGTTTAAGGTATTCATCGATCTGGTTACCTTTCCACAATCTTTTTGACTGATCAAATAAACTTCTCTTGCTATATTTATTTCAGGGTCTATGGTAGAAATTGCCTTCACCGGTACGGCTTTGCCAGTGTTGTTGACCATATCACCTTCCACGAAATACAATTTCAATGAATGTCCAGTTGGGGAGCATGCCGATGTCTTGTGTACTATACATAATGATTCAGATGTTCTGCCAGCCATATTCCAGTTCCGGAAAATAGCACATTTTAGTTGTCATCCTCCGAGTGGTAAAATATCTCCCGGTTCCATGCAGGATGTCATTTTCTCCTTTGCTCCAAGTCAAATAGGTATGTGTATTTGTTTTTGAGAATTTTGGACTTAACATGTTTGTACATTTTTATGTAAGATTTCTAAATCGACAGAAGTTTGAAATTTGAATTCAATTCTGGGTAATGAAGGCACTGATGTGAAGTAATTTTGATTAATTATAATTTCAGGGTCCTTTAAACAGAAGCAGTTGATGGATGTGATAGGACAGGTGGCAGATAACAGAAATCCTACTTTATCCCACCTACAGATTATCCATACTTATCCGATCTTCTTCTCCGGTCGCAGTGATCCCATTCCAGTTAAGAAGAATCCAAGATTCAATACAGGTACTTGAACATATAATTTAGGGAGTATAAAGTGTAGGCAAGTGACCAAAGAGAACAAGAATGTACTGTAAAATCATTTAATTTAGTGGGTTTAAAGTTTGGTGGTTCCTCCTTGAAAAAAGAATTCATTGACATTAATTTTCATTGATTTTGTAGATATCCTATCATCCATCATTTAAGTAAAAGTTATCGCCATGGATTAATTTTTTTATTTTTATATTTTTTTTTTTTGGTTAACCCATAAAGATAACGAAATTAAATCCTCAACGAAAGTTTATGATTTTAGTGTTTAATAATGAAGGTAACGGGGATATAAGGAGGATTAGAAATATATATGTTGAAAAATTGTTGCCGGTGAGGAGTATGAAAAGAGGAAGAGGTGAGAAATCTGTAGAGGAATCATAAGAAATGAGAAACCTGAACACCATGAGGTTGAATGAACTCTTTAAGAATGTTTGCTATAGATTTTATTGGGTAAGAGTTTTAAGTTAAATTTATGTACACCTGGAAATTTTCACTCTCGTTTAATTTTTCGCCATTTTCACCCTTAAATGAGAGGTCGAATTTAAGATGAAAGCGAATTTACAAGCCAAATGATTGAAGCACAGATATACATTTCATTCATGAGACTATGGTGAATAGGGGCGAACTTAAAATGGGGAGAATATGTTGTCTATCATAATAGAGTGCAAAATAAGCAGGGAGGACAATTTCCAGGTTTACAGTATATCTGCCTCATAGTACTGCTTCATAGTACTGCTGCATAGTACTGCCTCATAGTACTGCTGCATAGTACTGCCTCATAGTACTGCTGCATAGTACTGCTGCATAGTACTGCCTCATAGTACTGCTGCATAGTACTGCTGCATAGTACTGCCTCATAGTACTGCTGCATAGTACTGCTGCATAGTACTGCTTCATAGTGTATCATTATACCGCTAATCTCTGATTTTACTTTCTTTACCAGGTTTAACTCCATATATAAGCAATGAGGTTGGAATGTTCGTAGAAACAACTGTCGCAGATATAGATGGAAATCCCCGAAATGCTGTCGCAGGTGGTCACAAGTCCCAAATGCACAGACTCCGAGCATCAGCTGAAGACCCAGATGCTAAAGTAGCCTTCCCAAATGATCGGGCACAAAGTATTCGCCCTGAGCATGATGAATACAGGTTAGTTTGACAATATAATTCTAAAAAAAAAAATAATAAAAACGAGTTATGACAAATAGAAGTTGTCAAAAGTGTCGAAATATGGTGAGCAGTTATTGATACTCCAAACTGTTTAAGTCAAAGATTTCAAATATCAAAATAATTCATCTTAATATTATAAAACTATTTTTAAAACAATTCAATTTAAACTCCACAAAATTTTATGCTTATTTTATTTAAGTGCTTCATAATAATCTTTTGGGAATAAGCAAGCCTGGCATTTTCACTAACTAAATGTTAGAGATATACCCGCTAGTAATTTAGAGTCTGGCATATGACTGCCCATTCTCTGACATGATATAAAAAGGGGGCAGGGTAAAGTTCTACAAACCACATGTTCATTTCTTTAATTTGTTTTATTTACAGGACAATCTTCACTCACACCAGCCGTCATTCATATGTTGATCCAGACTACATGTTGACCAACAGTGAAACCGACCAGAAGTACAATGACCGGGACAGCTACAAGCACATGCTGAGAAAGATGCGCCAAGATAGACTGAACAGAATAAAGGCCAAGTAAGCTTGTAAATTTATTCGAAATAAAGGTCAAAATTTAACATTCAAGAATCCGCATTCAACTGCAAAGGTCCTCTTATTGGATAAAAATGGTTTACATGATATGGGTGCTGATACACATGTGATTTTATTAAATATCAAATTTTGATCATTTAATAATGACTACTTTGTATTTTCACAGCCCATAATTTGTTTGTAATTCTATGTACCTGATACTACTGGAATTAATAATAAATCGTGTTTAAAAATTCCATAAAATTAATTACGTTACAAGTAAATTGTTGATTCACATCTAATAATAAAATGCTATGTTGTTTTGATTTTTTTTTCAGAGAGTTCAAAGACACTAACAACAAAGTTGATATTGGAATCAAATCAGCTGCTGCCTTGAAGCCAAAATATCTGACTCAACAGGAAATTCGACCTGATCCCAAAAGTATGTCAATTTCACATTGTCAGTTTCTTATATGATATACAATTTCTTTATTATGAATTATTTTGTAATACTATATATATATTTTTTATTTTTTGAATAAAAGGCTGTGCATGTTTTGATACGTATTCTGGATTTTTAAATACAACCATTTCCAATAATTTTAATCATTAGATAAATATTTATATTTAGTTTGGTACACAGGTTCTTTTCAATGGATGTATTTTCATTTCATTGTTTGAATTGAAAAAGATCAATTTTAATGACTGCTGTATGGGCGGAGACATATCACATAAACATATGTTCTAATTTTAGATCTTTATATACATCATTTCTTTACTGTATACTTTCCAGGTCCACAACCGCCAAATGCAGATTACAGACTTCTAAGTTCAAAGGAACTGTCGGCAGCCGAATCTGAAGCTTCATATAAGGAAGTAAGTGCATACACTGGCACAATCCTTGCGATTAGTTAATTTATCAACCCCTGTGGTCACATTTAGACTCACCCAGATCAACAAATAGTATGGTCCACTGTCAAAATTCGGGAGTGAACAAGTTGATATGGCATGTTAAATCGTTATACAGTAACTATTCTAAATCATACATCCCTGAATTCTGACAGTGAACTTAACCATTCTTTGATGAATTAAATTTCATAATCGTTTTACAAATAATAATCACAGATAGATATTAACGGAAACCTTCTGGTTGCCGATTGATTTATATTATATATTCTCTTCGTGTTCAATGGTTATTTCAACCTCAAAATCACTTTGTAGGTTAATATAACAATCCAACAACTAGTATACATGAAGATTACGGTGAGGTCATAGTAGGAATGATGTCATGATTTTTGTTTCTTTATATACCATTTCTTTTTTCTATAGTGTATTCATTGTAGGTAACTGACATAATTGTTTCTGATATCTAACACAATCCGCTTTGGGGTCACTTGTGGATGACATCATAGGTGTGTCAATTTTTACCATTGAAAATGGGACTTACAAGATTTCAAAAGTTTATCACTAATCCTTGCTTAAACATTACACACTTATGACAGATCACTCATACGTGACCCCGTCAAGCAGATTGATTTAGATCCTCCACACAATATATCAGAAAATGGGAGTCATGAGAGATAGGTTTTTAATTAGATTGGGGAATGTGTTGCCCTGTAAGTCATTTTAAACCCTTTCATCCCAAAATATATTAATGGTATGCTCTTTTTTCTTTGTATTAGACCGATCTATTATGATCTTAAGACATGGTGTTCATATCGTGAACAAAAGGTTTAATTGTAAAATTAATAGTGAATGGTATCATCTACAACTGTTTATTTCCTCAATTCTATTTTTGTATCTGTATATTTTTGCAATTTTAGGTCTACATAAATGGAAATGGCGATCAATCTTCAGTATGTTGAGTGATATAATATGTTTTATTAATGTCTTTGTTTGAAATTTTTAGGTTGATGAAAATGTGTATCAACTTATGTTTGATTTTTGTTCTTGATTTATCATGATTAACTTACCAACTCCTGAGAAACAATGGACTCTTCAGTAAGTCAATAGACTTAGACCAGTCCAAATGTGTCTTTAGGGGTGAATGAGTTAATGGTGTTTTTTATGTTATTTACTTGAAACTAAGGGATCTAAGGATTATACTTAATGAGTATGTTGCCATGGGATTCAAGGAATATGATATGTGTTTTCAAAGGTGTTCAAAGGGTGATTAATGTGTTTTCAAGGGCTTATGGGATTTTCTCTCATCTAACATCAATTTATCAGTTTTATGTATTTCACTTACAGAGTTTGTGTTGATTCTAATTTGAAGTAATGTGTGGTATCTTAGCAACTGATTTTGTATTTAAATTTTGTTATCTCCATTATAGGTATGTGAGGGTTTAAATGCAGTCCCGACTACTGCTATAGAAAAGGCAGAATGTAAAAAGGTCTTGTCACCACAGCAACTCCACCAGATTGTGATTGGTCCACCTGTACTGGACTTTGGACTGGTTTGCCTACGATCTGTTGTGACCAACAAATTGAACATCGTCAACAATCTGGATCAGTACATCCATATTGTAGCAGAGGTTTGTACATTCCTTACATGTATAGTAAAATCCATGTAACCTTTTAGTGAATACTTTCTTGATCTGGACGAGTTTGAATTTGAGGTAATACAGCATAACAACATTGAAATTACACTAGTAAGAGTAGTTGTTGAGCAAGTTTGTAACGAAGTGATTTCAGCACTGGATCTTTTAAACTATCAAATTTGTCACCGCTAGGCGGTGCAGGTCCCAGCCCCACCAGAACCTTAGCTGATTATGTTGGTCGTCTGCCAGTTTACTTTTAGGAGGTCATGCAGAAGTCTTTTTTCCATGTACATTGTAACCTGGTTTTCTTCTCCGCCATTTAAAATGAGCAACCAACATGTAACTGATTTCAATTAGTGTGGCGTAAATGATGATAAACAACAAAAGACAAACACGTGTTGGCTTGTATATAGTGTATTGTTCACGTGATGTCAAATAATTTTACTTAACCCTAGAAATTTAATGTCATAGAATAATTATAAATGACCCTATTTTGAAAATCACAGCAGATGAGTCAGAAATCATTCATTCACAAGAAAATATATAGTATTGTTTACCTTACCTTAAGGTCTTTCAATGCTAGGCCTTCGCAATCTCATTCCACTTATTGTGATATTTAGCCACTACTAAGGTGACATTCCAGTTTGACCATCTTGCTACTAAGGTGACATTCCAGTTTGACCTTCGTTCTTTTTCAATTGTCCTTCTCCATGTGGTCTTTGGTCTTCCTCTTGTACGTTTTCCTTCAGGATTCCCTCCTAGGACTGTTTTACAGTCATTATAATTCCTTCTCTCCTAAGGATGTGTCCTAACCAATTTTCCCCTTCTAATCTCACAGCTCAGCATTCACTCCTGATCTTTCAGTATTGTTTACATGTTTTATTTATTTGTTTACAGATCGATTGCCGGGAACTTAGACAGAGTAGTCCATTATCTCAGGTTATTCCACCAAAATCCAAAGCTCACCTACCTATCGTCTTTGAGTCTAGTACCAAAGGAAAATTCCAAAGGTGTGATTATTTTTATGCCCCCAGCAACAAAAGCATATTAATTTATTTTGTTCTACAGTAATATGTGATAAGTCATTTAATACTGTTCTGTATAAATGAACTGCCACTTTATAACTTTAAAAAGATTATTGAGTTTGGTGCAAAACACCATTTAAACCCAAGACAAAAAATCTATATCAATTCTCATCACCAGTTAAGTTTTAGTCATCTTGACTCAATGTTGTACTTTAAAAGAAGGAATATTCAATTTGTTCAGTTTCTGTACTGTAGATCAATAACAGCACTGATTCAATTGTAACTATTTCTATTTGGTAGATATTATTTAAATCTAAATAAGATATAAATAATTATATACAAAATCTAAATTTTCTGTTTTCATTATTTTTTAACAGATCTGTGTCCTACTGTGTGAATGGATTTTACAAGCACCATGTTACAGTGGTGGCAGAAGTAGTTCCGGTGGCACTGGAGCTGTCCACAGAGGATCTCATATTAAAACCATCATATGGTCTTCCTGCTGAAGCAGGTATGTTTGTTATCACCACTATATTACAAAGAACTACAGAGTACTTTCTGAATAATGTACAGAGGAACAATAACTTACAGTGTTAATATTCGCTATATTCAGTGTTGATAAATCTGTGAATTTAAGAAGACGTGAACAAATTTTGAATAAATCTTTATATTTACGGAGTATATTATTGGAATATCTATGCAGGACTTGATGTTATTGTAAGTTGTAAGCTACTTCCAATCCACAAATTAAAAAAAACTATGATCATCTCAGAAGACAGGAAAACGTGAAAATCACAAACTGTGAAATTAAACCCCTGTACAGTAGTTTCTTTATTTGACTATGACAATGTACACTATGGATTTTAATTTTATATTTCAATATTTCATATCTGATGTTCAATAAATGATTTCAAACAAATGCTCAGCTTGTTTTGTGAAAATCATTGGATATCTTTGAGTCTCTCAATATTTATGAATATGTCAATTTTTGTTACATTAGGGTTCCGAGGAGTGATAACTTTGAAGAACAAACAGAATTACCCAGCAGAGTTTACTTGGGCACCTAATCTTGGTGAAAAGGGAACTGCATTCTCCATTCGTCCAGCAACAGGTAGGGAAATTATAACTTTATATCGTATTGTTTTTGGTCCCTCTATCTGTTCATGATAGCCTTTTTTTCATAAAATAATTTCGTTTTAATTAGATTTTTATCAAATTTGGTATGATGCTTTAAAGTTAATATAAAGGTTAAGGATGAATTAGATTATGACTGTATATTCAATAATGTTTGCCAGAGTTATGGGACTTTGCTCAAGCACATTTTGTTTTATTTTGTATGTATATGATATTGACAGATGTTACTGCTTTAGCAATACCACTGATAATCAATTACAGTGTCCTTAGAGATATGAAATTGCCAGTTATTGCTGTTGAAATTTCATGAAATATTAGAATTTTGATTTATCATTTTTAAAAACTTACGTGTATTATTACTTTTTAAGAATGGTTTACTACTCTTAAGTTATACCAAAACCAGGAGCTTTCTCTGTCATTTCAAAATCTATTGATCTAATTTCACAAATGTTTGGTAATCAATTACTGTATATCCGGGTATTTTCGCTACCGTTTAATTTTTGCCATTTTGGCCCTTAGATGTGAAAGTGAATTTAAAATAAAAGCGAAATGTTCAAGCTAAATAATTCAAGCACGGTCATGCATACCATCCATTAGGCTATGGTGATTTAGGATGAATTCAAGACGGGGTGAATATGTTTTATGTTGTAAAAGAGCCAAAATAACCAGGGCAGAAATTTATATAGTAATACTTTAGTTTTTTTTTTTTTTTTTTTTTTTTTTTTTTTTTCATATCATTAATTTCCAGCAAAAATAGTAATTTTATATTTGGTTATGTTGATTATATTGTTACGAATGTAACACATTAATTTGTAATCAGTCTGTTTTAATTGAATTTTTTAAATTAATTTAATTTACATGTACAATCATTTACAGGTACTGTTGATGCTTATAAAGACCTGGACTGTGAAGTTGTTTGGCATCCATCTTATTTGGCTCCGGAAGATGGTTCTTTCTCGTTGATGATTCATGGAGGACAAACATTACAGCTCCGATGTCTTGCAGAGGTTTTTCTCATTGTTATTTTTGAAAAACAATCAAAAAGATAAAAACAATGTGGAACAAATTTCACACAAAATCAATAATCATTTCTATTGCATGTATAGAGTCAGTAACTTAATTCATATAGTTCAATTATTTAGGTCTTATAATTCTACTCTTAATTTTGAAGATGAAAATTATCAAGTACTGAACTAATTTTTTGAAAACTGAGGTGCTGAAAAATGTTGATAAAATTGCTGGTACAATTACAGAAACATTGTAACTGTTCATTTTCTCAATAGCTTGGACCAACCGCTGTCCAGTTTGTGGAGCGAAGGATTATGTTCGGACAGACTCCAATCAACATAACCACAACAAGAACAGCATTGTTGGCAAATACAGGACAGAACCATGCTTACTTTCAGGTACCGTTCTCTGTAGTACTACTGTATACCTAAACAAATTTTTGGTTCTGATTTTTTTTGCCCTTTTACGATGGAAAAAATATTCATCCAATCTTAAATTCCCCCTAAATCACCATAGTCTCACGGATGGTGTGTATTTTTGTGCTTCAATGATTTAGCTTTCATTTTAAATTTGCCTCTCATCTAAAAGTGAAAATGGCGAAAATAAAATGGGAGCAAAAATTTCCAAGTACCGTATTCAGTAATTTCCTGAACATTTTATGAACATGTAATTCTGACATTTTTCACATTAAATTAAAGATTTTTAGACATATCCATGTTTATTTTCAATTATATTCACAAAACTTGAAAAGTTTATATTTACATTTTTTTTAAGAATATTGCATTTAATTTGTGAAAAAACCAAACATTGGATAATTTGTATTCAGTTATCATTTATAAAGATTTTACCTGGAAAGTTCTTTAAATTCGGATTTTATCTAATCAGGTCATGGATCCTAATCCATTCCCTGGCTTGTCAGTAAGCCCAGTACATGGTGTGGTACCAGTTGGAGGTCATGCAGAGTTGAAAGTTCAGTTGACACCCAGTGCCATTCTGAAATTTGACACTAGAGTTCAAGTTGCCATCAAAGGAGGAAAAACCCTGGAACTTAGGATGGGTGGCACCGTAGAACCACCAATTGTTGATATTGATGTTCCAACATTTGATTTTGGTGGTGTTTATTGTGGTTCGGGCTCCACACTGATGTTCAAACTTACAAACAAGGTAATTATACTAAAATAAATTACCAGGTGCTTGCAATAATCTGTACTAGTTTAATTTCACAAATTTTTTATCCTATCATCATCATGTGCTTATTAAGGGAAGATAACTCTAGCTGTTGCAAATTTTATAAAATTGACATTTAGTTTAAAACTTAAAATGTAAAGTGGATTGGTAAACAGTTAAATCCCTGAATGCCACCATGTAAGTTCCATGTTGAACAATGCGATACTGTGTGAAGCATAAAGAAACACAATGATATTAAACACTGTTAAAAAGGTCATTGCTGTCTTCACATTTTATTTCTAATTCAAATAACTATGTCGGGCAGAGTAACCTTTTTTTTTATCATCAGATGATTCTACTCACTTTTCGGTTATGACAATTTCACAGGAAAAAACATTTTATTCCTCACTGGAAACTTGTAGGTATGATCATAAGTAAGAATGACAAATCTTGTTAGTGTAATTCTAATGTTGTTATGTCCAGGACAAGAAAGGTTTACAAGACTCCACCCTGCCAGGTTATATGGGTTTTACTATGTCGTATATTGATCTATAGTCATATTTGAAAATTTTCACTAAATCATTTTATGAATGACCGGCTTTGAGGATTTGGACCGAATTTGCTCAGTTGGTACTCGGTTATGGGTGAAGTGAAAAGACACATGTCAGTATTCTGTGAAATTTTAAAATTTTCAAACTTACCCTCTCTTACATTTCATGTTAAATATATCAATCCATTTGATTTGTTTTTTAATATCATAAATAACGTAAAATATTTGACAATGTATTTCACTTTCTTACTTGAAAACAGGCCGTGACAAAAGCCAAGTTGGAATTTGATCTGACAAGGTACCGAGACTTCACACTTAATTTTCCTGGCTACCAGACGCAGGATGATTACAGCTTCCAGTTGTTGAATCCAGGAATGTTTACAGTTACCATGGCCCCAGAGGAAACGATTGAAGGCGAAATCATTTTCATGCCATCTGAGGTAATTAGAATGTTTTTTTTTTTTTTAATATAAAAAATAATAAGAAGGTACAGAATAAAATACTCGTATTTGTATGTATGACATAATGGCTTGTTGCCTTTTATTTACAAGTTTTTGACTCCTAATAAACAGGCCCCCAAGGCCAAGTGATTATTACATTAACCTTTTAAACCATGATGTATCTCAGTGATAGTTTTGAACCTGCTTTAATCAAAGCTCATTATGTATGGAAGTATAATTGCAAAAACCTTATGGTCTTTTCCTGGTTTTCATCTAGAACCTCAACCAGCTGCCACCATATAACTGAAAAAAAAATGTTGAATTTCATATAAAAACATTACCAGCAAACAAAAAACTCTTGAGAATCATTTCATTTTTTAATGTGTATTTCAAAAAATGTTCTGTTTGACAAGTTGATATTTTTGACTTGGAGTTCTTATGAGGATATGTATTCATGACATAATATCTGTTACCTTCATATTAAACAGGTTGCTGCTTATGATTTTGTGATGCCAGTTATCATAAACCAAATTGGTGCCCCATCTCCAGCCCCAACGCCTTTCCCACCCACCCCAGCCCCATCAAATAAGAACAGTTTGCAACATATAATCAATCCCCGCCCCCAACCTGTTCAGATAGACACGCCACGGAAACATGTCATAGCAACAGCACTGAGGCAGCCATTACAGCTATCCACCAATAAGATTGAATTCTCGTTGCCATCTACTTTTGTGGACCCAACTGCTTCAACAGGATTGGGAGTTTCTAAGGTGTGTATGATAAAGTTGTTGTCAAGTAAAGCTAATCTAGTCCAGTTTTACTCCTAGTATGTGCACCAGCATATAACATTTTTATTTTGCGTGTGGTTTTAATATAATACACAATTTGCATCACTTAGTTTTCCATAATCAAAGCACTTTGTTCTGAATCACAAATTATTATTATTTTTTTTTTATAAAAAATTGAAATGTTAGATAGAGAAGGGCAGCCGGATCTACATTAGTTTTAGTCAATTTGGTGTACTGGGTTTTTGTATGTACATGTATGTATTGTATTCAGTAGTAATTTTTTATTTATCATGTAGATACAGATAACAAGATTTAAGAATTACATGTATATGATATATAATTAGTTACACCATATCATAGCCTAGTAATACTGTACAACATTTTAACAATATCTTTCAATTTTCAGTACCGCATTATGGAGGTAATGACTCCCAGCTTTTGTTTATTCTTTCATATATATATATATATTACTTTTATTGATGGTTTTTACCTACTTTCTGTTTAAACTTGCATTATTGGTTATGGACATATTTCTGTAAAACTCTCAATGGAATGTGTGTCACTTGTTAAGATTAAATGTACCGTGATACAGCACAGATGAAAAAGACAAAAAACTAAACAATTATATCTATACTGTACAGGGGGGATAACTTGCGGTATTAATATTCGCTATTTTCATTGTGTTAATAAAGTTTTGAATTTAAGAAACAGTGAAAAAAAATTTAATAAAATATGTACGTGTTATATATTATGGGCTGTCTTTGCAATACCTGATCTTATTTTAAATTACTTCTGATCCACAAATTAAAAAAAACTGGAATAATTTCAGAAGAGAAAAAATGTTAAAATTTCAACCCATTGAATTACACCCCTGTACAGTATATAAGACAAACTCTTTGACATTAAATTTCTGTAAAGATACAACACTGACCTACATTTTGATGTATGATACAACACTGACCTACATTCTAATTCAGGACTCGACACTGACCAACATGTAAATACAAGATATAGCACTAACATGACCTACATTTAGATACAGGATAGAACACTGACCTAGTCGTACATAGTACAACACTGACCTAGTCGTACATAGTACAACACTGACCTAGTCGTACATAGTACAACACTGACCTAGTCGTACATAGTACAACACTGACCTAAATCTAGATATAGGACACGACTTTGACCTATATCTAGATACATTCAACAAAACAGGGTAAAATTAATGGTTTAGAATACAATATCGATTCACCTATTAATACAGGATTCAATTATGATCTGTAAGAAAACATTGCTAAAATAATTATCTAGTCTTAGCTGTCAATGCTGGCACATGATAGGACTCTGACTTGTAATTTGTTACATAATACATTACATGTATTTACTTATAATTGGATGTCGAACAAAGTATTGCCCATTATTTATGTACCGGATACCCCACAAACAGAATACAACACATGCAATTAATTAGGTACATAATGCATCATTGACCTACATATTGGTACAATATATAACAGTGGTATATGGTACAAAAACTGACCCATAACTTGGTACAGAGTATTGCCCCCTTTCTATTTACAAGATACATAACAGACAGAATACAGCATATACATTTAATTAGGTCAGTGTTCCCACTGCTTTTTCAGAAAAGGGGTTTTTGTACCCCATGTGTAGCAAAAAAAAAAATCTATAGCTACATACAAATACCCTCAGTTATGAGGATAAATTGTTTTATAATCACTGACACTGTTTACAAAGTAAGGACAGGTCAGGGGGAACTGACACTGCTGTAGTGTTACCATCATAATGACAATATAAATGATAATGTGATAGACATCCACTATACATGAATGCACATGGTGTGTTTTGTTTTTGTGCATGTTTTCTGATGAATCTGTGTGATTCACGCAGGTTTTCGCGTGTCTGGGAACACTGTAATACAATGTTGACCTATATATTGGTGCAATATACAACAGTGGTTTATATGGTATACAAGATTGACCCATAACTTGGTACAGAGTAGTGCCCCTTGTTTATATACCGCATACCCCATGGGCAGAATACAACACATGCATTTAATTAGGTACATAGAACAACGTTGACCTACATATTGGTGCAATATACAACAGTGGTTTATGGTATACAAGATTGACTTGGTACAGGGTACATTACTTTCTTCTGTTGTTGCATGTTGTCAGATGTACTAAATATGCATGTTCTGGGTATTGACAAATTCTATATATAGTACAGGAACTTACTAACCAGTCTTATGAATTGGAATCTATTAACTCTGTTTCAAATATATTGAGAAATCACAGCATAGTCACTTTTTGTCCTTGGGTCTAAGGTAATTGCTAGGGCTCTCAGAAGAATGTTTAAATGGACTGAATAATCATCTCTGGAATTTGTTGGTGTCTGCTTGCTTTCAGTTTTCAATTTGTGACTTTTAATTTTAGACACTATTTGTCTCTGTATTTCAGTAGCATATTCCTTTTAACTTGTCCAGGAACTCTTCAGCAAAAACAATTTACTTGAAAATTTTCAGTAAAATTTGTACAAGTAGCACTCCAATTTTCAGACTTTTTATACGAATCCAAATTTTTTTGCCTGTATTATTCTGTGAGGTCTGTCTTTTGACAGAAATTACAATCAGTCCAGTTTTTGCGTGATTTTGACACTTGATCTAAATCATTGATTTTGATATTATGTTACATTTGGTAAAGAAAATTGACATTTTGTCTCCTATTTCATTCCAACTGTATAGAAATATGAATTACTTTGTACTTGTGTATCTTTATATTTTTTCGTTGAAAACCTTCCACTTTAAAACAAGTATCAAATACATTATCTAATAGAATACTATATAGTTGCTTTTTTCATGGGGGATTTAATTTCACTATATTTGCAGTCAGAGAAAATACCACAAAACTAACCAATCCCTGCATGAAATTAAATACCCGTAAATAAGTTCCTTTCAGAAAAACATGAAGTTTTCTCCCTGTGAAATTAAAAAAACTATTACAATACCATCCCCTTCTCTGTTTTTCTTTTATAGTTTTATTCCATTTATGTGATATGAAATATGTATTTCAATATGCCATTAAATATTGTCTAGTTTTCCCAGTGATATTGTTTCAAAATTTTAAATTTTGTTGACAACTCAATTAGTTTTCCTGTAATCTTGACATGTTTCAGCTTTAATATTTTTTTGAGTTTAGATATATCCAACATAGATGTTTCTTTTGTAATGATTGCTGTACTTCAGCTTTAAGTTTTATTTTGTATCTGCATGTGGTTCATCTGGAAAATAAACTTAGCACTGAAAGTTCACCTCATCTGCTTACAGTCTGGCTGTTGTATGAATTCAAAAATTTAAATCAATATTTCATTATTTTTTTATTTATTTCAGGATAATTGTTATATTTGCTTTAATAAAGAAAAATATAGATATAAGGATATAAGGAGAATTGATAATGATAGAAATGTTTGAAGATGAAAATAGTGATACTGAAACTAATATTAATTAATGATGATTAAAATAACGATAATAACAATAATATTGTTGATATTTACAAAGATAAGAATTCTTAATAGACTAAAGCAATTGTCAAAGAATAAATAAACAAATGATGTTTTTTATGATTGTAATATAAACAACTGCAGGAAATTATATTGCAACTGTTACTAGAAATCAATAAAGAGAAATGTATTAGCTGTAATTGATTGAAGTAACTTTTTTCTGCAAAATGTACATTTCTATTTTTTTTTACAGGGAACAGTTCTTGTAAACAACAGCGACAAGACATTGAAATGGATGTTTGATCTTAGTGCTAAAAATAGAGCACTAGAGGAGGGGATTTTGAAGTTTACACATCCCTCGGGTGCCCCATTTGTTGTGATGGGAGGGGAGGAGAGCATGGGAATAGAAGGAACACTTGATCCCGGACAGACCCAGCAGTTGTCAGTCGCCTTTTGTCCTAGTAAGTTAACAGTGTTTGTATCTATAGTTAATGTTTTAACTATTTAAATTATTTTGTCAGATAAAGAAGAATTTGTGTTAATATGTGTTGTATGATTCTGAAATGAAATTCTTACAATTTTGTTTTAAGATGTGGGGGTGGGTATATTGTTTTGTTCTATCTGTTTGTTTGTGCATTTGTCTTTTTCAGGCCATTTTGATTTCCATAAAAAAAAAACAGTTTTCTTTAAAATTTTAACCAAATTTTGTATGTTGCTTCAGACCTTTTTCTGCCAACTTTATGAAAATGCCATTGGCGAAACAATTTGTAATTTTAATGTGCATTTGTGTCAAATTGGGAAAAATAATTTGCACACATGTAAATCTAAATGTAATGAAATCTTTTTATCTAAATACATTTTACCCAGCATTAATTTATTTTACATTATGTTTGTGGTCTGTACACCAAATTGGGAATGTTTTATCATCAAACTGAGGGAAAATCATATATTTTGCACTGGGAATGGGGGGTGGAATATTGGCCCCATGAAAACTATTGAAAAGGGCCTGTGCTTTATGTCAATGAGGTCATGGATGAGTATAACTTTTTCACCCCTAAAGACACATTTAGACTGGCCTAAGTCATTGATTTACAGAAGAATCCATTGATTTTCAAGGGTTGGTGAGTTAATAATGGCTTTCATTTGGAAATATTTGTCAAGAGTTATTGGACTTTCAGATCTCCAATATCCAATTGCTATTGGATGAAGTGCTTTTGAAATACATCTTACAATAACTTTAACACTGTACCAGAAATTTAAAATACACATGTGTTTTTAGAATATATATATATATATATATATATATATATATATTATACAATTTTCAGGGGAGCCTGGAAGATATGAATGCCTCATACCAGTCTTACTCAATGACGGAACACAGCCATATCAATATCTACAAGTTATCGCGGAAATGAAGTCCCCTAAACTATGGTTTGATCCTCTGGCCATTGTGATGACTCCTGTTCCTCTGTTGACTGAAGTAGCCACAGAATTTACAGTCCTGGCCTCGCAGTACACAAAGTGATTAGTTCTATTTGACTCCAATGTCATGCTGTTTCATTCTGGGTCACATAAATGTTTTAATGTGCAGAGTTGTAATAAATACAAAAAGAAAATACAAAAATGTGTACTGAAAGATCTACTTCTGGTCAGTTAAGGAGAAAAATGATTAAATATCGCTCAAGTTTTCTTTCATGGTGGTGAAATTCTGCGTTCAAATGATTATATATATTAATTTTATGAAGATAAGCTGAGAGAGAGAGAGAGAGAGAGGGAGAGAGAGAGATGGCAAGTGAGCATGAATGTTTGGATCATAAAAATGAAGTTGAGATTTTATATATACATGTAAATATTTGATATTTTGTTTTCTAGGCCAACAGAGATCACGGTCGAGGTTCCAGAAGTAGAGTGTGAAGATGGCAGCACCATTGCACCACTGACTGTAGCTTGGAGTGATGGAACAGGTTAGTTATAATCTTAATGCACTTCCAGGATTTACCTCCCCTTAAATTGGTCTGGACTTTAAAGTAAGAGAGCATCAATTTGACAAATCTGTACATATCTGATAAATAGTAATAGTTATCCAGTTATGATCATGATAAATATTTTATGTTTTATAGTTGCTTTACGGTCATTTATAATTGTTTGAGTAAATTTCTTATGACTATTCATTGAAAATGCAGATGTGAACAATTGTCTTAAAAAATAAAGTGATGAGGTAATTACTTTGAAAGATAAGATGATGCCAAGTATTTTTATTAACAAATCAAATATTGTTACACTGCAACTTAAGAAAAAAAAAACACGTAGTGTATGCCAGTACAGTGAAACCTGTCTTCAAATACCACCATCATGGAGCCGGCCTGGCTCAGTCGGTGCCGCGCTCGACTCTTGATCATGAGGTCGTGAGTTTGAGTCCAGCCGGTGGCAAGTCACTTTCCTGTCCTTCGGACGAGACAGTAAAAACCGAGGTCCAGTGTCAGAGTAGGTGTCAGCACGTTAAAGAACCCTCACTGCTCAATGGCCGTAAGTGCCGAGCATAGGCCAAAATTTGAAGCCCTTCACCGGCATTTGGTGACGTCTCCATATGAGTGAAAGATTCTTGAGTGAAACGTTAAACAACGATAAACAAAAACAAACAAAAAACCAGTATCATGAAAAGCCACCTATCTTCTGAAACCATATTCTTAAAAGCAATTGGTTAGATAATCCTTTAATTTGTCAGCTCCTGAAAAAATGGACTCTTCTGTAAATCAGTGATTTAGATGAGTCCAAATGTGTCTTTAGGAGTGAATGAGTTAAATAAAACCTCTTGAAACACCACAATTGTATGGATGATTGAGTAGTCTCTCATAATTGACAGGTTTCACTGTATTGATTACTTCATAATTGCCAAAATTTCTTTATTAATCCTTAGAAGTTTTGTAGATAAGGATTTTACATATAAAATGTTATATTGAGAAACTTGAAATGATATAATTTTTTTTTTTATTATTTTAGCTGAAATCATGCCATGTTGTGCTGATGAAGGACAGATAGAACCATTTGCATTGTCTTGTAAAGTCATCTTCTCCAGTCCAAAACCTGTGTCATTCTCCGAAGCAATTCGGTTTATTGATTCTGATGGCAGAGTGTAAGTTAATGTCTTGTAAATCGAACATAATGTCAATGAATCATGTTAAAATCTTACTTTATTTAGTTCACCCTGACATTTGATGCCAATTTCTTCTTTACAAGCATACATGTATATAATTGGCTCAAAATTCCTGGAGCATTTGTGCATTGTATATCTGTATTTCATTTTCATTAATAATTCAAATCAAAGTTTTCCAAAAATCATGACACCATCTACAATAACAATAAAAGTCGTATCAAAAATTACAAATTTTAGAATATTCTTCAGTTTCATTTTATTAAATTGCTTTGTAATTCTGTTAAATGTAACCTTATTAATACTTAGGTACAAAATGTACATCCAGATTTTACCTTTCATCATAATTTACAAAATTATTAGCCGTTGAAAGAGATATTTTTCTTGTATAATCACAGGCAATTGTAGCGCAGTGGAATCTGTCTTGAGAGACCAGTTTTATATGAAAAAAAAAAACACCTGTCTAATGAGACTACGTTCTGACAACCACTTGGTTTAATAATCCTTTGAATAAAACCTCATTTGAGGGACTTCCTATCTTGAGAGTTGACCACATTCTGAGAACCACTTAGTTAAATAATCTTTTAAATAAAAGCACTTTTAAGAGACCACGTTTCGGTGACAGATGGGATAGACAGTCAAGACAGGTTCCACTGTAATATCAGTAAAATTTGTCCTCTAATATTCGACTCAGTATAGATTTGTGTTTTTTACAGATTTCAGATGATGATAACAGCCACGGCAGACAACTGTTTACTTACATGTTATCCCTTCCTGGCGCTGCACAGAACAGACCACCAGATTGTTTGTGAACAGGTAAACAACTTGATCACAAAATTATCTTTTTACACTCATAAGTTTCTTGTAAAATTAAGAAAACAAATAACTTGTAATTGTGTGAGATTTAGTATTCAGAAAGTAAATACGAGAAATGGCTTAATATGTTGTAGGGTAATTTACCCCACACTTAAATACATCTTGTGGTAAAATGCTCTTTATTTCTATTTTTATGTTCAGCAAAAAATATTTTTATGGGAACAAAATTTTCAAAACAGTGTTTCTTTCTCTCCATTTGTATATTTATTTGTCTCTCCGTTCTAGATTAAAGTTTTGATTAAAATGACATTTTATGAAAAGTATAATTTTCAGATCTAGCAATTATTTTATGTTTCTTGATTTTGTAATAGGGGGCATCACCCAAAGGAAGAAAGATGATTCAAGACAAAGATAATGCCGGAGAGGCCGTATTTATACCCTGCGTGTCTCCACAACACAACAGTAGACCAAGCACAAGTGCAACGAGTTCAAATTTCCAGATCTCTTCGTCCAGTTATGAATCCTCAGCCAGTGTAACAGGTACTATACCTATTACCAAATGTCCCACACATGTCTCTCAATGTGAATTTATGATATCAATCGATTGTGATGTCATAATCACACAAATGTTTGTTGGGCCATTCAATTTTGACATCATGACTCTCAATATGAATTTTTGACATCAATCGATTGTGATGTCATGATCACACAAATGTTTGACAGGCAATTTAATTTTGATATTGTAATGGGAAAATCTGCTAAATTTTGCAGTGTCAGGCCTACCAATAACGGTTGATTTATTTGACATGCTTCTAAATTTGATCAATTTATAAACACAATCTTCTATATAAATTAAATATATATTTTATTTATTCTTCAGTATGGAATTTCATTTATGTAAAATTTTGACATAATACAAAAAATCAGCCCAAATTTTGGTTTTGGTAAATTCCCCAAAAAATTCAGTTTCATCAGAATATCATCAAAATGAGTTTTCTCTAGAAGAAAGTCTTATATTAGATATTAATAAAATATTTGTAAATGATTGTTGTACAGGAATAATCAAACAGTTACAGCAAATATGTCTTTATGCTTTGTCATGCGTATGTCATCAAGATTAACTTGGAGATTACTGTTTTGACAAGCAATTCAAAAATTTTATGTACAAGAGTTATTCCCCTTTGATCCATGAAAACTTTTTACCTGTACAAGGGACATACTTATCTATCATAAAATGTAATCATTATAATTCCTTACCAACTGCTAAAATTTTGGCATTTTATACAATGGATACCTGAAAAATGCAATGTGTTTGATTTCAAAATTAATAGATTCAACAGAAGAAAGTACCCCAGTTAATAGGGATGGAGCCATGAACAAGCCACCATCTGGATCAGAACATAATGCCAGCAGAGGTCCTCAAGATTTAGCTTCCAGGTCACTAGGATCTGCCATGTTCCCAGATGAGGATACAGAGGAAGGAATATTCCATATGGAAGTCTTGTTAGGTGTGCAGAGATGGTTTTCTTCTCAGGGGTGGTCTGGTGGACAATTTCCCATCATCATTCCTCACTCTCTGAGATGGTAAGTATAGAATGACGAACACTGTGTCTGACTGCCTCATATTATGAATCTTAACATAGGTAGCAGGCTTTTTTTTTTCGGCAAGAAAAATATTATCTACCGTAATACATGGAAAAGCAAGGTACAGCAATGTTTTACCTGTGCGCCCTATGGGAAAATAGACAGACTTGTTTTGGTTTTTAACAGGAACTGGCTGGATGTGTCACTTTATATTGATAGACTTATAGTTACATGTATTTATATACTCTTGGTTTTTATTTTCCAGTGGTATCAGCCGCAAGCCGATAACTGATGATATACCTAAAGCAGCCAAAGCAGGCAGCTGGGATGCTAACAACCTGAAGAAAGAATTTAAAACCATCTATGATATGATTAATAACCTCAGTGGTAGGGCGGTGCCAGGAATACCACTCAACTCACCACTGCCATCTGATCCTATTGAGAGAGTCAAACAGATTTTCTGGCAACATGCAACTCTACTTACATTCCTAAGGTTAGTAGTTTATAAGACACCTGGGTGTCTCAAGCAATTTTCACAAAATATATAGGAATTTAAGAATTTTCACCTGTGTATATCTCCTTTTTGTTAATATATATTAAACTAAGTAGTAAAAAAGGGAAAAAGAAACATTTTGAAAAAAAACCACAGCTAATGCCCCTTTAAAAAGTGAACTTTTATGTGTACACTTTGTTAGATAAGTTATACAATGCGTAACTTGCAGATGTCAAGGAGCGTGTGTGGCATCCATCAAAGCCGAATATTTACTGGAGACAAGAGACTACCACTTGTGGAAACAGATGCAAAAACAGCTCAAGATGGAGTTAATCAAACAGGGAGAAGATGAGCAAGCCAATCAGATGGATGAGGAAGAGGAATTAGAGGAAGATGTATTTGAGGCGGTGTCAAAGAGGTCATGGACAGATATTTTACTCCAATTGTTCAAGGTAAGCCTCATTATCATAATCACCGTTTGAGGTCTAGTTGTAGCGCTCAACTTGCAAACAGAAGGTCCCGGGTTTGATTCCTGGACTGGGTCATACCAAAGACTTTAGAAATGGTAGTGACTGTTCCAATGCCAAGCGCACGGCAGGCAAAGTGAAAGTCACAAGTCTTTTGAATGAGACTGAAAACTGAGTTTCCCAAAATTTGTAGAACTTCACCCAAAGCTGGTGACATCTCAGTATAAGTGAAAGATTTGTAGAACTTCACCTAAAGCTGATGACATCTCAGGATAAGTAAAAGATTTGTAGAACTTCACCTAAAGTTGGTGACATCTCAGTATAAGTGAAAGATTTGTAGAACTTCACCTAAAGTTGGTGACATCTCAGTATAAGTGAAAGATTTGTAGAACTTCACCTAAAGATGGTGACATCTCAGTATAAGTGAAAGATTTGTAGAACTTCACCTGAAGCCAGTGACATCTCATTATAAGTGTAAGATTTGTAGAACTTCACCTGAAGCCAGTGACATCTCATTATAAGTGTAAGATTTGTAGAACTTCACCTAAAGCTGGTGACATCTCAGTATAAGTGAAAGATTTGTAGAACTTCACCTGTTTGTGTGTGTATGTGTTTGTATGTGTGTGTGTGTGTGTGTGTGTAATGTAACAAACATCATATTCAGATTGAAGATTCTAATCAAAATAATGTCTGAATATTCTCCAAATATTGCTAATTGTATTTATTTCTCTTATATTTATGGCCATATTTTTTTTTTACCTCTTCAGACTTTGGTTCTAGCTAAAGTGACACCTCGAACACTGAAAAATACCCAGTCTCCAGACAAGAATATAGAGTTACCTTCCATTAACCCTGATCCACTTAGTAGTAACATATATGGAGTCGCAGAGCGGATATTGTTGTCATGGCTGAATCATCATTATGAAACATACAGGGAACGGATATGGAAAAATTGTGCAAAAGGTAGGCTTGTGTGTGAGCAGTCTCACTTTTATATAATACCGTAGTAATAAATGTATTTCCTAATTTGAAAATGTGAAGTGTCTTTAATTTGATGCAATAATTTGATGGCCCACATAGCCCAGTGGTTAGTGCATCACACTTTGAACCATGAACTCGCTCAATTCTGGTCAGTGCAGGTTCAAGCCCCACTTGAACCAGAGCTGATTTTGTGAGAAAGTTTGTCGGTTTACTTGTGGAAAGGATGATGGTCTCTTCCCTGGTACATCGTAACACTCTCCTCCACATTGAAAAAATGGCCACCATCGATAAATAATGAAAAATTGTTGAGTGTGACGTAATACACCATTAAAAACAAACAAAGACTGCACATTTGATCATATTAGCGATAAATAAAATAAAACCTTATATCATACCTGAGAGGAACTGTATTGTATTAACTGTTTTTCAATTCTTTATAATAAATAACTGATTTTTTCAGGTGGTGTACCTCCATCAAGATGGATAGTAAACTATGATTTTGATTTGTTAGATGGCTTGGTTCTGGGAGCAGTACTTGGAGCTCACATGCCTTTCTTGGTCAGTATTACATACATTTTCACCTATACATTTTCAATATATATGCACTTGTGATTGAAATAGATAAATAGATATCTGTGGTAAATTGTTTGTTTCTCTTGTCTGTTGAATGCCATCAGTTATTTTGGTTTGTTGCTTACATTATATATATATATATATATATATATATATATATATATATATATATATATATATATATATATATATATATATATATATATATATATATCACTAGACATCACAACTTGCGATATATCACCTCTTGGTGCATTTGCCTAGATATCTTTGAAATTTGTTTATCTAGATATTACCCCAGCTGATGTGCTTATTTAGATATCAAATGTTACCAGCATTGTCCCGGAACCTCCATGGCCAAATGGTAAGAGCATTGTACTTTAAGCCATGAAGTCTCTTACCTCAGCACAGGTTCAGGTCCCTCTAAAACCTGAGCTGGCTTTTGAGAAAGTTTGCCAGTTTACTTGCGGAAGACCAGTGGTCTCATCCCGGATACATTGTAACCGGGTTCTCTACTCTGCCATTAAGAACTGTCCACCACCATAAATGTGAAACTGAAACATTGTTGAGTGTGGCATAAAACACACACACACAAACAAAATGCATATTGTCCTCACAAATTCCTTTAGCCTGTGTATCAGTGTGTAATACTTTACATCTGCAGCCGAGATACTAAAGGTCTGCTTTACATCATTTCAGATCAAGACCCACTTACAAGACATGTATTCCCATCCCTCTACAGCAGAGCAGTGTTTACATAATGCGCTTAAAGTTGTCAACGCAATGAGATACGCTGGTATTGACTATGATATACAGGTAAAACGACTTCCGTAATCACGATTTTTGGTAAACAACATCCGTAATCATGATTTTTATATCATATGATGTAAATACAGGTGACTCTCGATACCTCATAGTCCACAGGACCACCCAAAAACTTGGAGGCATCAAGATTTCTAGGTTTCAAGAGTTTATGGAAATTCACATTTCAACTGATGCAGGTTCTTAATACAATACAAAATAAGAGAGTTTTGTTTTTGTGGTTCACATGAATTTTGTCATGAACAATCCTCGTACCTAGTTTTCAAACATAAAAAATGTGTTAACATGTTGTCTTTACTATGTATCCGATTAGGATATAAACAGTCGTCGACATATACTGCCTATAATGTTGCAGTAGCCTAAAGTACCGCTTAATGTAAAAGTTGAAATACCACTTGACTCGAACTTGTACTCGAAATCATAATCTATAACGCTTATTTACAGAGTTCTTCATTGATCTTAATTAATTAACAATCCTGTCAATCACTTTTCAATTTGATCAGACCCTACTTGTCACTCGGTTATCAAAATACCTTTTGTTTAATCTTCCAGGTAAAGATCTGGGTGTTGTTTTTGGCTTACGGCATTGAATTTTTATAAATTCACTGATAATTACTCGAATTTCCAGGTTTCAAGAGTGTAATATGAAGGAATTTACAAATTGGGACTTAAAGGTTTTAAGAACTTCAAGGTTTTGACATTAGAGATATCGAGAGTTAATTTACTTAATTTATGAAGAGAAAAAATCTGGATCTGTACAAAACTTCGAGGTTTCGAGAACTTTGAGGTTTCAGTGTTTGAGCCATCGAGATTCACCTATATATGCTGCCTAGTACTTGATAAAATGTCTTGTAGAATGAAGTGTTTCATTCCTTTTTTTTAAATTGTGTAAGTTAAGTGTTTCTATGTTTTTATGACAAGAGAAATACATATATGTTATTCAGGAATACTTTCATATCAAAGAGTTGTAACATATTATTAGGAAAAAGTTAGTTGACAACTTCATAACAACTCTATAATAAGAATGGCTGGTTCATCCCATATTTTGAAATGTTTATCTTTTCTTTTCATTTTAGATAATAAAAACAATATTTTAAAGCTGTCTAAAAAGGATGCATTTTATGTCAATTGATTAGCTGAAATATTAGATTCTGAAATTTCAATAACTGTAGGTACCACCCTTCTGCCAATGTAGTCTCTCAAAAGAGGTTTTATCTAAAAGATTACATGTACTTAAATACTGATAAGCGGTTTTCAGAATGTGGTCTCAGAAGACAGTCTATCATAAGAGGTACCATTGTATTACCATTTAAATTAGAGTTAAATGCTTTATATAATTAGCATATATGGCATTTATTAATGGCATTTATATTACATGTATGTTTTAGGCCATTGACATCACAGATCCAAACCCTATCGCACTTTTGATGTTGTGCGTCAACTTGTTTCAACGGCTGCCACAGTACCTACCAAAAGCAACTGTAGACTTTACTGGAAGACTTCACTCTACCGTCTGTAGACAGGTAAGTTATAAATATTCAGTAAGTTTTAAATACAGGTGAAAAGCGGTCTCTAGACAAGTAAGTTGTAAATACAGATGTAATCTACCATCTGTAGACAGGTAAGTTGTAAATACAGGTGTAATCTACCGTCTGTAGACAGGTAAGTTGTAAATACAGGTGTAATCTACCGTCTATAGACAAGTAAGTTATAAATACAAGTGTAATCTACCGTCTGTAGAGAGGTAAGTTGTAAATACAGGTGTAATCTACGTTCTGTAGACAGGTAAGTTATAAATACAAGTGTAATCTACCGTCTGTAGACAGGTAAGTTGTAAATACAGGTGTAATCTACCATCTGTAGACAAGTAAGTTGTAAATACAGGTGTAATCTACTGTCTGTAGACAGGTAAGTTGTAAATACAGGTGTAATCTACCATCTGTAGACAAGTAAGTTATAAATACTAGTGTAATCTACCGTCTGTAGACAGGTAAGTTGTAAATACAGGTGTAATCTACATTCCGTAGACAGGTAAGTTGAAAATCCAGGTGTAATCTATGGACAGTAAACAATTGTTGATGAGCTCTCATTTGAGGTACTAGTATAAAATTTGACAACATTTTTTGAGTAAACTTCTGTTGAACCAGAAAAAAATTCACGCAGTTATACATAAGTGTATGCTTAAATATAGTAAGTTAATACATCCATTCTATTTTAGGTGGCCCTCCGTGGCCGAGTGGGTAGAGCATCACGCTTTAAATCATTAAGTCTCTCACTTCCTGTCAGCGCAGGTTAGAGTCTTGCTGGAAGCTAAGCTGATTTTGTGAGAAAGTTTACTTGCGGAAGGCCGGTTGTCTCTTTTCCGGGTACATTTTAACCAGGTTCTCTCCTCCAACATTAAAAACTGGTCGCCACCATGTAACTGAAAAATTGTTGAGTGTGGCATAAAACAACATTAAAAATTCTAAATTATATTTTAGGTTTATTATTTGGCCTTGGATGATACCACCCTTTGTTTCAGAAGTCTCTATTTTAAATTTGAGCTCAACTGATGAAGTCCTATTGAAAGAAATTATCGTCCTGAGCACTTGTTTTGACTTTTTTGTTTGTAACACTATAAACTTTGGTATTAAGTTTATGATATTTCCATTAGAACTCCCTATAGTCTAGTAATAAATTCTAGTAAGTATGACTTTAATTTCTGCATTATACATGTATATTTATGATTTTAACATAATATGTGTCTATGTGACTTTGATCTTAACGCCATGGATCAAAATGACATTAAAATGTTATATCTAATTCCACAGGTTAAACTGAGCAACCCAAGTGGGAAACCTCTGCACTACCATGTGTTAATCGCAGGACATGATGCCAGAGATTTCAAAGTTCCGAGGGGCGATATTGTGACCATATCACCCAAGTCTACTCTAAACTTGAATGTAGAATTTACTAGTCGATTTTTACGACCTGCTGAAGCTATTTTAGTCCTTGTGGGTCACAGACACGGATCGGCTGTCGGTTCAACTTTGACCTTCAGTTTAAGGACTCAAATTGATAATATAACTCCGAAGGTATAGCATTTCATGTTTGTTTATTTCTGTGTGCATGTAACTATACATTGATATAGGTCTGTTATGTAGAACTCTCTATTTACTCTTAGGAAAGTTTTCCAGCCACTGTTTTCAAATTTTATTACCATTGTCAAATTAAACCAGTTACTTTTATCAGATTGTACTACTTCTAATCCAAGATATTGATGGTGATTGGATTTTCTTACTCAAACAATTTTATTACTTTCATTTAATTAGAAATAAGTGTGTTACTTTTTCTCATTAAATCACACAAACCATTTTATTGTCAGTCATTGAGATTTCTATTTCAACAATTATTGTCTCTTATCAGTTATCCCCCATACAGCCATTTAGTGCCAAACATCAGAAATCCTCACCCACCATTTTATTTTCTGTTCTCAGATATCCCCATCCATCAGTTTATTTTCTGTTATCAGGATTATCAGATATCCCTATCCACCAGTTTATTTTTGTTCTCGGATATCGCCATTCAGTAGTTTAATTTCTATTATCTGATATCCCCATCCATCAGTTTAATTTCTATAATCAGATATCCTCATCCATCAGTTTATTTTTTATTATCAGATATCCCCATCCATCAGTTTATTTTCTATAATCAGATATCCCAATCCATCAGTTTTTTTTCTATTATCAGATATCCCCATCCATCAGTTTTTTTTCTATTATCAGATATCCCCATCCATCAGTTTATTTTCTATTATCAGATATCTCCATCCATCAGTTTAATTTCTATTATCAGATATCCCTATCCATCAGTTTATTTTCTATTATCAGATATCCCCATCCACCAGTTTATTTTTTATTATCAGATATCCCCATCTACCTGTTTATTTTGTTATCAGATATCCCCATCCATCAGTTTATTTTCTGTTATCAGATATCCCCATCCATCGGTTTATTTTCTGTTATCAGATATCCCTATCCATCTGTTTATTTTCTAATACATTGTATCAAATCAATGACTTAGACCCATCCAAATGTGTCCTTTCTGGTGAATGCCTTAAATACGGATGTAAAAGCACCAGTATGTACCATAGTCATATTTTTATTAAATTCATTATACATGTACAACATTCAGATTTTCATGATTCAGAATATTTTGTATGCTTTTGTTGACTATGTATTTTACATTGGTGATGGGAATTCATTGTTAACCAGTCTATTTATAGACTGATTATATTATTTGGTGATGGGTATCATTCCTAACTTTTTCACCCCTGAAATGGAAAATGGACTCATTTCATATGATGAAATATGAAATGGACCAGTTTAAAGGGGCATTAGCTGTGTTTTTTTTCAAATTTTGTTTTCTCTTTTTAGTTCACCTATTTGAGGAATAGGGGGGCTTATATAGTCACATGGGCGTCAGCATCCAGTGTTGCCAGGTTTAAAATGTTGGGGCCAGTGTTGAAAAGTACTATAAATCATTCAGAATGTGTAGTAGGAGGTTGCTATTTGGTATTAGGGACTCTTTGGGGGTAAAGTATCAGTTAGTAGAGTGAAATCTGAAACTTTTTTGGAATAAATTCAAATTTAAACATGTTTTTTTTACTTAAACTTTTATTCATGAAAATCAAAGGTTAAAGTTTTGGGGCAAGTGTTGGAAAGCACTATAAATCATTCAATATGTGTAGTAGGAGGCTGTTATTTGGTATGAAAGACTCTTCAGGGGTAAAGTATCAGTTAGTGGAGTGAAATCTGAAACTTTTTTGGAATAAATTCAATTTGGACATATTTTGTGATTTTTTTTACTTACAGTTTCTTGCAAAAATTTGCTGTGTTCATATCAATGTTAATTTTTCATTAGGATTTTGGTTCTTGGTTAATGATAGTGTTAGAACCCTGATAATTTAGATTGAGGTTCCATTAGGGTAGAACATCAGTGCTTATTGATGTGCATTGGCGTCTTTGGGGATATATGCCCCACCCCCCTTAAATTTATTCTTTTATGTATTTCTTGAAAACCATTCACATGCCTACCCCTAAACCATATATATTCTTGTTTGTTATGGGTAAACACATTTATTGGTGTATGATATGGTCCTTGGGGGGGCTGCCCCACCCCCTGAAATATATATTTTTACTTAAAACTTAAAAACTGTTCACAGCCTCACCCTTAAACCTTATATATTATTGATTGTTATAGGGAAACACATTTAGTGGTGTATGGGGGTCCTGCCCCACCCTTTGAAATATATACTTTTACTTATAACTTTAAAACTGTTCACAGCCCCACCCTTAAACCATATATATTATTGATTGCTATGGGAAAACACATTCAGTGGTGTATGTGGGGGTACTACGCCACTCCCTGCGGGGAGTATATATGTTTACCTATAACTTAAAACCGTTCACTACCCCTACCCACCTGTGTATAGCTCTTATTTGTTATTGTACATCAAGTACAAGTTCACATGTTGTAAAAATAGAAAATATCAAAATACCTTTTTTTTTTTTTTGGTAAACACAGCTAATGCCCCTTTAAATGTGATATTAGGGGTTAAAGGGTTATTGTGTAAGTGATATTCAAGGCATGCATTTCTATTTTCTGATTTTTATTTTGCTTATTTTTTCACCTATATGTTCCTAATAGTTAGCTCAGACATGTTTTTTTTTCTTCCTTTTGAGAAGATTGCCCATGGCAATACCACTGGAAATTTTATCCTAAAATTTGTGAATTTTATTGGTAAATTTACATAATTGAACACTTATATCTGAAAAAAAAAACAATAGTGTAACTCTGTTATTTTATTTTAAAGTGAATCTACTAGATAACTTTTTTGGTTTATTTCTATTTATTTTTTTTTTAGATTATAAATTTTTGGAACATTTATAATAAAAAATAATTAGGAATGGAAATGTATCCAAATTTTCACTAAAACTGTGTGAAAAAAAATTTGTAAATGACATTGACTCTCTATTAAAATAACTTGAGAAGTATTGTTACAAAAAATATCTTTTTTAACTAGATGTGTAAACTTCAGTGTTCTAATATAGAAGAGTATTCAATTTCTGTTTCGGAATTTAAGATACACCTATGCCTTTTTAAATACAAGTGGTGACCATTTCTTTGGCATAAGAAACGAACGTATTTTTGATGTGGTCTGACTCTCATATCCAGGTATGCATGCCCGTTAATGAAATTTGATTACATTGACATTATTCCATAGTACAGATTATAATCTGCTTGTATTGACAGACTTCTTTTGAATTATGATACTGAACAAGTCTTTGACTTAAACCTTATCTAAGAGATCTAAGGCCAGTAGAAGTGATAAGTCCTAAGGTGTAAGTCTTAAGTTATTTGATCTTAAGACAAAACTTAGAACCATTTATCGTCGCTGCACTAAGTCAAGTCTCAAGGCATATTTGCACATTTACAAATAAAATCTTGAAAATTTATGAATACCTTTTACCTGCTACATGTACAAAGATAAATTATGACACATGCAGGTCTACACATTGTCTCTGGGTAGTGAAAAAGACCCGACGTTGTAAGTCATATAAGTTCTAATTCTTTGTAAAACGGTCGCAAGTCGTAAGTATGGTCCAAATATGACCAAGTCTTAGACTTGGACCTTTTGTAAAATGGGCCCCAGTTATCTTAAAAGAACCAATGCTTTAGGCATATATGGGGTGATGTTATTTAGACAGATTGCAGTATGTAATTCTAAATGTAATGAAATTAGTTCAGCTGATTTACATGAACATTCTGGAACATTGTCTGACTAACTGTAACAAGGAACATGTAATTCCACAGTACATCCCACCTGTAAATGCATGTTTGTTTTGTTGCAGCATCAACATTCATCAGAGGTACTGGTATATATTCTGGCTAACACTTAAATCACTTGTAATACAAATACTGGGTTTCTGTTTAATCAAGATTGTGTTTTCAAGTTCTATTTATGCACTGCATATCATGTGAACTCCTGAAAAAAGCCTTCTTTTTTATTCCTTAGGTGTTTTTTTTTTTTTTATTTATCGGAATTTGGATATTAAAAGTTTTAGTTTGATAGTGGTGAAGGTATCAGAAATTTTTGTATTTTTTTTTTTTTTAAATTTCTGACTGTATTTCACTGTTTCACTTATGGTAATGTACAAACCTTTGGTTACATGGACATATATTTTAGTTTGGTGGATTCACATCCTGGCTATGTTAAATTTCTTTGTACTGGTAAATATACATTTTAAAGTAGGATAGCTGGTAATGGAGATACTGGGTATGGTGAGTATCCATGGGATATGATCTCTACACATCTCTGAGATAGTGCATATTTTGGTGATTTTACAGGAATTCTGACTCTCTGCAATTTTATAACATAGATGAAATGGAAAATGGACTTAATATATATTATATACACATCCTTAAGATAGTGTCTGTATGTCTGTCTAAATCCAGACTTTCTATAACAGTACTGGAATGGTGGAAATGATTTCTGAAGAATAAGATCATGTCTATGTCATTATAAGAAGAATTTGACTTAAATGTTTACAACCTTGTTTTCCCTATGATTTTGACATATTTTCAATTTTTTGCACATTTTATTTGGACATATTTTTCATTTCTAGTTTACACATGTTCGTCTTACAAGTGATACAAACTTTAATTTAATTCTGATTACACTGACCCTAAACATGCTAATTGCTGTGTTTTGTTTTTATCTAAAAATAAAATTAATTACTAATATATGCTATTAATATCATTGCTACCATGGTGATATATTTGCAGTTTCAAGCTCATGTTACTTATTTATCGATTTCTCGTTAACTGTGTCATTCCTGACACTTGATTGACATTTGATTGCATGTGTATTTCACAAGATTTTTTTTCCATCATCATTATTAAGAATTGTCATAGTTTTTGGACAATTCATCTCTAATGAAATAAATGTTTTGCATCATATTAAAAACCACTTGTGAGTACATGTATGTTAAAACTTATTATCAAATAATGATAGATGTTAGATCCATGAACACAATCACTACTGTGTGGACCAGTGTCCATAGGATAGGTCTTAATGTTTAGCACTTCACTCACATACCCCGTCAAGTCAATGTGTCTAAATGTGTGTCACTTAGATACAGTTAAACTTGTCTATAAAAGACACTCACATATATACATTGTTTCAAACAAATCTATTGATCAGAGAAGACGTATAAAATTTTATCAGATTTATCTGTCAGATGATGTAAAGAAGTGATATCAGGATAAGTTTTGATTGAGATATCAGATTTATCTGTCAGATGATGTAAAGAAGTGATATCAGGATAAGTTTTGATTGAGATATCAGACTTATCTGTCAGATGATGTAAAGAAGTGATATCAGGATAAGTTTTGAGTGAGATATCAGATTTATCTGTCAGATGATGTAAAGAAGTGATATCAGGATAAGTTTTGAGTGAGATATCAGATTTATCTGTCAGATGATGTAAAGAAGTGATATCAGGATAAGTTTTGAGTGAGATATCAGATTTATCTGTCAGATGATGTAAAGAAGTGATATCAGGATAAGGATGAGATATCTGATTTATCTGTCAGATGATGTAAAGAAGTGATATCAGGATAAGTTTTGAGTGAGATATCAGATTTATCTGTCAGATGATGTAAAGAAGTGATATCAGGATAAGTTTTGAGTGAGATATCAGATTTATCTGTCAGATGATGTAAAGAAGTGATATCAGGATAAATTTTGGGTTAGATATCAGATTTATCTGTCAGATGATGGAAAGAAGTGATATCAAGATAAGTTTTGAGTGAGATATCAGATTTATCTGTCAGATGATGTAAAGAAGTGATATCAGGATAAAAAGCAAAAATTTCAAACATTTTGTTTTTAATTAATCTATTAATCGTTTATTATTATTTTTTCAGCACACTATAAAATCAGAATCCCCATGTTATGAATTAGAAAGAATCCCAGTCAAGGTCGTAAATCCATTTGATGAAGGTGGTGAATTCCGTATTGTTCTAGTAGAGGCCAGCACAGATTTACTGGATCCTAATAAACCCGCGTCTTTGATGAAACCGAAAGAGAAGAGAAGGCGAAAGATAAAAGCAAAAATTGATCACGGAATGAAACGCCCTGAGACTCCTCCCACACCACCCCCACCAAAGACCGAGGACTCCACTGATTCTAAGAAAAATGGTGATTAAGTTTTCTTTTGTGGATTTTAAAATGACGAAAATGTTAATCAGAAATTTTTCAGCTTCATGTTGTATCTTGTACAGTGGAACTTGTCTTGACAGACCACCATTATAAAACACCACCTGTCTTTGAGACCATATTTTGAAAACCACATGGTTAAATAATCCTTTTGATAAAACCTCTTTTAAAAGACCGCCTCTCTTGTAAGATCACATTTCAGTGGCTGACAGGTTGGTCTCTCAAGATAGGTTCCACTGTACATGTTCTAGAGTACAGCTCTTAGATCTGCACATCTTGAGGTAGCAATTTTCACGATACATTTTTGTATCATTACATATATCATAATAAACATGTCTATTTGAATAATATATTGTTACATAAATAGCCATGGATAATTTTTATCAGTTTTCCACATTGAAGGTTCAAAATTTGTGTCTGTAATTATAAAACAATAAATTTTGTATGATTTACTTCCCTTATTTCATATGTAATATTTCATATGTAATATTTAAATTTGAGGTCACTTAAAACTTTAGCATAGGGCCTATTCTTTTCATAAAGTCTCTATGATGACATATATTTGACATATATTATTGATGTTAAATAGTATATATACAGAATAGATTTAAATATCTAATTATTCATTCACGAGATTGATGATATTTACACAGTTTTTATACTCTTGTATTAACAGAACCACCTATGATGAGTGCTTTCTTTAGTCCTGTTGCAAGTATGTATTTGGAACCACATGGCACCACCAATGTAGAGATCCATTTCCTGCCATTTAGTGTTGGCGATAGACAGTGCTCAGTTATATTTTTGAACGAATCCATTGGTGAATTCCTTTATTCCATTGAGGCGACTGCCACACTGCCACTTTCATCAGTGGTGCCATTTGTAAAGACACCACATAGTGTCCGCATCAGTAGTGCTGAGGCTGCAGGTAATTTGTAACCTATATTTGTATTTTTCAACTCTGTTCCAAATTTATTTAAGCTTGATGCTAAGACTTGAAAAAAAAACATAGTCAAACTTGCAATAAGGGGCACCTGCCTATAAAGGCTATTCTAACATAACTTTTGTTAATTATTTTTATAAGAAATAAACCTTTATAAAGGCCACCTGTCTATAACGACTACTTTTGCCTGTTCCCTTGAGTGGCCTTTATAGACAAGTTTGACTGTACTTTCATTATAACTAACTTATATTTCTGAACAAGATTTGATTAAATTGTTCAGTAATAATTGAAAAAAGTCTACTTGAATTCCTATAAAAGATTAATCTGGGTTCAGAGAGATATCATTTTATTTTTTCATCCAAAAAAAATCGCCCTTTACACAATTTTGTTTATATGATAACCGATTTTGCTGTTGCATGTTGTATCTTTCATAGTAAGCACATATTTTGATAAATCCTTCTATGTATAAACACAGGGTCTGGTAAAGGTCTGTTTGGCGGAGATGACAGAGTCGTGTACTGGAAATGTGAATCAGGACAAACACTTAAAGAAGCCATTGTGGTTCCCATTACCAATAGAGCTAAAGAAAAAGCACTGTTAATGGCGGCTCAGCAGGTATGACCGTCAATACTATCGCCATCTTACACCAAGATATATGTACCTATAAACTATGATATCAAAGTCATATATTTCATATATATATATATATATATATAAGGAATTTGAGAATGTAATTTTAAGATATAAAACAAATGAAAAAGTTCACCTGATGATGTATTTCTCATTGAAAGGTAAAATTATATCAGTTAATATTAAATACCAGTTAAAGCAAAATTTAGATATAAAGAAGGTTGGATATAGTGGTGCCTGTCTTGAGAGACCACCCCGTGTGCCACGTACTCAATGTACTTTCCAGCTAACTTTGGTTTCATGCTTATCATCGTGTGCATATATATATATATATATTATATCTTATCTATTTCAGCACATGTCTGACACTGAGCTCCACCGTCGCCTAGTAACGGGTACAATTAGTACAAGCAGTGTTACTGCCAAAACAGTCATGACTTTGTCAACTAATGCTGCTAGTAGCATTTCACAGGCCAAGGTAAAAAGCCATGATATTGATTTTGACTTTTGAAATCCACACAATGGTTCAATCTTATTTCAGTTGTTTGAATTAATACATGTACTTCATATATTGGTTTTGATCACAACTATAAGCTTTCATATTTCATTTACTGCATATTTTCCTAAGTTAAAAATGACCTCAATGTATGTCACCTCTGGTCAAAACAGATTTGAAGTTTTGCTTGAAATGAAGTGGAGTTTACTTGTGAAAGGTCAGAGGTTATTTCCGAGGTGCATGTCTCCTCCACAATCAAATATTAGCTGTCATCATATAACTGAAAAACTGTTGGAAAAAAACTATATACCTGGTTATTATCACCGTTTTACAACAGAAAACATATTCACCAAAACTTGTGTCATTATAGCACTCCTAAGTGGTTGTATAAACGAAGCTACAGTTATTTAAACATATACAAATAACCAACAGGGCTTAATAAATCTCATTGGCTGAGTCTGCACTACTGCTGTAATGAAAATGTTTGTACATTAAGTTGCTTCAGGCCAATTGTCTGTTGCCAAAGTTGGTGATAAAAGTAATTGGAGGAAAGGGGAAGTGATTGAAGCCAGGTACAGGTTTGACACGATCACAAGCGTCTGAGCCCGATGGTGTCTAGGCGTGATGTTTGTTACTGTTCCATATGACGCAAGTTTTCAGTTATAGTAGAAACCGATTCAACAACTCATGTTAGTTGATTATCATGTTTATCTAACTTAATTTTCAAAATATGAAAAGATACTTGGTAAACCTGCTGTCTTTTCAAATTTTTGAAAGTTAACTAACTTGAGTTAGATAAACATGATAATCAACTTACACTCATTGTAGAATCTCTATTTCACCCCATCTTAAAACTTCAGAAATATAAATTATGCAACAATTTAAACAATAATACTATTATTTTGTTTTTTTTATTCCTCATTTCAGTCTAAATCTCCAGCAGGAACAACATATGTAGTAGAGAGTGATTCTGAATTTTACAAGCTTCCCAAGAAGTTTACTATACCATTGCCAGACAGTAGGTCCAACACTGCAGTAAAATATGCAGGTAAATAGATAAAGTTACAAACACTCGTTAAATATACAGGTAAATAGATAAAGTTACAAACACTCGTTAAATATACAGGTAAATAGATAAAGTTACAAACACTCGTTAAATATACAGGTAAATAGATAAAGTTACAAACACTCGTTAAATATACAGGTAAATAGATAAAGTTACAAACACTCGTTAAATATACAGGTAAATAGATAAAGTTACAAACACTCGTTAAATATACAGGTAAATAGATAAAGTTACAAACACTCGTTAAATATACAGGTAAATAGATAAAGTTACAAACACTCATTAAATATACAGGTAAATGGATAAAGTTACAAGCACTCATTAAATATACAGGTAAAGAGATAAAGTTACAAACACTCATTAAATATACAGGTAAAGAGATAAAGTTACAAACACTTATTAAATATACAGGTTAATAGGTAAAGTTACAAAGACTCATTATATATACAGGTAAATAGATAAAGTTACAAACACTCATTAAATATACAGGTAAATAGATAAAGTTACAAACACTTGTTAAATATACAGATAAATAGATAAAGTTGTCAACACTCATCTTAGAGTGCATACAGTAATTTCCTGTGACATGAAAATTTATCTCTCAAATGAAATTATCTCTTATGAAATGTTTTTTAGCATTTTCTTAGGAAAATTGTAATCTAATTTTCTTTGACCAAAAAAAAAAAAGGAATCCAGTATATGACTATATATATCTTTAATTTGTTGCATAGTTCTTTGGAAGAAAAAAAAACAAAATAGCATACAGAGAAATAAGTCTTATAGAAGGGTCATTTGTTATAGTATGGATAAGACTCATGTACATAGAGTATGAAATAATTATTTGTGATCTTGATATTTTTAGCCGGAGAACCATGTATTGAACTGCCGATCACATTTAAAGCTACAGAGACTGGTCATTATCCGTGTCAGATCGTGTTACGCGCCCCTGATGATGTTCGTGTTTATAAGGTGGAGTGTACAGTGAATCCAGAGGGCAGCACTGCTGAACTAGACTTCAGAGCACCTGTACATCAGTCCGTCACCCAAGAATTACCTATTGTACGTACAGTTCAGATATTGGGTATTTTTTTTGCAACCGTTTCCTCTTTTAGAAACTTTTTGATTCATTCACACAAAATAGTAAAAAAGAAAATTGCAGAGAAGGATAAATCTTGGACATGATTTTACAGATTTACAAATAGAAATTAACACCTCTATAAATATATTGGAACTTGGAGTGTTCAAATATCGCTGTGTACCTTGAAATTGTCTCCCCTGGTTATTTTTACCCTTTTACGAAAAAAAAAAATATTTGTCTCATCTTAAATTCACCATAAACCACCATATTTTCACGGATGGCACTCATATGTTTGCTTCATTTATTTGGCTTGAAAATTTCACTTTCATTTTAAATTTGCCCTGTCATCTAAGTGCGAAAATGATGAAAATTAATTGGGAGTGAAAATTTCCATGTATACATTAACAAGTCTAAGCATCACATGATATGAAAATTTTCTCTGCAAGTTATCAAATACTGCCATCTCATTGGTCAAATTTCAGACATTTATTTTATTCTCAGAATGTTAAATAAATTCATAATTCATACATCAAATTATAGCAAATAGACAGATGAACCCTTCATAAAAGAACATGGTCCCAATCTCTGACCTCAGAATAGTTAAAAATGTTATGTCTACATTGACTACAGTAGAACATGTCTTGAGAAACCACCCAATCTGCCACTCAAATGTGGTATCTCAAGTTAGGTGGTCCCTTAATAGAGGTTTTATTTAAAGAGTTATTTAACGAATGATTCTCAGAATGTGGTCATACAAGACATCAGAATGTGGTCATACAAGACAGGTGGTCTTTCATGAGAGTGATCTCTGAAGATAGGTTTCACTGTATAAGTCTCAAGTCTGTGTTTCTTTCCTTATACATCACATTTGTATTTGTTGAAATCTGCAGTGTGATTCTCCTTCTACATTTTATACCATTACCCAACAATTTAAAAAAATTTTTAATTACAGGTGAATATGACAAACCATGATTGGCCTCTAAAGGCGTCTATTGAGGGGACTGGTTTCTTTGGACCACCAATGATACTAGCCAAGGCTTACAACACCACCAAGTATCCACTTATCTTTAAGCCACAGAATGAGACTCTAGTCCAGGTATGTTGATGTGATACAAAATAAAAACAATGTCGAGGTATTTTGAAGGACACCAAATATTTCTTTCGAAAGTTCAAAAGGCTGGGATAGTGAAAACTCCCGTTTTCAATATTTTCTAACTTTTGTGAAACAAAAGTGAACATTTAAAGTAAATCAAAAATCCAATGGTGTTTGATATTTATATGAATTTAGGAATTACCCATCTTAAAAAGATATACATATGACAGTTTGTTCATGTACTTTTTTCGGATTTGAAGATGAATGAAATTTTCGAAAAAAAAAAATTTGAATATACAGTCAAACTTGTCTATAAAAACCACTTAAGGGAACCGACAAAGTAGCTTTATAAAGATGTTTATTCATTTTGAAAAAGTTAATAAATGTTACATTTGGATGGCCTTTATAGGCATGTGCCCTTTATACAGAGATGGTCTTTAATGCTAGTTTGACTGTACACTTGCCCCAGCCAGGATATCCTTATTCTAATGCAGTTACAAAAGATTTTAAGATACTGCCCTTTATTTCAATTTGCTTGATTATTGTTGAAATTTGTTGTGTAAAATAAAAGCTTAAAATCTTTGATTTTTTGTGGATTTTAGGGAAAGCTTGTTTTGTCAAACACAGAAGATGGCACTGATCATGTTTTCCATCTCCGTGGTAAACCTCAAAAACCACTGGCACTAGATCACATCATCATCAAATGTGAAGCCAAGAAAAGGTAACAAATACAAGAATATACTTAAAGCCACATTCCGGGGAGTAATGTTCATAAATAAACTTTTCTGTACTCTCTTACTGCATATTCACATGAACTTTTTACTTTTTACTTCCAACTAATTAGTTATTAATCAGTCGTAGGAAACACCTAAAACATTGATCTATTTATAAAATGTAAGGTGTCGGTGGTCACGTGGCGATGCTTTACTGCAGTACAAAACCTAGGGCGAAATTTATACTCTCAATACTCTCAAAGGTCAGAATCCATCTTTATGATAGTATCATATAGTACATGACTGGTACCATGTTGGTATTTGGCAAAATTTTGAATTTATGTTTGTTCAGTAATTTATATATTTATTTTTTTTTGTCTTAGTACCCCGTACCAGTTGACAGTACCGAATGTCACAAAGAAGAAATTATGTTATCGGGTAAGTTACAAATACATATAGTAGTCTATGTATGTTGATTTTTTTTTATGAATTGATCAAAAACAATTTGAACCCTGACTTTCACTTTCAGAATAATATATGAGTCATTTGACTTTTGTTGTGACAAGACATTTTTGTTCTCATCAAAAAACTTAAAAGTATGGAAAATAAATTTATATTTCTCAGGTTATTAGCAATTTTAGCATTGCTTCAAACAATGTGATTAAAAGAGTTTTATGATGTTCTATGCTTAGATGAACAAATTAACAAAAAAAATTGTATTTTAATCTGCAGGTTGAATCGGACTTGTCATTCATCAGTGGTAACACCTCTTTGACAGTGTTGCCAGGCAACACAGGTGTCTATAATGCCGACATCACACCTGTTCGGCGAGGAGTCTATAAAGGAATTGTGGCTTTCATTGCTGGCAAAAACCCAGTCATGTAAGTCACTATGATTAAAGTTTTCTTTAAAATTCATATCATCTTTATAGCCATTTTATTTATCAATCTTTCAATATTTTAAGCATTTGGTTACAATTCATGAATGTTTGCAATGAATGTATATTTCATAGATCAAAACCTGTCACATACTGTATACCTGAAAAATTTTGTCCCCGGTGATTTTTTGCCCTTTGAGACAGAAATTATCTTATATTCTCTCTAAATTGACTCATTCACATGGATGGTATGCATATGCATGTTCATGCTTCAGGTATTTTGCTAAAAAAAATCACCGTCATTTAAAATTCGACCTCTCGTCTAAAGGTGAAAATATTAAAAAAATCAAACAGGGGGTGGGCTGGGGGTCTAGATTTACAGTAGTGATAAGAATAATGATGGGTTATGAAAATTTTGAAAGAGGGGAAGTCACATTTGAAGATAAAGTTTCTCTTGATATGAATATCTGTGCCAAAAAGTCAAACATTCATCATACTTTGTTTTTACACTGTACAAAGTACATGTACTGTAGAATTGGAGAATTTTGTGTGGTTAAAATTTCGTTGTTTTAAAAATACCAGTAAAACAAATCTGTTGAAATAAAAAAAAAAGCCTGTTTGTAAAGGAACCTATTACAATTACTTGTTATAATTTATGTAAAATTTCGTCATGAAAACAACGAAATAAACGAAATCAAATCCACGACCAATATTTCTTATTCTACAGTAAATAAAGTACACAAAATCTCTAAAGCATGAAATACTTAATTATCGTTTTGATTTTAGTGAGGTCGATAGTGATGGAGATGAGATTGTAGAAGATGATGATGAAGAGAGTAGGAAATACTACGGATACAGAATCTGGTATTCCTTGGAAATTCATGTGAAACCTCCACCTCCAGAGAGAATCATGGCTGTAGAATGTTGTTGTCATGTAAGTATTATAAGCTACAGTCACCATAGCAACAATTAACACTGTATTCCACAGTCTGTTCAGACAGATTTATTGATACAGATGTTATACACGGGAAAAAATTAATATTTTTCTGACATAGAGAGTAATTAATGTAGATTGACATGTATTTCATTTGAACTATTAAACCTCTGACACATTGAAATTTATATTTCATATCAAAATAAAAAAAATATATACATATGACATACACATCATTTATTTTCAGGGCCAAATCTTTTAGAGATAAAAGAAAATTAAATGAACTTCTACTGATGCCATCAGCAAAATTCCCTGGTGTTTTCTTTGTTTTGTTTTATAAATGAGAGATTAAATGTTATATTTTTGTAAATGAAAGTAATTCAAAAAGGTGGTCTTTGAAAATAAGATGCATTTAGAACTGTTTAATATTTTTGTTGAAATTGCACGCAAACTGTTCATTTTTCCCCAAAATCTTCTATGTAGAAAAAAGCTGTGCTGGAAGTGATTGTACGGAATCCCACACCAAATGATATCACGCTGGATGTTACAATTGAAGGCAGGGATCTAATCGGAGAACCCAGTATATCTCTAGAGGCCGGGGCTAAAGATGTGTATACACTCACTTTTGCACCAGCTGTGATTGGAAAACACAGGGGCAGGTAAAGTATATTTTACTTCATTTAATTTTGATGTATGGTGTGGAAGTTAAATAAATAAGTTATAAAAATATAACTTATTTCAATTAATTTTAATGAATGACTCTTGACTTTCAAATTCTTGAATGTCAATGTGATCTTTTACAAAAAAAAAAACTACTGTTGCAGAATTTTTCCTGGTTTTTATTTTTTTTCTTATTGAACTGAAGTAAACAAATATTTTTTATTATTGTTCATTTTTCAGCCTGATATTTTTCCACAAATCTGTCGGAGAGTTTTGGTATGATCTGCGACTGAAAGCTGATTCACCACCACCTACGACACTCCCACACATGGAATGTGACCTTGGAAGGTAATTATCACATTGCAACAATGACACACTGGCTTTAATAAAAGTATTCAAGTTTGTAAAAAATTGCAGTTTATGATACATAAAGATTTAGCACTACAAGTGACCATTTTCAAGTTCTTATGCAAACCATTTCTGGATCCGGATTTTTCGTATGCCACTTCAACTTTGTTAGCCCCAGTGATTTCTGGTATGTGCATTTGAGTTGATCCAGAAATAAAATGCAGTTATATCTGAAGTTCAGATTATATTATCACTAGTCCTTTTATGTCAACAACAAATTGACATGAACGTCGTCTGAACTCTATACCACACATAAAATATTGTGACATTTTGATTTCTTTTATGAAATGAAGCATCATGCTTTGAACCATGAAGTCCCAATTCTGGACAGTGCAGGTTTGAATCCAGCTGGAACCCATGCCGATTTTTGTGATATTTTTTGCCAGTTTACTTGCGAAATGCTGATGGTCTCTTCCTGGGTACAATGAAGTGGGTTCTCCTCTCCTCCACCATTAAAATTGGGCACTACAATATTACTGAAAAATTGTTGAGTGTGGCATAAAAAACTATTCAAAATTAAATCAAATCAAATGGAATACCATATCTCTGTTTTATAGTAAAATATTTAATTTTGATGTAGAAATATTGGTCACGCTAAAACAAAAGCAATCTAACTTATTTCATCATTTTTTTTGTTCTATTTTTAGATGGACAAAGCAATCAATTTACTTAGATAATCCAACTAATGAAACCTTGGAACTGATTCCAACAGTGTCAAACACCAATAACTTCTCCCTGGAGAGAGATAATGAGCGTCCCATTGTTCTACGTCCTCACTCAGTGATTGAAGTTCCTATTCATTTCATGCCATCAACTCTGGGACATGGAGACCACCTAGCAAAAGTTATATTCCACAGTGAACAGGTAATTACTATGTATAATACCATACTGATGTGTTTGCTCTTTAATCATTTCTCAGCTTTAGTTTGTCCCAGGTTAATTAGGACATGTTCATAAACAGTACGAGTTTAGAGTAAATCATAAAAAGAGCAACGATACTGTACGTGTACTTATTTTAGCGGTATTCTAATATTGGCGCCTTTTGCGCTCAAGTCATTGCGCTAATTCAAGAGATTCAAATTTCTCCATCCTGTCATTCTGTTTACACAACGAAGCTTATAAAATGAATTGCACGAATTCAGGATTGCGCTAGTAAGTCTTTACCCCCTGAGAGCGCTAAAATATGAGTGCGCTAATTTAAATACACATACAGTATGTTTTATCATCGTAGCTAGGGTTACTTAAGATACATTTTATCATTGTAGCTTGGAGAGTGGATATTTGTGGCATCAGGAACCGGTCTGTTGCCGCAGCCACAAGAGCCTGTCAGTGTCTTCACGGAGGCCGGATCGAATACAACACTCATAATACCATTCCGTAATCCTATGGACCATGCTGTTCTAGTTGATGCAGTACTTCAAGGTATACAATTTTACAATTTTATTGTTTTGTATACAGTGGAACCTGTCTTGAGAGACCATGCACTCTCATGAAAGACCACCTGTCTTCTGAGACCACATTCTGAAAACCAATTGATTAAATATCCCTTTAAATAAAATCTCTTTTGAGAGACCATCTGTTCTGAGAAACAGAATTTCAGTGGCTGATAAAGTGGTCTCTTGAGAAAGGTTCCATTGTACTTAGTTTATGAGCCTCCTCAGAGAAATATAGACTGCAGGGTGGGGTGGGGTAATGGCTTGTTAATGATTACATACATATGTCAACATATGAATGACAGACAGTGCAGAAAATTAGTATGTCATTGCTCTGCCCATGTTTAATTTTAAGGGCAAGGGTTTTATTAAGCTTGCCAGGATGAAAGTCTGGAGAACTCCATGTCATACCCCCCGGCATCATTGTTATTGTCGTCAGCATCTGTAGACAAAACTTTTACCTGGCCTATATCTTTTTAACCACAAGGGACAGGGCTTTGATATTTCACAAATAGATTCCCTATGACCAGAGCTTTTATTTGTTACCTTGACTTTTGACCTAGTGACCTTGACCTTGGATTTTGACCTACTTTTCAAAAACTTTAACCTCGGCTATATCTTTTAAACCATGAAGGATAGGACTTGGATATTTCACATATAGATTTCTTATGACCAGAGCTTTCATTTGGTATCTAGACTTTTGACCTACTTTTCAAAAACTTTTATCTGAGCTGAAGGAATCAAAATATTTACCCTACCTTACCTTAGATAAAACTTGACAACTGTGGGTCAAAAATCTATTTTGAAAATGTACACCCATTTCCGGCAAGCTTTGTTGTCTTCTGACAACTCTTGTTATTTCTTTCAAATGATTAATTACAGGAAAATGGCTTTCATGATAATATTTTAGGATTTGCTTAGATATTAGATCTATTTCCACATGGTAAAAATAATAAGTGACATATTTTGATCTTTTTCATGGCATAACCTATATGGTTACAACTTTTTTTCAGACAATAATATACAAATGGACAAGGTGGTGAATGGCAACACACTCTCAGAATCTGCATTCTGCCTCCTTCTGAAGCATTCAACAGCTATAAGAGTAGGTCCAAAGTCAACTTTAGATATCCCAGTGTGCTTTGCACCAACAGAAATGACAAAATATGAGGCATTATGTACTGTTATTGTCAGAAAGGAGGATGGCAGCAGATGGCAGTTTGCTCCAAAAGACAGTAATGGGTAAGTTGAAAATTTAAGAAGAAAAAATATGAAAGAGACAAAAATATAATAAATAATTTCTTCTATAACCTTCCAAAATTTGATAAAGTCATATTTTTCAATCAGTGCTACTAGCATGTCTAGATATAGTCTGTTTCTATTTTCACAATACATTGATACTCTTTTTCAGATCCCAGTTATCAAGAACAGGGTTTGATGGTTTACACGAGATAAGATGGCTGTATCCCATCAACGGTATTCCAGAGTCAAAACCAATTAAAGATTCTTTGGGAGCAGTTATTGAATGCAAGGCTCGGGACAGAGTTGAGGAGAGGTTAGAGGTTACACTGTCAGGTGTTGCACCAGCATCATCCGGTCCACACAGGAGTGTACTAACAAGATCTGTTACTCCAAAAGACAGCAGTCCAAAGATTTCAGATGGAATCGTCATTGGGGAAAGTGAGTACTTGTGATGAACATAACTTGCTTGTTAATCATTGTAAAATAAATAAATAAACTTTAAACTTAAATCAGCTTACTTATTTGAGTTTTTCTCCAGATTCCCCTGTTTCCTCCCACAGTAAGCAGCTTCTCATGCAAACATCGATGTAAATAAAAGATATTTATATAAATTCTGTATAAATTAATTTGTTTTTCTAAATATAACCTTCACAAAAATGTATCGGAAGCTTAAGCTTGTATGCCTTGCATATGGATACATCTGTTGATGTTCACCATATAAAAATTCCAGTAATTTACCCAATATTTTCTCTTTTTAGCACTGGCAACGGCTAGCGAATTCGAGTACGAGTTGAACTATCCAGATGATGATGCTAAAGACAACTTACAAAATTCTGTCGCATTGAAACTTGTGCGAACTCAAAGGGATACAGCTAGTGGTCTAGTCATTGTTGTTTTCAATTTGATCTATGCCCCATTCAAAGCCATGAGGTAAGAAATTCAAGCATACTGTAGCATCAGAAAATCTTGTTGTGGTTTTAATTTTCTTTTATTTTGTTGTTTTAATTTATCAATGAAATCTAAACCATGATTAAATATTTTCTTAGATTATACCTAGAAATAGTGATATATTCCTTTACAAACAGTTTTTTTTTTTATTATTTCAACGAAATCTATTGTCAACAAATCTGTTTTATTTGTAAAACAACGAAATTTTACCTCCACGAAATTTTCTGATTATACAGTACTTTGTAAATAAATTTTCTGATTAATTATTCTTCATTGAATACAATTTTAATTTGGAATTATTATGTTTTATTTTGACTACATATTTTGAAAACATTTATAGTAAGAATATTTGCAGACTTCAATGAAAATAATGACCAAAATATTACCTTTCTTCTGAATTTACCTGAATTTTATTTTTAATTATTTTCAGTCATAATATAGAGCTTGTTGTAAGAGCAGCTACTGGTGGCCTCTGGCGGTTCCCACTTAAATTTACAGCCTCAGAACCACAAGTTGATGACAACATTGTCATTGAAGCCACAGGTCTGAACAAAGAATCTAGTGTTGGTTTTAGGCTCACCAGTCAAACAAAGTAAGTGTTGATTTAACTTGTCAACCCTTGTGGTCACATTTAGACTCATCCAAATCAATAGATGGTATGGCCTATTGTCATAATTTAGGAGTAAACAAATCAATATTGCATGTACGGTAAAATTATTGTAAAATTTGGATCCTAAATTATTCACCCCTGAATTCTTAAAGTAGACTTTACCATTCTTTGAAATGGGTGAGTTCAAATGTGACAGGGGTTGATGAGTTCATGAAAATTCAAAATTTTATCCCTGGAATCAGCCATGACAGCTAAAACTGAACTAGCCTCATAGACATTTTATCTCCATGGTAACTCAATAAAATTGAGGTGTTGGCCCATCAGCTGCCATAAAAAAATATTCCAATGATTTATCTTGCCAATATTCAGAAGTTCTCCGGACTTCTGTATTAGGATGATTTCAATACACCAAGATACATGTACATACATTTGGGAAAAAACGGAATTAAAATTCAACATTGGGAAAATGAAACTTATTTTGCTATGGGAAATAACCTCTATACAGCTTCAATTTCCAATGAAACAAATCATACAAATTGCCCATAGTGTGAATTTTTACCTAGAAATAACTTTATATTATTTGTTTTGAGCACAATATTTTAAAATTATTTGACATTGCCAAATTACTCCCAAAAGCCTCATAATAAAAAAGGGGAGCAGTGTTTGAAGTTTATAGCAGGTGGCTAGGGTCATTTCGAATTAAGTGGGAAAGTTTGCCAGTTTTCTTGCGGAAGGTCGGTGGTCTTTACCCGGGTAACCGGGGTTTCTCCTCCACCAATAAAAACTGGACGCCATCATATGACTGAAAAATTGTTGAGTATGACGTAAAACAAAAAATCAAATCAAAATCAAATCATAGCAGGCGAGCAGTATTGAAACTGCATGGACAGGTACCAGTGTTTGAAATACAGATTTTGGCCTTCAATGTTTTTATTTTCCTCGCCAGTCTACCATCTCTTCACATAGAAATTTCAATTAGAGATAAAAGTAAATGTGACCTATGAATTTCCGAGGACTTACCTTGATTTGTATTCTTTTGCAGACATCCAGTTATGTATAACGCTTTCTTCGCTGCTGGTAGTGACCCAGAATTTACAGTTTCTCCACAGACGGGTGAACTTCTGCCACAAGGTACAAATGGTACACTTTTAGCCATTAAGTTTGTACCAGCTGTATACGGAAAGATTTACCGAGCTAAACTTGTAATTCAGGTAAGTTCACATCCTAAGAGTGTGTGATAAAAAGACATAAGTGTCTAATCAAATACAGTAGAACTCTCTTCAGAGACCACCTCATCTGCCACTAAAAATGTGGTCTCTATATAATACAGTAGAACCTGTCTTAAGAACCACCATATCTGCCATTGAAATGTGCTCTCTATATAATACAATAGAAAATGTCCTAAGAGACCACCTCATCTGCCACTAAAAATGTGGTCTCTATATAATACAATAGAACCTGTCTTAAGAGCCACCTCATCTGCCACTAAAAATGTGGTCTCTATATAATACAATAGAACCTGTCTTAAGAGCCACCTCATCTGCCACTAAAAATGTGGTCTCTATATAATACAATAGAAAATGTCCTAAGAGACCACCTCATCTGCCACTAAAAATGTGGTCTCTATATAATACAATAGAACCTGTCTTAAGAGCCACCTCATCTGCCACTAAAAATGTGGTCTCTATATAATACAATAGAACCTGTCTTAAGAGCCACCTCATCTGCCACTAAAAATGTGGTCTCTATATAATACAGTAGAACCTGTCTTAAGAGCCACCTCATCTGCCACTAAAAATGTGGTCTCTATATAATACAGTAGAACCTGTCTTAAGAGCCACCTCATCTGCCACTATAAATGTTCTTTCTGAAAAGAGTTTTATTTAGAGAATTGTTTAACCACATGGTTTTCAAAAGTGTGGTCTATTAATACAGGTGGCCTTTCGTGAGAGTGGTCTTTCAATCCCACTGTACTCTGTCACTTCTTATTTGATTTTCTGAGTTAAATATGATAATCTTAACTATAGAATTGACCTATCGCCAGATGCATGGCACGGCACCTTTTGGCAAACTTTTCCATTATGACGTCACAATTAAATGGCCCGTCAAACATTTGTGTAATTATGACGTCACAATCAAATGACGCAAAAGAAACACATGGAGAGCCACATTTCAGACATTTGGAGATAAGTCAATTACATGTATCCTGCGAGTTAGGCCTACCATGTTGATATTGTATTAACACCCAACACAACCCCCCCCACCATGTCCATTTCAATCGCCTATTTATATTACTTTTGTTATCTCTAGTGACCAGCATCTTTTACCTCATGTGACCACACCAGAAAGTCAACTTGTAAAGGGCAGGTGGTCTTTTCCTGGATACACTGTAACCAGGTTGTCTACTCCACCATTAAAAGCTGGTCACAACTGTGTAACTTTAATATTTTTAGTCAGGCGTAAACAAACGGTAAATCAAAATTAAATTTCTTTTATTTAGGCTTGAAGAATGTTTTTAAGATTTTTAACAATTCAAACTTTTTTTTATTTAGACACCAGACATGCAGTGGAGCTATGATGTACGGGGCGTTCTACCACAATATACTCCACCACGAGGCAAATCAGGACAACCAATGGCGGGTCCACATCCAGATCCTAGAATCCGAGGAGAACGATTGAACTATATTCGTGAAAATCTGAAACTGTTGACCACAGCCGTTTCTTCTCCAGTGAAAGGTGCACCTATCCTTCAAAGATCGTTGAAGTTGACCTGAACCCTTACTTATTTGTTGTGAAAGAATTTCTTCTGCAATTATTTCTTTCTAACAAAGGAAAGAGATAACGTGATTTTGACTGTGATATTGAGGGAAAAAATGTTAATATGAAGTTTGACTGTAAATATATATTACATCGCCTGACAACAGTGTGTTGCTATCTGTTCAGGAAAATTAATTCTATCATGTTTCCACAATCATTAGCACATTCTATGATTTTGTGGTGTTTTTAATTTATTGTATATAAATATAAATTAAAATTAATTTCTTATTGTAAAAGAGGAATTTCAGAGGTGGGCCATGATTAGGTGGTACCACTAGTATGGATGATTTGTATTTAATTAACATTAACATACAATGTTATAAAAAAAATATATTTTTGTCATATTTTTACGGTATTTGTAATTTTCTGCAGTGGAACCCGTCTTAAGAGACCACCCAATCTGCCTCTCAAATGTGGTCTCTCAAAGCAGGCGGTTCCTTAAAGACGTTTTATTTAAAGGATTATTTAACCAAAATGATTCTCAGAATGTGGTCTCACAAGATAGGTTCCACTGTACTTAGAAATGATGTTGTGTTTGTTTATTTATACACATTTACAAATGATGGCTTTAAACTTGAAGACTGAACAAAATTTTAGGGCATTTAAAACCTGCAGTTGTATCCACCGACAGGTTTCAGTGTCGAGTCTCCGTTGCATTTGTGTTGCAATTAAAACCTCAATTTTTTTAGATTGCAATATGATTCAAGTGTGTACTTCACCTCAAGGAGCAAAAAGTTTATTTTGATCCTGAATACCATGTTTTTCTTAACACCCAAGGGAGATAATTCACTAGTTTGCTTTCACCCGTTTGTAGACTTTATACCCCTTCTTGTGATAACAAAGCCAAACACCTATAAAGCATTGTCCTTTGTTAATATACTTATTTCAAATGTTTAAAATTTTGGAGAATCTTATAAAATCTACATATTTATATTTTTTGGCGTTTTGCTTCATCTACTCCATCTTGTTTTAGAATGCCAAACCTGTATATGCACAGAATTATATGTATATTTATAACTGTTAAAAGTTGTAATGTTTCCGACATGTAAGAATTCCTATTTTGTAAATAAATAGATATATATATATATCTAAATGTCTCTGAATAAAATCATTATATTGTCATTTTACTATATTTTGTGTCATTTTCTGTAAACACTCAAAACTTGTCTGTAAGGCCACTCAAGGGAACAGGAAAAAGTAGCCGTTATAGACAGGTGGCCTTTTTAAAGAGGTTAATTCATTATAAAGAAGTGAACAAAGGTGATGTTTGAATGACTGTTATAGGCAGGTGTCCTTTATATACAGATGGCCTTTACTGCAAATTTAACTGTACACTAGATCATTGGTGAGGCAATCTTCAATGAGTAAAATTTCTTGATGCTTTGAACTATTGACAAATTATTTTGTTATTTAAATCTCATTGAGTTGAATTTCTCCATGTTTCGAATAAAATTTTGAACCCTTTTCTATAAAATTCCTACAAATATTCCAAGTCAACATTAATTGAAACACGAGGCCCAATGGATCGTACTGGTCACCCGAGATAAATATGGATAAAATTGGTAAAATTAGTCCACTTGTTCTTGAGAAAAAGTCGAAAATGTCTAAAATTTGACAAAAAATTTATACTTTCTGTTTACTTGGGTGTCTGTGAACTTGAACTTTGACCCCATGACCTTGAAATTTTGTAAAAATGATCCTTAGATAATTCCTAACAACTTTCTCATATATTTTTGTATACAAAAGGTCAATCAGTTTTTAATTATTAAGCCATTTGTATACCACTATACCCTATGTTATTCTAGTGGACCATTTATGGACAGATTTCCTGTTCATTCACAAACGTTGTAGATACTGACTGTATAATCATGCATACAAAATTTGAGTCATATGATCATTGGTTCACGAGAAGATTTTTAAAAATGTACCAAGTTTTGGTCCTTTTTGGCCCCAATGGGACCTAGCCCCTTTTCATTCACAAACATTATGCGGCTTCACATGGGGATGACACATGTCTAGTTTGGTTTAAAATGGCCCTCTGGTTCTTGATAAGAAGTCAAAAATGTCTTAAATATGACAAAAAAAACCATATGGTGTGACCTGATAATTTCGGACCTTTAGACATTTTTGTAGATCTTTGCATGCTGAACATTTTTGCTTCTTTCTTTTTCTCTTTATCTATCATAATTTTCAAGATAATAGGACAAAACTGCCAAAACATGAGAAATCCATTTAAAGGGGAGATAACTCCCATAGGCGTTGGCCCAGCTAACTTTTTGTATATCTTTGCGTTCTGAACATTTTTGCTTCTCTCACTTTCTATCTATTATATTTCTCATGATAATATGCCAAGAGAATGTAATACTTCACAATACAAACTTGATTTTTATATAAATTTAATTTGTAAAAGCAGATGTCAAGAAATATAAGTCACTCACTTGACTTAATAATATGACTTGTATTAAAAAATAAATTTCTCTCTCTAAAACTCCAAAAGTAAAAATTAATTAATTTGGCTGTCCTAATAAAAATCTACTACAAATATTCCAGATCCATTAACCCAATTACTCCTAAAGACACATTTGGACTGGTCTAAATCAATGATTTACAGAAAAGTCCATTGTTTTTCAGCGGTTGATGGATTAATATATACAGATAACAAAGACACTCGACGATAATTTCCAAGTTTATTTAACAGTTTCATTCCAAAGAAGTTTTCATAGTGATGGCAAAAATTTATCTCAACTGTCAAAATCTAATCTTTGTAAGCATTCATCTATATATCAACTTGAGGAGTAACTCAAACAAAATCTTACAATATAAATGTATAAACAAAGATTAACTCATTCATCCATCACTACACGTGAACTGGTCTACATCAATGCAATTTAGACGAGTCCATTGTATTTCAGGGATGGACGAATTAAAACTGACTGGATGACTTTGATCTCAACATGAGCTAGATGTTTGTTCTTTCGTATTACATCTGAAACTGCCCGATAATGGAGAGCTGTACAATATCATGATCATATGTGATAGGAGAGGTAGCATCAGAGACATACCATAAAAAATACAGAATCTAGTAAACAAGTGATGTCCAGAAATTCTCAACAAAACCACGTCTAAAATACGTTTATAATCGTGTTATAATGTGGTGCATTCAGCAATATGATTATTTTTCCTAATTTCCATCCACCTTAATATACAATAAGTAGGTCACTGTTCATCACCACATTTGTCTATGCTGTGATATAGTGGCATGTATACCACTTGGCATTTACTTTCTCTCTCCTCCATAATACTTTGCATTCAACATGGTTATATAGTTTTCTCTCACTTTTCTAATGTTTTGTCCAAGCCGTTTTATCCTGTAGTGCACACAGCAGATATTATCTCTTCTCACTTGTCTATAACATGTTTTAATGAGATATATACAACATGCCTACTATTTCTTCTCACTTTTTTTTTTTTCATAGTGTATTACAATGAAATACATATAACACACTTATTAGTCCTCATCACTTATCAAAAGTAATTTGAACCTAACGAACAATTTTTATTTTGCATTCTCCCTGCTTTAAATCTCCATTAATCTTCAAATTTGAAGGAGTGTACACTACAATCTATTTGTCCACCTTTGTAACTTCCACGTTTCTTTTTGGTTTTCTCGTGACGGAATGATTTGCCTTTGGTGAACTTGAGGTCCTTATTGGCCTTCTCTCCCCAGGAACCAAATGAACCTGACTGAGATAAAAAAAAAAAAAAAATTATCAATTAATGATCACAGGTACTAAAAACAATCAAAATAACTTAGGCCTAAAATAACACAAGTCTTGTAGACCTATATTTTTCAGTGAAGTGTTACTATATTTTCATCATTTTAAAAAGCAAAAATATACGAAAAAAAGTGTGATTTGGAAATTTCAATCTTAAAGTTGAGTTTATGTTGCTGAAATATGCACATACATGTGTAATTTTGCGTCAATATAATGTGTTATTAACCCCATACTGCAAAATGTGCTTTGACTTGTTCCAAATAAACAACTTAGCATAACATAACTGCGTTGATGTTCCATCAACTCGTAAAAACAATAAAAATAACTTAGGTCTAAAATAAAATTTCAATAGTTTGAGACGTTGCCTGCCTAGTGCCTACCAATCCAAAATGCTACCGCCAAAATTAATTTTTTACGTAAATTTTCCAAAATTTATTTTTATCCAGATTTTTTGGGGGTTCAGTTCCATGAACTGATATTTATTTACTGGTTTCTTTAACTCATCGACCCCTGAAAAACAATGAACTCTTCTCTAATTTAATGACACAACAGTCCAGAGGCATGAATGACTTAAAACATTGTTTACATGTCTGAATCACAAAGTTGAAACCCCTTCTTAGGACCAAGCTCCCTGGTTGAAATCTGTTTATTGATTAAGTTATTTCAAAAGTTACCCAACAGATAACAACGACAGAAGATGGACATTGGGCATTCTCCCATGACATATCAGAAAATGGGAGCAATGAGAGATCACCTTTTAATTAGATTGATGGTAATGTATGATTTGATAAAACTTTTTTAAAACTTGATGCTCGAACCACTCAGCCATGGAGGTCCCCTTGATCTTGCTAACTGACAGTATTGCTTATTGCCAAGGAGTGCTTACTGAATGGCGGCGGCAGTTTATAAGCTGATGACGCCAACACTTACGTCAGCAGTTTATGACCTGATGACGCCAACACTGGCGTCAACAGTGTAAGAGCTGATGACGCCAACACTTGCGTCAGTTTGTTTGTTTGTTGTTTTACATACACCGAGAATTGTTTACTAATATGGAGATGTCTCCAACTTTACTAACTTTGGCCTATGCTATGGACATACATAAATATTATAAGATGAACATCATAACATGCAAGTTCTTACTTACCTTAGCCTCAAAAGAATTATCAGCTAACCTTGGATCAACTTCTACTTCTTCTACTTTAACTCGCCTGAATGGTGTACTGGGAGTTTTCTGTCAATCAAAATAGTTCACATTTAGAATAACAAAAATGAAAAGTCGCATCAAAAGAAGATACTGTAGAATTTTTACAAACAGCAAAATTGTAAAAAAAAGATTGAAAAAAAATCATTTTGTGAAAATTGCTTGAGGAAACCCAGGTTTGGCATTTTTTCCACTGCAACTGAATAATTCAACCTTACTATTTGTATATAAATACCGCACTGGACCTGCTGATCTTATTTTAATGAAATATATAGGAATATAAGATTTGTTATGTCTGTGTATAGCTCTTTTAAATTGTTATTGTACATCAAGTACAAATACTCAGTACATATAGTAAAAGTAGAAAAAAAATTGAAATAATTTTTGGTAAACATAGCTAATGCCCCTTCAATAGTATGGGAAAACATGCACTAATTGATTTACTAGATTTTATTTCTCTGTACGTGGATGTATAGTTGGATGGACACAGGGCCTTTAGTCACCATATTTACACTACGGTACCGGTACTCTCAAGCTAAACTATATACATGTAGTTGTTTGTAAAATTTCTGGATATGAATAGAAAACACATTATTTTTCATTTTGAAAAACCATTAAGGGGCATTAGCTGTGTTTACCAAAACAAATTTTTTTTTTCTACTTTTACTTAGTGTACAATAACAAATAGTACAGCAGAGTTAATCAACTGCAGACATTTTGAAATAAAAAAAAAAAAATACTGGTCAACCAGACCAGTGAATAAAGGAATTTCACTGGTCAAAGAATTTTTTTTACTGGTCTGTATATATATTTACACAATTCAAATGAAATGGAAAATTACTGGTCATTTGTATCAGTCATCAGATAGACTTCACCAGACTTTTGTAAAATTCACCGGTTTTTCTGGTAAGACTCTGCAACTGCAAGTTAAAAAGTGCCAAAGCAGAGTTTCTCAAGCAATTTTCACAAAATATATAGGAATTGAAGACTTTCTATGCCTGTGAATATCTCTTTTTTGTTATTGCATATCAATCTCAGTCGTCAAAAAGGAAGAAAAAATCTTGCCCCTTTAGTTAGTTGAGCTTGAGTACCGAGTAAATTTGGTGATTTCGGGCTCAGGTACCTTCCACTTGCTTGGAAAACAATATAAATGACTCATTCTATTTGGATGGTTATAATGGGAGTAGTGTAAGACCTTAAAACATTTTGTAAAAGAACAAAATATACACACAGCAATTTTTCAAACTTTTTTTTCTGAATTGGGAATTTAGCAACATTTTATTGAAATTCGAAAATCTAAAAATACACAAAACTGTTCGAAAATACAAGTATCTCTCCAAATTCATTGTCGTTAGTCTTCAATTTGGAAATTTTGACTGCAGTGCAAGTTGGCGAAAAAATGATTTTTTTTTTTTGCATTAGTAATGGGGCCTTATTTAGGCCCCCTTATGATAGGGTGGAAAATGCCTGACACACTAGGTAACATTTCTTACTACATTACTATTCTTACCTTTCCTGAATTTTTAGATGCTTTACCAGAATCGGAACCATTGCCAAAACCATTAGTCATAGCTGGTGTAGATGTTAATGGTCCTGAAATGTTAGAACTGTCATTATCAGAGTCTGAACTAGACGAGTCTGAATTCTTTTTTTGTTTTTTACCGACTGCTTGTGCATTTTTACTATTTTTCACTACTTTGTCCTCTTCTGAATCACTAGAACTATCAGAACTAGATGAAGACGAATCCTCTTTTGTCTTTTTTGAGTTCTGCATTGGAGTTACCTGCCCTTTGGCAGCTGATTTGTTTTTACTGTTTTGTTTCTCGTCATCCGAACTCGAGTCAGAATCTGAGCTTGAACTACTACTGTCTTTATTATTTTTTGAAACTATTTTTGGGGTGGATGAATTTTTTGCTGGTGTTTTTTGTGCAGGTTTATCATCTTCATCAGAACTTGAACTAGAACTACTGCTACTGTCTTTTTTAGTTTTAGAAGCTGGTGTAGTTAGTTTTGATCCTGGTTGAGATTTTATAACAGGCTTTTTGCTTTTATCTTCCTCAGAGCTGGACTCTGAGCTACTGTCACTACTGCTACTGTCTCCTTTTTTAGCTACTTTAGCTACAGGTTTTGCAGGAGTCGTTTTTGCAGGGCTTCCTTTTACCGGTGATGTTTTATCTTTTGCTTTCTTTTTTGAATTTTTGTCATCATCTGAGCTAGAATCTGAACTGCTGGAACTACTTTTAGAACCCTTTTTAGCAGGTGCTTTAGCTGGGGTTGTTTTAGCAGGTGTTGCTTTAGCTGGCGTTGTTTTAGCTTTTGCCTTAGAAGTTTTGTCATCATCTGAGGAATCATCAGAACTAGAATCTGAACTGCTGCTGCTGGAACTACTTTTAGACCCCTTTTTACCAGGTGTTTTTACTGGGGTTGCTTTAGCAGGGGAAGTTTTAGCTGGGGTTGTTTTAGTTTTTACCTTAGATGTTTTGTCATCATCTGAGGAATCATCAGAACTAGAATCTGAACTGCTGGAACCCTTTTTAGCAGGTGCTTTTGCTGGGGTCATTTTAGCCGGAGCTGTTTTAGCTTTTGCCTTAGCTGATTTGTCATCATCTGAGGAATCACTGGAACTAGAGTCTGAACTGCTAGAACTACTTTTAGAACCCTTTTTAGCAGGAGATTTAGAAGGGGTCATTTTAGCGGGTGTTGCTTTAGCTGGGGTAACTTTAGCTTTTGCAGTTTTGTCATCACCTGAGGAATCACTGGAACTGCTGGAACTACTTTTAGAACCCTTTTTAGCAGGTGCTTTAGCTGGGGTTGTTTTAGCAGGTGTTGTTTTAGCAGATGTTGTTTTAGCTTTTGCCTTAGCAGTTTTGTCATTATCTGAGGAATCATCAGAACTGCTGCTGCTGGAACTACTTTTAGACCCCTTTTTAACAGGTGATTTAGCTGGGGTGGTTTTATTAGGCACTGTTTTAGCAGGTGTTGTTTTATTTTTTGCCTTAGAAGTTTTGTCATCATCTGAGGAATCACTGGAACTGGAGTCTGAACTGCTGGAACTACTTTTAGAACCCTTTTTAGCAGGTGATTTAGCCGGGGTCTTTTTAGCAGGTGTTGCTTTTGCTGGGGTTACTTTAGCTTTTGCAGTTTTGTCATCATCTGAAGAATCACTGGAACTAGAGTCTGAACTGCTAGAGCTACTTTTAGAACCCTTTTTAGCAGGTGCTTTAGCTGGGGTTGTTTTAGCAGGTGTTGTTTTAGCCGGGGTTACTTTAGCTTTTGCCTTAGCCGTTTTGTCATCATCTGAGGAATCACTGGAACTAGAGTCTGAGCTGCTAGAACTACTTTTAGAGCCTTTTTTTGAAGGGGTTGTTTTAGCAGGGGTTGATTTTGCTGGTGTAGCTTTAGCAGTTGTTTTGGGAGCTTTATTTTCATCTGAAGATTCTTCTGAACTGGAGCTGGAACTACTGGATTCTTTTTTTGTTGCTTTCTGCGGAGCTGTCTTTTTGGAAGTACTGCTGGGTGGAGGTACAGCATTGTATGACATATTTTTGACATTACTCTTTTTACCTGCTTTTTCATCTTCCGAGTCAGAACTATCTGATGAACTAGAAGACTCTTTTTTAGGCGTAACTTTCGAGGCTGGTTTTTTGGTGAGTTTTTTTGTCTTTGTTGTAGACTTATTTTCTGCATCTGAACTTTCAGAGTCTGAATCGGAGTCTGATGTTCCACTCGATGCATGTGCAGCCTTTGGGGTAGTTTTTGTTAGAACTTTTTTCTTTGCAGGCTTACTGGTTTTCTCATCCTCGGAATCTGATGAATCAGAACTACTACTGGTATCGTGTTGACGCTTTTGTCCTTTACCCTCAACTTTGCTAGCTTTACTAGCTTTACTTTTGGATTTCTCATCCCCTGAGCTAAAAAAAAAGTAAAACATCATTTTTGTTAGAAACATCAGCCTTATTGAAAAGTAAAACTTTAAACAAAATTCAGATATGGTAATCATAGTGTTCACATACAGTGAAACTTGCACATAAAGACTGCCATAGTGACACAACAAAACCAGTCTTAATAGGGAAGTGGTCTTAAAATAGAGGTTGATTTGTACACATGGTTCTATTGGGGACAGCAAGACCAGGTGGACTTTATATGCAGGTGGTCACTAATGCAGGTTTTACTGTAATTTTGTTATCTTGTTCAGCATGTAACTACCCCTAAAAATCAAAACAGATACGTAATTAAAAATCTTAAAAATTTGAGAAAGGCCATCTGTTTGCAATTTCATCCTACTCAAATGTCTTTTTTTTTTTTGGTTGAATTTGGACAATGATGAAAAAATGATGTGTTTTGGATACCATCAAGAAAATGGCTTCCAATCTGAATACTTCCTGTTTCATCATTAAGTTTTCACATTGATCTGACCAGATCCAATATGGAGTCTTAAGTCTGTAAGAAATATTTAACAGGATAAAGAGAAGTCCATGTGATAATACAGGTATCACCACAGGATGAACATCAAGGGTTGTAGGGGTGTTCAGGTAGTTCAATGCAGGGCTCTACAACACTAAAAAAATTCACTCTTCATTTGGCCAGTGAACCAGAAATTTTACTAGCCAGCCAGAACTTTTACTCGCCAATATATATATGCGAAAAAAAAACCAGAAAACACTCAAATTTCACAAATTTTCGGCCATTTGGCCTTTATCAAGTGAAAGACGACAATATATAATATATATGTGTGTGTGTGTGTGTGTGTTCTTAAAAAAATACAATGGATAAAAATACAGAAATGAAATAAAATATTAATTTTCTACGTTGATGTAACATTTTATTGTTTCTATCCATTTAAAACAAGGTTATTAACTGCATGTTGACCTTTTGTGCATTTTTTTTATCAATCCAGGAGTGTTTATATGCCTATATTTTTCAAATTTGTTACTCTAATATTGAGGCAACCTTAAACTTTGTTTTTAAAATTTTAGCGCCAGTTTCTTTTCGACAGAATTTCCAAACAGAGACTGCTCACAAGAATTGTAAATTTTGTCTGTAAGTTAAAATCTAGAGTTCAACACCCGTGACTTGATCGTCAGACAAACACCTATAAAGTTCTTTAATTTATAGGTGTTTGTCCGACAATCGGGTGTTTGACTCTCGATTTTAATTTACAGATAAAATTTACAGTTCTGACTGTGGTTAATCCCTTTGGAGATTCTGTCACGGCCGTTTTATTGTGTTGCCCAACGATAAAACGGCCACGATAGAATCCCCAAAGGAATTAGGCTGTGGTCTGCCTGCCCTCCTCGTCGAACACTAGGCCGAACTTTCTGCCCTGACTTTACCACTTAAAAACCGCTTAAATTGAAATCAAAATCGGGACAGAAAGTTCGGCCTAGTCGAACACTAGCCATAACTCGGTTCCAGTATTCCTTTAACCAAGATCGTTTAAACTTAATAGTGTCTAATGATGCTTCTGTTGAAATCGACCGAGAAAAGAAAATGCCATCGTGTGCTGTTAGGAAAATTTCAAGTCGAAAACATGAGAGCAATACAACGTGTTTTTATACAGTAATCCACGTGAGTTAGATGCTCTAGTTTATCGAAACTAAATAACCAAATTGGTTGTTGTAAAGCGCATAACAGACCATGATTTCGATAATGTAATTTCACAGTGAAAACAGACAAACTTTTGATTTCCGGCTCGGGGGAAAAACTGGTCGCGATGTGACGACTGAATGAGGACAAACACTCGCTAAAATCTAAAAAATGATCGCATTTTCGAGTGATTTGGTCGCATTGTAGAGCGCTGCAATGGCTAGCACACTTGTTTCTTGTGACTCAGATTCTAGGTTCCAGCCCTGGACTTAACAAGGGAGTATGTGAAATGGTATGGCAGTTGCCATGTGGGCTTTCTGTAAGTACTCTGCCACCCCACCCCACCCTTCCAGCCAGGACCTCTTATGCCGACATCAGAGCCAAGGAGAGACATTGATATAAGTTGACATAACTTGTCTCAAAATCGTAGATTAAATAAAGTTTAATGGGTGGCAGATATTTATGAACAACCATACAAAAGTAGGTCATGGTCATCCCTGTATAGATGTCACTTAGTCAGCATCGTGTCCTTACTCTTAGATTAGGCATTCTGACATTTTCTTTCCTTAAGGCCACACCAATTTTATTTCTAGTTCTTTGGGAATTTTTTAAGACAATTATGGTACAAACGATCGAAATTTTATTTTTAATCTTAAAATTCGTCAAAATGAAAATCAAGGTACAAAGGTATAAAAACATGGTACAAATGAACACTTATTTACAAAAAAGACTATTTTTATACGTTTTCTGTGGGTAAAAATCATAAAATGTCGCATATATAATGTAATTAAGATGGATTAAATTAAAAGAAAGGATACTTCCATTGCCATAAATAAACACAAAAGAATAGAAACTTTACAAATAAAGAGGATTTTTGTAAAAAAGAAATTAAAACTATAGTAAAACTACATGTAACTGAAAATACATCAGAGATACTGCACATGAAACTGACCAATGCTGTGAATCATTTATTTATATATTATAAGTGTTTATTTCTATTTGTTAAAAAGAGTTTGATTGGACAACACTTATAGATAAAACAGTAAGGAATCAACATGTATATTGTGTCACAAAACTGATTTGAAATAAAGTTAGTGAAAACTCTGTGTGCATTAAAGATAAATGATGTTGATCCAGTTTTATCAGACGATGAAAATATATTTTGCTAGTTTCACTGACAATGCTGTTGAAAATTATTTTATTCAGGATATATTTTTATTTATCTGGTGTAAAAACAATAAATATGACAAAATCCCCTTTCTTTCAATGACTAATTGTTGGATTAAATTTTATATTTTTCCAATTTTAAATGACCAGAGCTTACAAAAATATACACCCAGTTAACAAGTACAATCTATGCTCTATCCTTTAACACTTCTGCAGACTGGTGTCATAGCACAATTGTATACCATATTGTCAAGATCGTCAATAATATCAAAATCATACAACATTTTAGACTGAAATTTCTGAAGGTTTATAGGCCTATTTCAAACTGTATTGTAAATAGGTTGACACCAGGACCCAACCCTGATGATTAATAAACGTGAATATTCTGGTCTATAAATATCTTGTACCGTCAGTAAAAATATTTATCAATCTGATTTAAGTAAAAACACAAGACGGAGACTTGTTTCAGAAGTTGTAAAGAAAAGGTAAAAACACACATAATTTTTTTTTTTCAAAATTGTTTAAAAAAAAGCAGAATGACATCAATCATGGATAATGAATTAAATCATAAGAAAAAATGGGAACTGCAAAACCTGAATCTTGTGGGAAAAAAATCCCATGTGCACTCTGGAAAAAGGTGGGGTAAAACAAAACATAATTTTATTTTTTGATTAACTGAAAATTAGGTGCCGCAATTCCCAACAAACTGCTAAACAAATTGGTGTGGCCTAAGATACAATCGGAAAAGAAATTTCTACTGACCTTGAGGAACTATCATCAGAGTCTGATGAATCTGTTTTACTCTTCTTCGCTGGAGTTGATTCACTGGAATCCAGTTTCCGTTTGCCTGATTGCTTACTAAGGACAGAAACAAATAGTTATGAATAAAGTATTGTTGTAAAACAAAATCATGAATTACTATATAATTACCATACACTAAAAAAAGAGCAAGTAATAGTAAAACTTTACTTTGAATAATTACCAGACGCAAGTTAGTTTTCCAAAGTTTATTATCTTCATAAGGTCGAGAAAATTTTAATAATCCAGAGAGACGTTTAAGTCATAAAAAAGGGTAGAGTCGGTAAACAGCAAACAGAAAATATTTTATGTCTGGCCTAAAAAAAATCATCTGTATTTATAATAATTTAATATATATATGTAAATTTATGAAGGATGTTACCTGGCAACCCATTCTCTGTAAACTTCTTGCAGCTTTGGTGAGCCAGTAGGGGATGGTGCCTGCAAAACAAAAAGAAAGCAATGTTAACTCTTTCACCCCTATAGACACATTTGGACTGACCTAAATGAATTGATTTACAGAAGAGTCCATCTTTTTTCGGGGGTTGATGAGTTGAGCACAGAAATTAAAGATAACTTGTGATATATGTTGTTCTTTTTAATGCAACTTCCCACATTTGTAAAACAAGCTCTGCTTGCTTTCAAATTCATCATTTAAGTTCATATTAATCAATTTATTGTAATGTTTTTCGTTTTCAATTTGAGGCTTATATATGTAAATTGCTAATAATCAGACAGAACAGCTCGAATAGGCCAAAGACACAGTGAAGTCATAGACATGTGTACACACAACGTAGGAAAGGGACAGAACCATGTTGGAAGCTGTACACTGTTGAGCCCGAAACAAAATTCCAGACTGAACAACTTGAACCCGAGCCTTGACCAATCATTCATCACAGGAAAGTATTCAGATCAAATATTCCGGAAACATTTTTCTGATCAAATTATTTCAAGAACATCTTGTGTTCTAAATATTTGATAACATAATTAAACTGCAATGTCATTTTTACCTGTTTCATCAACTTAGTAATGTTGTCGTAAGTGGATTTCTGGGATCAAGTCAAAGCACAAGCAAAGGTTAATATAATACATTATATTGACGGGAAATTAGTCATATATAACATGTGCATTTCAGATACATTAATTCAACTTTAAGATTAATATTTCCAAATCACACTATTTGCTTTTCATATTGACGAAAAAAAGTATCAATTCGCTGAAAAATAATAGGTATTTTCATTATCCCGAGTAACCACCCCTCGTAGAAGGTATTGATCGTGATGTCATATGTTTGTGCGTAAAATGAGAAGTAATCAATTGTGACATCATATGTTTGTATGAAAACAACATTGTTTTCTCATGTAAAGACATGACGTCACAATCGATACCTGCTGACATGGAAGATAACTCAGACTAACGAAAAGACAGAATAGGTCTTGAAGACTTGTTGAGATATACGCTATAAATAGTCAGTCCGACATCCTTTACGATCTTTAAGATAATTGAAATCTGCTTTTAAATGTTACTTTTCAATTATTGCTAAACATCATACACTTGTGACAAAATTGATGCTAAAAGTGATTTACCGGACTGTATTCTTGCGCACAATTAATATACAAATGAGTTTGTAGTCCAGTTACGGTGTATTCACTATGGTCAACTCGCTGTGAAGTTGGACATTAATTATAAGCTGTTGTTCAGATGATCTTAAATGATGAGAAAATCTTTCTCGCTGCAGTCTAGAGATTTAAGTGCTACTGGAGGGGGGGTGGGGGGGGAGTACAGTGTATGGGTACAATACTGTCCTGTCACATAGAAAATTGAATATCTGATTCTATGCTGCAATGTATATAAGCATAAGGCTTTATAATCATATCACTGATCTATGTACATGTAGTTTTTTATAACATCATAATAAATACATCTGACATCAGTACTCACATGTGATATAAATGGTAAAGGATGTAAAAAAAATATGATGTTTTCATGATCCCTACATGTGAACCTTTTTTTTTCTTTCCTTAAATTTTATAGAAGAATAGAGGAGTACAGATTATATGCTTACTCAATCCACAAACAAAGGGAATTAAAAAACAAATGGAAATTTATAGAAAGTTTATATACAGTAAAACCTGTTATAGCGGCCACCTCTATATAAGGATTACCTGTTTATAAAGGCCAGTTTTTTCAAGTCCCTTGACGGCATACTTCAACTAAATTGAACCTGTGTATAAGGGTCACCTGCACATAAAAGTCAATATTTTCTGGTCCCTTGGGTGGCCCCTATATACAGGTTTCACTGTATATAAATTTATTCACTTACAAGTTGACTACATATATTAGTGAGTTTACTTCAACATTAATAAATTACAATTTGCAACATTATTTTTAGACATGACTAACAGGAAAAGCTTCATCTGTAACATCCAGTTTTTATATAGACATGATTGTGTGTACACAGCTATACTATTGTAACATTTGTTGTATGTTTTACACATGTTGTTAAGGGTGTTTAAATAAAATTTGAATTAAAAAACAAAAGATCTGCACATTTTAAGAATTTGAAATTCTATTCATCACACATACACATGTATTTCACAAGCATTATTTTAGGTCAAGAATAATGTTACAAGTACGGTTGATCAGTCCGGATATGAAGACATAAACATTTCAAAACCATCACATTTCCGTGCCGTCAAAGTAAGTTATTTCAAATGAATTAATATGCATGCACAAAATAAACAAATGTGATGAGGCAAAATCTTGTGTATTATTTTATTTAATTTTCAATTTTTTTTACAACATATGTACCATACTATAAAACGCCATCTCCAGACATTTTTATCCCCAGGCATAAATGTTGAACTGCTGTGTGGACTCCCTGCTGAGCAGTTCAATGGATGTTTATTGTAATCGCCATGACAGCCTATAGCTAATCTCTTGTGTAGTGGCAGAATAATATTATACAATCGTTATTCTATATGTAGTGACAGAAACACGAGAAATTGATACACCACAAGTAAGTACACACACTGTAAATCTTGCCACAACCATGACTTATTGTGGCAAATGAAGATAACACGATGGACGTACTGTAAGGAGAAGTCCTCCTCGTCCTGGCAGTTGTTTTCACTGCTCAGAAGAGGGCCATTTCAAGACTGAATGTCCTCTGTTGCTGGGAAAGGCGAGTTTAGAGAAGCCTTTAAACTTCCTAGGGTCCAGGACCACGGCCAAGTCTTAGACCCAAACTACACTTCAGGCCATGATGCCATGGGCATGGATAGCGTCACCAGTGCTGAAAGTATCCCCACGTAGGAGGGGTTGTCAGAAACTGGGATGGCATCAATTATGCTAGAAACACCACCATTTTCAGTGGCTAAAATCAGATGCCACCTACACCAGGTGATGCAAGATTATGTTACTGAAGGCTCTGAGGATTTAAAGGTTTTGGTTCCTTGTGTAGTGCAAATGAGCTGCCACCAGCCCATAGTCTGTGTAGTAAACCCTACACCACACTTTCAGGTATTGAAGCCAAGAAGCCACCTAGGCAAGGCCCTGAAGGCAGATGTCCTGCCTTGTGTCATGGAAGTCGGTGGGACACAGGAACTGTCCATCGATGAATCATCAGAGTTGCCTGGTCATCTACGCAATATGGCGGCCTCCAAAGACAATACAACTCCAGAGCAATTCAGGGAGTTAGAGGCAGTTTGTGAAGCGAGCAGAGCCCTTTGCTTCTCACAAATATGATGTAGGATCCTTTCAGGACATACAACATGGAGTCTACTTGCAATAGTTTGAGCTTGTGGATGGTGTGGACGATGTTGTCCCAAACTCTACTGGCCGGACATTGAGCAGCTGAGTGCAGATGACTGCAGAGTGTGGGACCCTGGAGGCAGCACCTGTGTTACTGTCTCCCTAACCCTGGGTGAGGTTGACCTACCACCCAGAAATTATGGGATAAGCAGATGCTTGCTTATCTCAAATAGAAGTGCACTAGAGGATAAGCAGGGACTGCTTATCTCTAGCAAGAGTCACTGAGACTCTAACCAGTCTAACACCCCCCCCCCTTTTTTTTTGACTTTTAGTAAAAGGATTTGGCAAAGTCCAAATACCTGGCATTTTGGGAATATTTGAAAAAAATAAAAATCCTGTGGACATGCACACCTCCATTATGTGTACAAATAACCTACAAAATATTAAAGCTGTATCTCAAAAACTGTAAGAGGAGATAGCCGGACAAAACATGATCTCTTTATGCAGCTAGTACCAAAAATGACCAAGTCCAAATACCTGGCATTTTGGGAATATTTGGAAAAAAAATGAAATCCTGTGGACATAAAAACATTTGGATTCAAAGAAAAATATGTCTAAAAACGATAGATGACCTACTGATTGACTGCCATCCAGGTATTTATTATTTAAAGTTCTCTTGAAGTGAGTCGGTCATGGAAACCTAGATTTTCCCGAATAAAACTATGAAGGCTTGACAAGGGATTCTGGTGGGGGCAACACGACAGAATACCAAAAGAGATTTTATATATATTTACGTGTAAATAAACCATTTATCTACTGGCAATATGTTTCCAGACATATAAATTTAAATCATATTTAAAACACTTATACCAAAAGAGATTTTATATATATTTACGTGTAAATAAACCATTTATCTACTGGCAATATGTTTCCAGACATATAAATTTAAATCATATTTAAGTTACTTACCCAAAGGGATTTTATATATATTTACGTGTAAATAAACCATTTATCGACTGGCAATATATTTCCAGACATATAAATTTAAATCTTAATTAAGTTACTTATATGTAGCAGGATATAAAAAATAAACTTACAGGGAATTTTGTAAGGTAAACAATACACACAGATCTGCTAGACTGTCTCGAGTACCTCACTCTTCACTGTAGCGATGCCAAAAACTAAGGCAGATAACTTGTCTTGTTTGTTCGATGATTTCCGGAAATTTTCGTGATTTTAGGCAAAAATAAATTAATGCATACGAGGTACATTTACGTGTATATTACGGGGGAGTAGGTCTAAATGAAGGCATGGAATAGTGTCATCCAATGAAATTATTGTAGGCAAAGCTTCTTACTTTACGTATCTAGGCAAAGTCTGATGTATTCCAAAATTTTATCTCAAAACATTGAAAAAGAAACGGGGATTTACCTGGATTTTCAACAATTCTTGACAATAAGTTTCTGTATGCTATAGTTGAAAAATAAACATATTTTTAACAGAAATTATATACATTTTGTTACTTGGAAGGGGTATTTACTTAAAATTAATGTTTTTTTTGTACGAGTGTCTGAAAATAAGTTGAGTCTCGTTTTGGATTCAATATACATGTAGCTGCGCCTATGACTAGAGGTAATGAGTATAAATACTGAGTGGATATCTACACTTAACGTAAGAGATTTGATAATTTTTATTTACTTTTTGAGTAAAGGTGATATATTAATGAATTGAAAATGTATGAACAATACTTTTAGAAATTCCATTTGCGATTGATGTATCCTGGAGACACCATTTTTTCGCGCACTTAGGAGCTCTTGCACAATAATTCTGTGTCAACTAAACAGGCTAAAACTTACAATTATCTGCATGCTTGATTGCTAAATTTGGCTGGTTTAAAATCATCTGGAAATAGCAAAACTACCAAAGAATATCAGGAACAGGATACCAGATTATTGATATGCGTGAAAATAGATGGTGAGGTGATAATATTAATTATTAGTTATATTAATAATAACATTAATTAATATTACTTAATTAGATCTTTCAATATGAAAATTCATCATCATCATCATCTGTTTTTTATTTTGTTGAGTTGCAACTTGTAAATGTCAGTGCCTGCAGTGATGTTTTGTAGTGAAATTTAGTATATGTTCGGGTTGCTCACAAACATTATGTACCGGTATGCTCCTTTCAGGACATCCCATCTGGAGCCCATAAGAAATGGTCCGAGCTTGTAGATAATGTTGGCGATGTCCCCATCTCCACCCACCCAGACATTATGCGATTCACTGCAGATGACTGCAGAGTATGGGACCCTGGAGGCACCCAGGCATTAGAGGATAAGCATGAGTCACTGGGACTTCATTTAGCTAGCCACTAGGCATTGGGGATAGGTAGATGCCTGCTTATTTCCGATAGGAGTCACTAGGACTTCCATCACCATGGCACTAACAGGTAAGCAGGCCCCTGCTTACCTTAGTATGAGTCACTGGGACTCTAATCATCCAGGCACTGCGGGATAGGCAGCTGCCCGCCTATCTCTGTTTGGAGTCACCAAGACTCCACTGGGGTTTCATTATCCCAGCGTTGTGGACTAGTGGGGATCTGCTTACCACAGCAGAGATCAACGAGACCTCACCATAAGAACATGCAACACTCTTCCCCACAAGCCACAAGGTATCAGAAGACAGGTTTCTGTCTAAGGCAAACACTGAGCCCTGAACCTTAAAAATAAAATGGGGAGGAGTGTAGTGAAATTTAGTATATGTTCGGGTTCGGGGATCTACCGGACGCAGGAACCCATGTATAGTGAAACCCCACAGCAGAGGAAAACTAGACTTAGAAGAAGACAGACTTTATATTAGAAGACCAACGAGGTAAGTACCCTCAAGCAGGGTAATACCCTGACATCGCACGCTGTAATTATATTGTTATTTGTATTTAATATTGTAATAAGTGTAAGCTCCGCATGGCTGTACCCCAGCACAAGCTCGCACTTACAGTGTGTGGCTAATACCACTTCAGTCCGTCATCAAATTTCCTGTTCCTTTTAACATAAAGTACAACTCTGGTACTGGTAAGTTGTCAGGATTGATTCACCATACTATGAATGTTGCACAATTTATTAACAGCTCAAAATGGAAACAAAAGTGACCACAGTTAATCAAGAAATACAACACAGTAGTGTACCTATTTTTCAATATCAACAGCCATTTTATGTAATTTTATAGATATTTTTCTGACATTTTTGTTTCACGTTTCCTTTTTTCGGACTTACACATGGTGAACAAAAATGTAATTGTAAATTACAAGATATTCAAGTCAAATAAAAATTGTAGGCAATGTGATATGGTATATTTTGGAATGATATAAAAATATTTAGCATAACCTCTGTTGGAAAAATGAGTAGCATTGCTATCTTCAGAACACGTGCTCGAAGTCGAATTGAAAGAATCAACACCGACTTCTTTCTTCATCTACAATGAAACTGACAAAGAATATTGTCCTCAAAATTTCACATACCACGTTCAATTTCTTCTTTAAAGTTGTAGCGATGTCTTTACAACGATCCTTCAAGAAATCATAGACTAAAGGCAACAAAGAGCTGTTGGCCTGTTGGTCTGACGACGCCATGATTCCAGAAACGTGGTTAAAAGGACCGGATATTATGATCATGATCTTTTAGAAGCTTCCTTTTTAGAAAGATGCATATACAGAGTTGTCGGTCATTACTCTCTTATTTAGAGTAGGCCTACGTCACAGGTACCTGTGGACAGGACCATCTAGTGTGCCTTGCCTATAGATTCTCTAGCCCCTTGATTTTTTAGTCTATTTTATTTATTCTTTTCATCAAAACATGGTAATTTTGGGATATACCAAGAAATATGGCCAACCAAGAGACAAGCCAAATGTAGTTACACCTATAGGGCCTATGTATCCTAACTATATGTTTTGATGAAAAGAATAAATAAAATAGATTTTAAAAATCGAGCGATTATGGACAAGGCACATGTAGATGGTCCTGACACAAGTACCTGTGCTGTGGTATACGTATACACGATAACAAAATGTGGCAACTTTTTAATTTTTCTAATCTTGATTTTTCTTTCAATTTCCGGGCCTTAACTTGAAATTTAAAATTATTATCTTGACTCAGGATATATATATATTTTTTTAATTTTCAAGTTACTATCTTTTTTTTCGAATTTCCAAGTAGATCTAAATATTATCTTGAATTTTCAAATTATCATCTTGAAATTTACAGACAGTTTCTTGAATTTTTAAGCTATAAACTTGAAATTTCAGGATAATTTCTTGGAAATTCAAGATAGCATTTTGGAAATTCGAGATAGTATTGATTGAAATTTCTTGATTTAAAATCAAGATTTAAAAAATTATAAAATGACAACATTGACCCACCGTATACTAGTCCTGTATAATAAGCATTCGTTGGTTCAAATCGTTTGCTTTCTAAGTTTTATGGGATATTTATTTTTACCACGTTCAGCATCATCCGATAAAAGAAAACCGTTGAAACCAAACGATTTGAACCAAGAAGGATTATATTATAGGACTAACCGTAAACGCGAGTTTCGCATATATTTTGTTTTTCTGTTCATATCTTTGTTTTCAGATATATTTATGAAAACTGTCTGCCAGCCAAAAATAGATCAAGTGGACTCAGAGTAGGCCGAATTTTATGCCCGATTCATTTTACCACAAAAAAAAAATCATTTTACCACCAAAAAAATCGCTTAAAATCGGGGCAGAAAATTCGGCTTAGGCCCAGAGATGTATATGATAGGAAAACGGTGGGATATTATTTCGTTAAACTAGCCGCAGCGATACATCAATGGTACGTGTATAGTACTTCCTTAGTTCTATCAGCGATATATAAAGCTAATATTAGCTTTATATATCGCTGGTTCTATGATATAAACCTTCGTTGGTTCAAATAGCGGTTTGCTTTCAACGTTTTATCAGATGACATTGGCGTCGGAAGCAAATTGAAAGTGGGGGGGGGGGGGCTAAACCAACTTAAAACACACACACACACGCCAGAAACGTCTGGGACTAAGCCCCAATTTTCAACACCTATGTCTATCTTTGCGACGCCTATGGATGATACTCACAGACAGTCATTTATCACTCCTCGTAATTTGAGCTCTAACTAATCTTGAAGTGTCTTTTGGGTCTCATTGATCGTTATGTTTTGTTATTGTCGTTGTTTTCTGTGGAAAAAAGTTAACATCACATTTCACTGAAACAGGCCCAGTGGTCATTTATATATAGATGTACATGTAGAACAAATAAGATTGGACCAAGGACTGATCCTTGCAGACGGGCACCCTGTCAGATTTTATATTGTTTATATTTACATATACTGCTTTATATTATCTAAAAAGCTGCTCACCCACGCAATAATACTATCATACCTGCCAAGTCTCCCAATAAATAGGGAAACGCCCTACATGTAAAATTTTTATAATTTCTTGAAGAATAATGCATATCTCCCCCATGAAAAAATTAAATTCTCCTATAATTCTTACTAAAATTTAAAGTCTCTCCCATAATCTATTGAAAAATCTCCCCCGTGATATTTTTTCAAGGTTGGCAAGTCTGGACTGTTCTGTCAATATATTACATAAATTATATTCATTCATTTTTTTAAAGTTACATTAGAAAAAAACATTATTTTGTTAGGCTGAAGTTTTCACTCAATCACTATTTGGTGATTCTTTTCTTTTAATTTCTGATAAAACTAATTGTACAAAATAATTGTTGACATTACATGATAGATAATATGATACATTTTGAAGCCGGAATGCGAAAATTTTACTGTGTTCGGTGTTATTCTTAATTTTTTAAATTTCTGTTAAGAGTTCCGAAAATGTTTGTTTTTTCAATAATATGATAGAAAATGGAATTATCAATGATATTACATACAATCTGATGCGAAATTATTATTGATAAAAAAATTCTAGATCTAATTCTAGGCCTATCGATACTGTTCGATAGCCTACTGTTTAGTGTTCATTTTTCCAGTTTCTATAAAGATATTCGTACAAAATATTTTTACATTTTTTTTAAATATGATAGAAAGTACAATTATTCATAATATTAAATACATTTTGATGAAAAATTATGAATATTAAAATAAAATGCTAGATCTATACCTACATTCGTTTACTATTCGGTGTTTAGGCATGCCCACAAAACTTGATCACAATCATTTCCGGTTTGTTGAAATGGAAGCGGGAATTTAAAATTACTAATACCTAATTATGTATGATTAGAAGTTTATTTTCAAGTCAACGCACAATGGATGTCGATCAATCAACTGATATGCTGCATTTGGAAAATCTTCTGAACTCATCGTTTTCCAACTATGTTCAAAATTCTTCAGTAACGCTTCCGAATGCATCACTGGAACCCTCCATTGGCATTGCGACAACAAAAATACACCAACTTCAAGCCGAGATCGAAGCTGTTAATCAGTCACCAATCGCAGTTCTCGAGACATCCGACGATAGTCGACACGAAATCTTACAAAATGAACTAGAAAAAAGTGTAGCGCAGCTCCAGGAGACATTGTCGTTCGTGCGTTCCCAACGCAAAGAATTGGCAGACGACATTGATAAAGAAACTGAAATTCAACATCAACTTGAAAATGTGGTTGCAGCCGTGAAAGAGCGATTGAACCAAAGTGACGGTAAAAACACCATGTCAGAAAGCACCCTTATGCTTGATCTACAAAGGAAGAAAGAAAGAATAGAACAACACTGTCGAGAAATGAGGCGAAGTTTAACAGCTTTTATAAACGAACATTTTCCCTTGCCATCCGAGGAGAATATTAGTGAAGCAAAGAGTAAACTTCGCTCGGCTAATAATCAGCACACAACGGGGTACATGATATCTCTGAAAAGAATTCTCGAGGACTTGATAAACAAGAGTTTAGAGGATCCAAATGATCCATATATTGATATTGATGGCACTTTCTGGCCACCATACATTGAACTTCTTCTGAGATGTCAAATTGTGATACGACATCAAGATGACCAAAACAAAATCAAACTTGTTCCATTTCATTTGTGAAAGTTGTTCCTGTACATCTACTTTTTAGTTTTAGCAGTTTGATTCACATTTTTTTTTCACAATGTTTTTCAACTAGAATAATATTAGATCTAGATCTAATGTAATATCATTTTTGGTTAATAATTGATATTTACATTAACTAGTACTGAAAGAGAATTATATTATAGATCTATGTATATTTGAAACTGGTTCAAATCATAAGGAGAGGGCCTGGCTCAATCAGTAGTGCGCTGGACTTATGATCATGCGTTTAAGTCCAGCTGGCGGCAGGTACATTTCCTGTCCTTCGGATTGAGACGGTAAAAACCGAGGTCCCGTGTTGCAGTAGGTGTCAGCACGTTTAAAACACTCACTGCTCAATGGACGTAAGTGCCGAGCATAGGCCAAAATTTGAAGCCCTTCACATTGGTGACCTCTCCATATGAGTGAAAGATTCATGAGTGGGACATTAAACAAAAATAAACAAATGAATCATAAAATTTCATAATACATTTTAAATTATAATAATTAGTATTGATTTGGCTTTTCCAGTATATACATAAATAAGTATATTTATTTACATGGTAGTAACAACATTGGAATAGTATTTTAATACACAAATAGAAAGCATTTTGATAATTAAGACTACATGTATATTTTTGTTAACCTTCGAATTTTATCACTGATTTCCACTTCAATTAAAAAACCTACAATTATGCCTACATATACTAAACCTGATGTTATGTCATTGTTGTTTATTTGTTTTGTTTACTTTTTAAAGCATTGTGTAAGAGCAGAAGCTTACTTAGTCTGTGGACATCAGTATACTGGAATTGATCCTACTGCATGTACATATACAGAGTTTTCCCTAGGATGTTATTTTAGTGAGTCCCAGAAACCCACAAGAACAAAATTCCTGAGTCCTTCGTTGTATTTGTGAGTCCCCCCAAAGCAGAGTTTTTGAAATTCACCAGGTTACCAGAAAAACCGGTAAATTTTACATATGTCTGGTGAAATCTATCTGATAACTGGTCCAAATGGCCAGTAATTTTCCATTTCATTTCAATTGTGTATATATACAGACCAGTAAAACATTCAATTTGACCAGTGAAATTCCTTTATTCACCTGTCTGGTTGACCAGTAATTTTTTTTATTTATTTCAAAATGTCTGCCAAAATGATGAAATTCCAGAAAATACATAAAAACAAAGGCACACATTTTCAGTCTCAGGTTGAAAAAAAATACTAAGTTTTTGTGCATCTTTAGAGACTCACTGATATTCAAGTTTTGCGTCCTGAAAAGATTTTATGCATCAGAGATGCAGAAATCATGCCTAAGGGAAAACCCTGCATATATATGTATCTGAACAGAAGTAATTAAGAATGAGTTTTGTTTATTTTCATTTAATGTATGCTGTAGAATCAGAATTTGTTGGGGATTACTTTTGTTTGCACATGTATTGTTGATTTCATTAATTGACATATTTAAAGCCATAATGAAATAAACATAAATTACAAATAGTATTAGTAATAGTTTGCTTTACAAACCTCCCACATCTGTGTAATTTGACCTATACCATTTCCTATAGTTATAAATGCCATTGTTTTTCTTATTGAATGTAAAATAAAAGAACACAGATGCATACATTGTATCATATACATTTATACCAGTAGGCCCTCATACACATGGTCAAACACACGTTTTGTAACTCTTTGAAAAATTATCTTTGTGTAATACAATGTATAAAAATGAAATTCTTGCTGACATATTTTCTTTTGATAATTAAGTCAAATGAGTTGAATGACCTGAATTATATTGCTATTGGATTAATGTGACCAGTTGACAAGGGATATATGTACATAACTCCTCCGCGACCTGGTCCCACCGCTGGATTTTCAGAGGTCTTTGTATGTCCAGTATTCACTCAGTGAACATGTACACATTGTGCTTATTATATATTTATCAAGAGACTGAAAATTTTTTAGGAGGTCTCCTAAGCGAGCTTCCACTGTACTTTGATATCTGTGATTTTTATTGATGGATTGATCCATTCATTGATTGGCTTAGTTACAGAAGACTCCAGAGATTAGTTATAATGTAAGAACTGCCAGTCAGTGTAAGAGTTATCCCCCCCTTGTTCATTGCTGCATAGAATTCTGATGATACATGTCATAGGCGTCGGAAGCAAATTGAAATTGGTAGGGGGCTAAACCAACTTAAAACACACACGCCAGAAACGTCTGGGGGCTAAGCCCCAATTTTCAACAACTATGTCTATCTTTGCAAAAAAAGTGAGGGGGGGGGGGGGGGCTTAAGTACCGGTAATTATTTGAACCCTAATAAGGTCCTAGATATCATTTTGAACTTGGTCAAATCTATATTATGAACTGACCAATTCCAAATAAGTTTCACAAGATTTCCCAACTATCCCACATGCCAAATCTTATCATTATTTTCTTTAAGATTTATCTCCCTTCCTTAAAAATGTCTAAAAGTAACTTGAAAATTATGTCAGTTTGTCTTTGTAAATACTGAATACATTTGTATGCATCTACATTGCTGGTGGGACCTCTGTGGCCAAGTTGTTAGAGCATCACACTTTGAACCATGAAGTCTCTCACTTCTGGTCAGCACAGGTTCAAGACCCTCTGTAATCTAAGCTGATTTTGTAAGACTGTTTGACAGGTTACTTGTGGAAGCCCAGTGGTCTCTTCCTTGGTTCATTGTGACCAGGTTCTCTCTTCCACCATTAAAAACTGACCGCCACCATATTACTCAAAGGTTGTTGAGGTCAGCATAAAACACTTGGAAATAATAAAAAAAACATTGCTGGTGATGGTCTGGCATGGGAACACTCACAAGTTACAGGGTTGTGTTGTAGTCAAGGTGAAAGTCACTAAGAAAATAAAAACATGGTCAAGCATCCATGGAAAATGTGGGTTTATGCTTTAAAGTTTTCATTATATGTGCATGTATAACAAATAAATTTTTTTGCAATGATTTTGAAAAACAAACTTTTTGGTAGTTTAGGTAACATAGATGAATTTGATTGATTTTTTCATAAGTTGAAAGTAACTTGAAACTCTACTGAAGACCACCATTAATGAATATAGAACAGACCTTTTAATAGCATTGCATGCAGAAATCTTTATTTAAAGAAGTTAATGGGGCGTTAGCTGTGTTTACCAACAAAAAAATTATTTCTACTTTTACTACTTGTATTTGATGTACAAAAACAAATGAGAGCTATACACAGGTATAAAAATCTTATATTCCCATATAGTTTGCGAAAATAAGGTCAGGCTGTGTTCCTCAAGCAATGTTCACAAAATATATAGGAATTTAAGAATTTTTATGCTGTGTATATCTTGGTTTTGTTATTGTATATCGCAAATTCATCTGTTTGGGAATGTGTCTGAAAATATGAGTTCGGGAAATTAAATCGGTCTGAAGTTTACGTCTTTACAGTATTAAGCAAAATATGACTGGCTTGTAAAGGAAACCGACAGTCCCATCCGCTTTCCCACGTCTAATCAGTTGATCATCCAATGCAAAGGCGTAGGAACGGGGGGGGGAGGGGGGGGGGCACTTTTTTCACATACAAATTTTATTTCATATTAACATCACGTCTGGAACCCAGAAAAAGGCTTCCATGAGCTTGTAAATTAGGCCTACCAAAAATTTCGCGCCTCGCTACGTTCGGCGAAAACAATTATATACTCTTTCTTTCCTCTAACTCGAAATCCTGGATCCAACCAGGCTTTGTCTTCTATATCTTGGATTTTATGGGCTTGGACTACTGACTTTATATTATGTATTGTGTTTACCCTACATATTGGTAAAGATATTTTCGTTTTACGGTTTTCTCGGCATGTCGAGGCTGACTGGTCAGAGCATCGTGCTTTAAAGCATGAAGTCTCTCACTTCCTGTCAGCGCAAGTTCGAGCCCGCTGGAACCTAAGCTATTTTTTTGAGAAAGTTTCCCAGTTTACTTGCGGAAGGCTGGTGATCTCTTCCTGGGTACATTGTATCCGGGTTCTCTCGCTTGTACAGGCTCCCAAATGAGAAAAAATTGTTTTTATTAGATGCATAAAACACTACCGCTAATGAATATTGCCTGACAATTAATCCAACAATTAGAATTATGTGAAGTAACCAGGGCGACCGTGTTCCTAAAGTTTATAAAAAAAAGTTGTGAAACCCTTAATTTTCTAAAAAAAAAATCGGAAAATTACAAACAAATTTCCCAAAATGTTTTGGCATAAATTTTAAATTTACACCTACTCCAACTTTGAATCCTCAGTCTGCTTTTGATGATATATGCATTGCATTGTTGTATGTATTAATTACATAATCAAAAGGCACATGCCAATTTCCCCCCTGGGAAAACCACTTAAAAAAAATTGCCCCCCACTTTTTATTTGCTTCCTACGCCACTGCAATGACGTTTACACCGTAGCTGGAAAAAGGAGACGTCAATGATGATCACTTCGCGGAGGCCCCTTTGATGAATTAAACAACCCTGAACAATTATTAGACCACATGAAAATAAACTTATTTACGTTAAAACCAGTGGGGCGAATGGTCAAGGTTACTATGGATCGGAAGGCCAGTGGTCCCTTCCCAGATACATTGTAGCCGAGTTCTTCACGCCACCATTAAAAACTGGCCGCCACTATATATAGCAAATATTTTAGGGTTTTACTTATTGGGTTTCGCATCCGATTTTATCTCCTTTGATATGTAGTCATGTTTATGTAATGTACATGTACATTTTGTACGGAAAGAAAGGGACAGACAGAATATTAAGATTTTGAAGCTTATAGAGTATTTATATCTAATTCGACATGGAAGAACCATCTGTATCTTTAGACCATAAGTGCACACATTTCTATTCTTTTTTCTTCAAGTAAATATTGCATCAGCTCTACGGTCAGAACGACAGAACCGAATTTGCTCAGCACTATAGATTGCGAATATAAATAACGCTCTATTGTTATTATTTGTCCTTTTTCTCCATTCAATAGCTAAAGTTTTGTAATAGGTTGTATCGTCGAATTTTAAGTTTACAATTTTATTTTACTTTTTTCTATCGTTTGTTAACTGCACTAGAAAATAATGTTCATTGCTTTGTCTTCATAACTTACTACATCACCAATTAAGACAGGCGAGGAGTTAAAAAATAATTTTGTATACATGTATTCCTTATAAATGTTATCATGTTCGCACTTTTTTATTTAGCGGGGGTTTTACCCAAAAAGTGGGAACATGATGTACTGTGGCCTACTGTCACATTCAGAAAATGTCATATCACAGACAGTATGGTTTTCTTTATCGCTTTTTAAAGCCGTTGTAATTATGTTAAACTCATCAAGATAACACTATCAGACCTTAATGTACACATCCTTACTGTTAAACAGTATTGGAACTTGCATTTTGTTATCATAAGTATTGTTTTTACAGCTTGTCAAGATTTAACAGTTTGTCAATGGGTATATACAGGTCACGTGGTACTATGCTTTGGTTTACTGGTACTCACCATATTCAACGGTTTTTTTTTCAGTGCAGTTCTGAACTATAAAGTCTCTGCTTGCCATATGAGTGAAAGATTCTTGAGTGGGACGTTAAACTACAATAAACAAACAAACAAACAATGGTTGGGAGTGGTCGGCTTCGCCAAGAGCTCAGCATAAGATTTGAAAATCATAGGTCTTTCGGATTTGACATAAAAACTGTGGTACAATAGTGGATGTTAATAAAACAAACGTAAACAGTGGATGTGACATAAACTGTGGGTATCACAGTGGATGTGTCATCGGCTGGTCGTATCACAGTGGATGTGTCATAAAACTGAGTCCCCGTATACAGTGGATTTGACAAAATCACTAGGTCTTCACAGTGGATGTGACATAAAACTGTGGTCCCGTATCATAGTGGATGTTACATAAAACTGTGGTCCCGTATCACAGTGGATGTGTCATAAAACTGTGGTCCCGTACCGCAGTGGATGTAACATAAAACTGTGGTCCCGTATCACAGTGGATGTGACATAAAACTGTGGTCCCGTATCACAGTGGATGTGACATAAAACTGTGGTCCCGTATCACAGTGGATGTGACATAAAACTGTGGTCCCCGTACCACAGTGGATGTAACATAAAAACTGGTCCTGTATCACAGTATGTGACATAAAACTGTGTCCGTATCACAGTGTTACATAAAACTGGTCCCGTATCACAGTGGATGTGACATAAAACTGGTCCTGTATCACAGTGGAACTAAACTGGTCCCGTATCACAGTGGATGTGACATAAAACTGGTCCCGTATCACAGTGGATGTGACATAAAACTGAGGTCCCGTATCACAGTGGATGTGACATAAAACTGTGGTCCCGTATCACAGTGGATGTGACATAAAACTGGTCCTGTATCACAGTGGATGTGACATAAAACTGAGGTCCCGTATCACAGTGGATGTGACATAAAACTGTGGTCTAGTATCACAATGAATGTTACACATAAAAGAACCGTCACTGCATAGGGTGAAAAAAATATGTAGTACCCTAACTTAAAGTCATAGGATGTATTATATAGTACCCTAACTTAAAGTCATAGGATGTATTATGTAGTACCCTAACTTAGCTAGTACCCTAACTTAATGTTAGGATGTATTATAAATAGATAGATGTATTATATAGTACCCTAACTTAAAGTCATAGGATGTATTATGTAGTACCCTAACTTTAAGTCATAGGATGTATTATATAGTACCCTAACTTAAACTCATAAGATATATTATGTAGTACCCTAACTTAAAGTCATAGGATGTATTATATAGTACCCTAACTTAAAAGTCATAAGATGTATTATGTAGAACCCTAATTTAAAGTCATGCGATATATTATGTAGTGCCCTGACTTAAGGTCATGAGATGTATTATGTAGTACCCTAACTTAAACTCATAGATGACTAATTTAAATTATGTAAATTTACAGTCTAAATTAAGTTTAGCTGTACCCTAATTTAAAGTCATAAGATATATTACGTAGTACTCTAACTTTAAGTCGAAATTACATGCGATATAATATGTAGCACTCTAACTTAAAGTCATAGGATATATTATATAATGCCCCAACTTAAAGTCATGGTATATATAATGCAGTATTCTTCCTTTAACTCATAAGACATATTATGTAATACTCTAAATTAAGGGGATATTAGCTGTGTTTTTAAAAAGATTTCCCATTTTGTACTTCTTTAATTGATATACAATAACAAAAAACAGATATACACAGGCATGAAAATTCTTCAGTTCCCACATATTTTGTGAAAATTGCTTGAGAAACCCAGGTTTGGCACTTTTTCCATTGCAACTGGTTAACTTAACCTTACTATTTGTATATGTATACCACACTGGACCTGACCTAATTTTCACAAAATATATAGGAATATAATATTTGTATACCTGTGTATAGCTCTTACTTGTTATTGTACATCAAGTACAATTATTAAAAAAAGGAAAAATAAAAATACATTGTAATGTTTTTTGTTTGTTTTTTTTTTTTTTGGGGGGGGGGGGGTTCTTTCTTGCTTTTTTTTTTTTTTTTTTTTTTTTGGTTTCTTTGTTTTTTGTCTTTTGGTTATTTTGTTTTTTTGGTAAACACAACTAATGCCCCTTCAAAGTCATACGATACAAGTTATCTCTTATTTTATATATTATAATCCTAAACATATTCTGATGTGTAGTGTTGATTATTTACTGTCGACAAGGAAATCGCGAAATTAACCACCACACGATAAAATTTTATCGTTAATTATAAGCGAGGAAATGAAGAATTTTACTATAGAAATTTTCTTAATAATGCTGATATTCTTCGTCAAATGAAATAATGAGATATATACCATGCCATAAGGTGTAACAATAAAAGTATCTATCTAGTGTTGACGCATAATTCCAAATATTTTGCTCAGGAAAATTGCAAAATTAATCCTCTGTAAAAACAAAATCCACATCTCCAGTGTTTTTGTTTAGGTAAAAACTTCATAATGGTAGAGATGAAGTCCAAATCAACATACCTTTTGAAATGGAACTCCAGTTACAGATAAACGATCCATGACTTACTTTTATTATTAATTTCGATATGGTAAAATATTCAGACACAGTATTTCTTTAGCTGATGACAAGCAATGACATACTGTCTTTACACAGTCCGAAATCTGTTTGACGTTTATTTTCTGCTAAACACCGAAACTGACAAGCAAAACACCTTTTCCTTATCGAAGACCAAGGGGCCTCCATGGCTGAGTTGTTAGAGGATCGCGCTTTGAACCATGAAGGCTCTCACTTCTTGTCAGCGCGCATGCTCAAGTCCCGCTTGAACCCAAGCTAATTTTTGTGAGAAAGTTTGCCAGTTTACTTGCGGAAGACCGATATCTCTTCCCGGGTACATTGTAACCGGATTCTCTCCTCCACCATGAAAAACTGGCCGCCACCTTGTAACTAAAAAAGTTGTTGAGTGTGGCGTAAAATACTATTCAAAATTCAAACTCAGAAAAACCAAAGACCCTTCCTTTACAGTCCAACGGATGTTAAAATTACATAAGTATTACAGAACAACAACAAAAATATGTATAACACTACAGTGGCACTGAAAACCCAGTGGCCAAAACAATCCACCTCAACAACCACGCCATTCCAACTATACAGATGATTCCTCCTCTACAGAGAGGCAATAACAAAATCCTTGCCTCTAACATAATGTCCAAATATGAAAACACGTGACGTCCTATACAGACATGCCGATTGATTTTAATTGATGGACAATAACCAAGGAAATTAACGTTGTAGAAAGACCAATAACCCAAGACAGTCCTTGTCGGCAAAAGAATACTTACATCAATCCTTAACGGTAGAATAATCATCCTTACAGTCTTCCTTTTCAGGAGAAACCAGAACTATAGATTATGGAACCTTTTTTCATACTCAATCCAAACTGAACCCGGTCTGATTCACTTAATAATGTTGTAACAATGCATTTGATTGGTAGAAAGAGGAGTTCACATGAGATGATATTCCATGGAAGAGGTTTTATAATATTGGTCCACGGTCAAACTGTTTGTCCTTTACGGAAAAGCAGTAATCAATAGCAGTCAACAGTTTGAATTGTATTGATAACCAAAAACAGTCATCTCTAAAGGAACTGTCACAAAACAATATTTCTTTAACTAATCTACCCCTAAGGAACAATGGAATCTACTTAAAATCAATGACTCAGGTCAGTCCTAATGTGTATTCAGGAGTGAGTGGGTTAATGAAAAACAACAAATAAGACATTCTCTGATAAAAGCAAAGAATAAACCACTCGTTTGCGAAAGAATTGTAATCAAAACACTTCTCATTGACAGAAGACTACCACACAAATCGAAGTCTCCTCTCGAGAAGACAATATGTTGAATCCTCATTGGGGAATGAACAATTGATTCATTGTTTGCAAAATATTATAAATTGATATTTCTTAATTCACAGAAAACAATCAAGAAGCTCAGAAAAACCAGATCCCTTCTCTATAGAAGAAACAGTTAACGCTAACATTCTTGTTTAAAGATAAAAAAAAAACAAAGAAAATCACAGCATTACTCCTACGCAGACAACAAATAATTAGAATACAGCTATTGTTTTTCAGAAGATGATAAATATAACAATATTCTTAATCACAAAAAATCTTAATATGCCCAATTCACGTGAAACAAAAATCCAAATACCAATTGTTATTCCCCCCTGTACAGATCCCCCCCCCTTTTTTAGAACGAACAGACTGAGAACAATACATAATTTTCCTCCTTTGTAGAATAATTCTACATTGTAGGCGACAAAAGCTAAAACTGAGGATGAATCAAAAGATTGTCTCTTCACAAAATATCAGTTTCATCAACATTCTTAATGGTTAAAGACGAAAACTAAATTATTCCTTTTTAACAAGGAAGGTAAATCGAAACTTTCCCTCTTCACAAAGTATCAACAGCCTCAATATTCTTAATCGGTAAAAGATGAATATTAAATTATTCATCACTAATCGAAGAAGGTAAATCAAAACATTCCCTCTTCACAGAAGACCAATAAAAACAACGTGAATATTTAGTAATAGAAGATCACTAAATTATCCCTCTTCCTTAGAAATAGAATGGATTAAACGATTGCCTCAACACTTTAGGTATCAAATATCTGAGATATTTCATGAAAAGGTCCGAATTATAAGGAACCTGTCTTGTTTTTATGGCGCCAGAACGTTGACATGATCATGGACGCATGTAAAGAACATATCATACGTTGGTCTAAGAAATAGGATGTCGAATTTGAAACTCTTTCGGAGTTGATTAAGTCGATTGAGGATGTTCTTAAACGAAGAATTCTACTACTTACACATTCTGTCAACACCAGATACAAGTTTTTTTTGTGTGATCCAGATGTTGTCAGAGAACTTTCCCGTTTGGGATTCACAATTGTTCTTCGTGTTGAGACGATTAATACATTGTATATCTTATCTTCGTAAGGACTTGGAGTTTCGAATATTCATCGGTCTTTCTTCATTATACTCTTCACAAAATAGCCATAACCTCAAGATTCTTATTTAGTAAAAGCCGATATGTACATTATCCCTCTCTAATTGAAGATGGTAAACCCAAACATCCTGTCTTCACAATGGACCAAAATTCTCTCGTATTCGGTAAGAGACGATAAAGAAATTATTCCTTTCGAATTTGAAGAATTAAAATCAAAACATTTCCTCTTCACAAACGACCAATAATCCCAACATTCTTATTCGATAAAAGACGATAACTGAATCATTCCTTCCTAACCGCATAAAGTAAATAAGAACATTCCCTCGTCACAGAAGACCAATAAAAACAACGTTGGTATTAAGTACAAGAAGATCACTGAATTATTCCTATCTATCAGAAAAGGGTGGATCAAAAGATTTCCACTTCACAAAAAATAAAAGAAAAAACAATAACCTCAACATTCTTATATAGTAAAAGAGGATACGTGAATTATTCCTCGCTAACAGAAGGGGTGTATCAAAACTTTCCCTCTTCACAAAAGGCCAATAACCTTGACATTCTTATATAGTAAAAGAGGATACGTGAATTATTCCTCGCTAACAGAAGGGTGTATCAAAACTTTCCCTCTTCACAAAAGGCCAATAACCTTGACATTCTTATGTAGTAAAAGAGGATACGTGAATTATTCCTCGCTAACAGAAGGGGTGTATCAAAACTTTCCCTCTTCACAAAAGGCCAATAACCTTGGCAAAAGAAGAATCACGAAACACACTCCCCCTTCGTTGATAATCAATAAACAATACTTCCTTTCTTTATAGACAGGACCGTAACAACCTATGAGGCAGATGAGGCAATTAACAACCTATGAGGCAGATGAGGCAATTTTTTGTGGGTTTTTTTTTTTGTAATAATGTCATTGAAATATTTGGAACCAGTATTATTTTTATCTAAATGTTCAATTTTCTCCGCTGTGGGGTCGGCTTTTCCCCTACACCCCCAACATAAGAAGGCTTCAGTCGCCGACCCCCAAACATACGCCTCATCTGTTTTCATTCCTTAAAGACAAGCGCTCACAAAACATCTTGTTTTTAGAGAAATCGTTTAACTCAAATATCATTCGCTTACTATCAATTCTGGAAAAAAAAACCTAGCAAGCAACCCTCTTTTAGAGAATGGTTAACACCAAATAGATCTCCTTCGTGTAATGCCAGACACCACCACTCCTTTACAAAATATAAATGGTAATCGAATATGAATTTTGAATACTAGTAGTGTTTTAAGCCACATTCAACAATTTTTCAGTTACATGGTGGCTGCAAGTTTTTAATGGTGGAGGAGAGAACCCGGTTACAATGTACCTTCAGCCCTCAGCAAGTGAACTGGCAAAATTTCTAACAAAATCTACTTGAATTCCAGCGGGTCTCGGACCTGTGCTGACAAGAAGTGAGAAACGCAATGGTTCAAAGCACGACGCTCGAACAATCTTCAGTTCAGTAAAACATAATCATCAGAAACATTCGTCGTTTAAAGATGGTCAGCAACAAAAGTATACTCACATACAACAACTGGGTTAGGGTTGGGCTGATGGAACGTCTGAGTCACTGAGGGTGTACATAAACCCAGTAGGCCTACCTGGTATTTCGGTACCTGCCGATTATTTTATATTATAGTAATGTTTCACTCACATACCACAGTGTCTTAGACGGATTTGGTGACACGTTTAGAATTATAGTTTGTTTTGTTTATGATTCCACCTTTTCGTCCGGAAATATATCTATATTAAATTCAAGCTTGACTGATGAAGTCTTATTGACAGATTCGATCGTCTTGTTTTGGACTCCTGTCATGTTGAAAATTTTGTATTTACACCCACCCAGTAAATTCAAAATTTACAACATGACACTCCTTTGCAAAATGACAACTTTGGTATTGTTAATAATATTTCAATGTTTTATGCTGACGTGATTACAAGTATTCGATTTCAAGTATCGAACATTCTCCATTTCGAATATATATATATATATATATATATATATATATATATATATATATATATATATATATATATATATATATATGTATATATATATATAATATATATATATATATATATATAATGTTCTCACTTTTTTATTTACTAGGGGATTTACCAAAACGTAAGAACAAATATCCGGTTGTCGCATTGTATTAAAATTCCTGGTAACTCAAAAAGTGAGTACGTGATAAAAATGAGAATCAACACGTCCTTCATCTACAGATGACCACGAACAAAACCGTTTTACCTCTGTATTTTTTTTAATATTTCATTATACATGTACATGTTCAATTTATTATATTACATTGAATTTTATCTGTCTCCTCTCCTTTGTTTCCTGGAAAATAATGAATTAGAAATTCAGTGGGTCAACTAAAACCTTGTCTTATTTTGTTCCACAACTAGTATCTATGAATCTGGGACTAGACATAATACCAGAGGGTTATAAAATTCTGGAGATTTACTCAAGTCCGGCTTATCCTGGTTGGCTTAGCTGGGACGTAAAGAACGTTCTCATCTTTTACTTAAGCATACCAAGTATGATGGACACGACAAAGATTATAACGGTCCTTTGCCTGGAACCTTTCCGCTCAAAAGAAAACCATTATATTAAAATTACAATTTAAATAAGTGAACATTTTATGAATATATCTATTCAAATTTAGAAAACAACTTCGCAATTTGCAATAACAAGCTCAAAAAGGGATTATAAAGTGCTCTACAATATTTAGTTATTCCCCCTAGAACTAATAGAAACACATAACCTTGATTCTGTATATACAAGACGAGGTCAGTAGTAAGAAATGTTCCAAATAAAAATGAGGAAGAATTAATGGAAATTCCAAGTCCATCAGAATACCACAAATTGGATATAATGACGGTCTCAACATGTAGAGCAATTGTGGATCCCAAACGGGATGGGACCAGGTGTACGGAAGGAGTCAGCCTCCCCTGTTAGCACGCTACACCTGTCGCAAATGTTCTATGGATTCCTCTCGACTTCGGTGAAAAGGCCAAGTTCAGTGAAAATGTCATCAGTTAGTTTTAAATTAGATTGCCGAAAGGGAGTCACTGTATACTGTCTAACATTCCTAAGAGGGGAACTTCATATTAAGCTCCCCATATCGACCATAAAACTTCCTTAGTGACGATTTAAGCGTTCACTAACGTATCCCTGTGTGATTATTTTATTGGTAAGTCGCTTGGCTCTCAGAATGAAACATTCATAAGAGGAGCATGTTCTGGCATAATGTATAAGTTATGAAATGAAAAAAGGCAGGAGAAGACGTGATATTACTACTCAGGAACGGAAAGTTGGTGATATGGAAATTGAAATCGTCACGTTTGTCATAAAGGGAGGTATGATGTTGATCATCTTTCCCAATCGACAGGAGAAAATCTATGTAAGAAGCAGATGTGTTGCTCTCTGTCGTCTCATTGATCTCAAACTCAACGGGACACATCTGTTACATTGGGGTAGAGTCCGATGTCTAAAGAATATGACGGTCGAAGTGAGAAAGATTTAAGAAATTCCGTTTAACCTCGTATATCGTTTTGACTTTTTGATTTACCAGGGGTTATACCAAAAGTGGAAACGTGATGCAAAAAACCTAACTTACATTCATTTTTTTTTTTTTTTTTTTTTTTTTTTATTTATTTTTTTTATTTTTTTGTTTATATTTTTATTTTTATTTTTTTTTTTTTTTTTTTTTTTTTTATTTTTTTTTTAATCATTTTTTTTTCTTTTTTTTTTTTTTTTTTTTTTTTTTTTTTTTTTTTTTTTTTTTTTTGTATCATTTTTTTTTGTTTCTTTTTTTTGCAAATTTTTTTTTTTTTTTTTTTTGGCGTATCCTTGATAATTAAAAAGGCGAAGATAAGATACTGGTATTTGTTTCCTGGACCCAAAGAATACTTCTCAATTATCCATTCCCCCCACTTGGCGTCATTATTCATGTGCAAGCTTAAGTTGGTTGTCTATCAAATTAGGGAAGTGTGTGGTGTCAAGAAGATATGACGGTCGGATATGAAAAGAAGGGACGGGGCTTTAAAATTCAACAGCATTCCTAATCGTGGTCATTTTGGAAATGGGTGTGGTGGCTCCCAAGATAGAAATACGGTGCTTCTCAGCCCTGTCAGAGTGTCGGGAGGGAAATCACCCTTCAGTTCAGCATTGTCGTTACGAATGCAACCGAGGATGTTCGAATTTCTGAAGAGCTGTGCTCGTAATAAATCTGATTTTATGTTCACACTAATCTGATATCTTTAACGATATTAACTATTTTTCATCATTTTAACTTATCGCTATGAAAATCATATCGAATAATTGTAGAAAACGTGTATGAATCTAAAAATAAATGTAAAAATCGGCATAACACAACTAAACATCCGGGTATCGCAGCAGGATTGCGATGTTTCGTATTCCCAATGGATAGTGTGAGAAACCTAACGCTCTTTGTCTTCAAGCACTAGAGAGTAGAGAAAGCATGTCAGTCTCTGATCTCGCTCACTATAAACTTTATTCTCATAGCTAGATGGAATCTAGCGATTTGCACGTTTAACATAAGCTCTTTTCATAAACTTTAAATGTCTCGTTCCCTTTTGAACTTTCCCTTTGAATAGAAGTGAAATTATTGTTTTGGTAAACAACTTTTAACACCATTAGTATTTACAGATGTACCGAAGTCGTTACATTTCACGTGTAAAAAAAGTTTGTTGTAATAATAATTAAAAAAAAGTTTTCAGGTATTTTCTAATTCGCATGAAAATTATATCTGGCGATGTGTGGTGCAAATATAAATACATAGACCCAGGATAATAGTTGGCTAGCTCAATTCCAGACTGAATGGTTTGTTTAAAACACAATTTCTTTTTTATGAAAAAAATGAGAATGGATTCTAAAAAGGTATAATACTAAACGGCAACGGTTCTAATTTTGTTCTCAGTCCAGGTCCCTTTTTAACTTAGTTACAGCTGCAACGAAGAGGGTATTTTACTATTTTCATTTTACAGAAAAATAAAAATAGTAAAATATTTTAACTCAGAAATCGGACGCAGGGTGTCAATCTTTGTTTTAGGTTTATCATGTTCTCACGTTTTGATTTACCAGGGATTTCCCCCCAAAAGAACCTGGTTACAATGTACCCGGGAAGAGAACACCGACTTTCAGCAAGTAATCTGGCAAACTTTCTTACAAAATCAGCTCGGGTTCCAGCGGGGTTCGAACCTGTGTTGACCAGAAGTGAGGGTTTAGTGGTTCAAATCTCGATGCTCAAACCACGCGGTTATGGAGGCCCGATATATTGTTTGTAAACGCTGCACAGTAATTTTATCCCGCAAATTGTCCACCACCATCCCCACCCTCTTATCCCGTTCCACTTATTTATTTGTAAGACTTTAAATATCTATTTCGGAATGATACATGTGCTAACAACTAATTTATTTCGTTGGTGGGGAGTCTAATTTTCAAATAAGTGACGGCGAATAAACCTGATCACAAAAAAATACGTAACGACCCAGATTACCGTAGAACTTCCCGTAGCCTACTTGTGTCTGGTTTGTCTTAACTCTGTTGCCACTTTTTAATTCACCAGTGGTTTTACCAAAAAGTGAGCACATGTTCATTTTTTATGGTAAAACCCCTGGAAAATCATAATAAAACTGTTTAGATAAATTAAAGATTTGTGTAAGTATATTAAAATTGTATTTCAAACAATGAATAAACTCTATTCTTCTCTTAAAGTAAAATATATTTAAAACCGTATAAAATTCCGTACACACAATCAAATATCAAGCGCATACATTTTGTTGTGAGGGATTTAAATTACCGCTTGTAGATTTGTACACCTAAACACATTTGTATCTACATGCCCAATTTTATTACGGCAATTATGTTATCCACACATGAACAGAGTATTCTAATTGAAATATGTAGAATCAGTCGCATTTTTCGGTATAACCTCTGAATATTAAATACAACAAGGTAAAATTTAAATGTCTATTTTGAAAAATTTAAATCCAAATTAGAAACTGAATCAATATGTGCATATAGATATTCGATTGTGGATTCAGGCAAGGCAGACGTCCCCCTGAAGTTGGCACAAAATGTCTAAACCTCGAATTTTCGTACAAGAAAAGCTAAAAAATGTTTAATATAAAAAATGACTAGGCTCGCGCCCCTCTTACTTAAAATCCTGGATCCGCCCACCAACGCATAGATTTTATTTACTTTACCGTCCCCTTACATTAAAGAGTACTAATTGTTTATATATAATAATGATATAATAAAAATCATACACATTTTACATTATCATTTTAACTCCATCGAAACATAAGAACACCATGTCAAATACCCCGCTTGTACCTCTTTTACCTCGAGGGAAAAAAATACATTTTGTTGATTACATGAAAAGCAGTATCGACAAAATTGGAGTTTTTACCGTGACCCCTGAAAAATTTATTGTGGTGAAAAAAATTGTTGAATCATGTAAACTTTTTTTCGATAATTCGTTGACTTTTTCAGCGTTGCGTGTCAACCGTCATAAATGAGATTCAATAATTTATACACCGAGTACAAACCCACCACGAACTCTGCGTAGCGATACAAATCGAAGTTTATTTTCACAGCGGCAATTATGCTGGTTATCTGCCCATACCGCTCATTTCGCGTTACCAACATTTGCAGTATACAACTATACACGGGACGATGTTTTATAACGGGAACAGCCTACTTTAAATGAAATATTTATCACATTCCATTATTTCAGGCCCAATCAAACTCTAATTTTTATTTTTCGACTTCATATTCATTATTCTAAAGTCGCCCTGCCACAGTAGGTGCTAACGAGTCTTAAGTCAGTTACTAGTAGTGTAAGCATATTATAGGGAAAAAATGAAACAAATACATTTGCGTGCTCAATAATATCAGACCTGTCGCCTTATTGACGTCAGTTAGAAAACCCTTCGGCAAATCATTGCCAGTACATTCAACTCCCCACAATACTAAGTTTTTATTTGTTATTCTGTTATAATTGTAAATATATGAGTAAAAATATATTGCACATTTAAATAAAATTGTAAACTATTGTTTGATGTAAATTGGAAACTATTGACAGTATATTTTACATTAAAGTTAAGTTTTAGATATATCTGTTATAGGGAGGTGTTTAGAACAGCTAATTGAAACGGCAGTACTGAAAAGAATGCCTCAGACGCGTTACAACCACGATATAGTGTTTATCCGCTCAGTGGACAATCTACGAAAAAGAATTCCCGAATTTGTTTGATGGAATACCGCTCGATGATAACATGTGTATCAACTAAGGAAATGTGTTGTGTCGCGTTCTACAATTGAATGCAGTGTTGAAGGGGGTTAAAAACAGCATTTTTGTACTCTGTTCAGTGTGCGCATGAATCTTTTAGATCTTCTGATATTCCCGCTAAGTGAAGTGTAGAATATAATAGCACTAAGTATGATAAGACCATGCTGCCATCCGAGTAAAATTTCCCCTACTGTAGCCTACCTCAAGAACAAAACACGTGTGTATTGACATTGAGACACTTTACGGAGTAGAGGAAAACGGGAATGGATGACTGTCATTCGGCAGACGTCAAAGTCGTTTTCTTGTTGGGTGGGTAAACAGCATAATGCGAAAACAACTTTACTGTGAGAACAAAAAAGACAGGAACTTGGAGCGATCGGAATCAACCCGACGGTCACCAAGTTTGGGTAAGTGTTTATGATGGAAAATGTTAGTCCTGCAGAAGGACAAGATAGAAGTATGATGAACAAAAAACTGAGATCACCAAATCAAATCGGTGAAACACACACAATGGACTCGTTTCAAGATGGTGGCCAGCAAAACATGAACACAGAACAGAACGAATACATGAACCCAATGGAGGGTCCCCATATGAATGCGGACGCTAATAGTTTTCCTCCATCATCTAGAGAACAAATTATGATGGTTGACACTTTTAATAGAATGAATCAAAATGTGCATGCTAGTCAAATGCAGGGGTATAACCCCTACAATCGTGAAAACTTCAATTCTGGTGATCAACATGGCGGTATGGCTATGACAGGAAGTTCGGAGTATACGAACCAAGGTTCACATTTTCAGGGGCAATATGCGAGGCCAGGGCATCCTGGAAGTATGAAACCAGGCATGAGACCTGGCATGGGGCCACCGGGAGGCAATATGATGCCCACAAGTTACCCACATTCACAACGCAACATGATGTCAGGACAAAGCATATCTCAACAAGCTGGCCCCACACCAACACTTAATCAACTACTACAGACCCCTAATGCACCACAGAGAATGCCATCTAACAACTATGGTGATTATCCTCCAAAAGGTGCTAATGATGTAGGTGGATCCAATCCAAATTACGGCCTACAACAACAGTGGGTTGGAAATCAGAGACAAATGGGCATGTTTCCTCAAAACATGATGTCAGGTCCTGGATCAGGGTATAGAAATCAGGTAAGTCTTTCAAGAGAATATTTCTCTTGCCTTTACACTTTTTTATTTGTCATATTTTAATTCTGTGTGGTCTTTCATATACATTTAATATAAAATTGTAACTTTAATAAACTGATATTAAACACAGTTGGCCTCCCGATAGTGTGTTTTGATGCTAAATGAGTGTAATCATTGAATACACACAGTTTGTTTATACCAGCTGATTACATACATGTGACTGACAATCAACATTTGAATTTGGAGGCAAAGTAGTTCCTTTGAAGTAACAGACCAATGTGTTAATACTTTCCATTGATTGGCTGTTGGCCCTTGTCAAACAATCAATTAATCACTTGGCAAGGATGTAATGATTCTCATAATACTTAGACTAGTGTTAAAAATGGAATTATTATCATATTTTGGGTTGGTTTTATTCAAATTCACATTTTTCCATTGGGTATGGAGATATAGATATATTAAAACACTAAATTTTATTTCAAATTTAAATTTGATTAAAACAGAAATATACATGTGTTACTAATACTACACAGTTCATATAATCATTAATGGCTATTGTCATGTATTGTACTAAACTTTTTTGTTAAAAAGAAAAAGAAAAACCAAAATTTGTATTAAAAATGAACTTCATTTGTACTTTTTAACCATATAACCATTTCTTATTTTGAAATGCCAATAAATGCAAAACTGCCAGAATTTTAGGATAATGGAAACTGATTAGTAAGGCTTACGATTTTCTGTGATATGGGAAAATTGAAGGGATCACAGAACTAGCATTTTGGAACATAATTGATGATTTTTAGAATAATTAAAAAAAATGCTATTTTGAGATCCTTTAATGAATTTGTGACATGTATATAGCAATATATGTATTAATGTAGTAAGCTACATAAGTAATTTTCCATTGTTATCATATGGGGCTGAAATAGGCCCTATTGGGCCCTTTCCAATGCAAAAACGATTGCATTTAAAAAAAAAATGCAAGATTTTTTTTATGAGGGGGGGGTTAAACCTTAATTGGTCCTCCAATTTTAAGTTACTTTTCTTTGTGAAATGGGAAGTTTTCTGTTTTAGGTATAATTGAGAGTCAAACGCCCATAAAATCTGGGTGAAAATTAGTGGTGCAATGATATACGGAACCATGATATATCGCGGTATTTTAACTTCGGTATGATACAAGGTACTTTGATTTTATGCCACGATACACTTATGATATTTTCCGGATTTATCCATTTCCGGTTTTAGACTCTGTATACTCTATTTCCGGTTTACCGGTAAACAAACAACATGGTGAAAAGCAGTTCATCCAAGAGGAAAGGATGAACTTGTGCCCCCACGACACTGTCCTCATACAAGTCGCCAATATGGGCTCACTCGAGGTTCGAAAATTGGTCCTCCAATTTTAAGTTACTTTTCTTTGTAAAATCACAGGAATGGAAAGTTTTTTTGTTTTAGGTATAATTGAGAGTTAAACACCCATAAAATCTGGGTGAAAATTAGTGGTGCAACGATATACGGAACCACAATATATCACGGTATTTTACCTTTGGTACGATACACAGTACATTGATTTTATGCCATGATACACCTAAGATATTTTCTGGATTTATCCATTTCCTGTTTACGGGTAAACAAACAACATGGTGAAAAGCAGTTTACCCAAGAGGAAAGGATGAACTTGTGCCCCCACGACACCGTCCTCATACAAGATATGGGCTCACTCAGGGTTAAAAAATTGGTCCTCCAATTTTCGGTTGCTTTTCTTTGTAAAATCACAGGAATGGAAAGTTTTCTGTTTTAGGTATAATTGAGAGTTAAACACCCATAAAATCTGGATGAAAATTAGTGGTGCAACGATATACGGAACCACAATATATCGCGGTATTTTACCTTTGGTACGATACACAGTACAATGATTTTATGCCATGATACACCTAAGATATTTTCCGGATTTATCCATTTCCTGTTTTCTGGTTTACCGTAAAACAAACAACATGGTGAAAAGCAGTTCACCCAAGAGGAAAGGACGAACTTATGCCCCCACGACACTGTCGTCATACAAGATACGGGCTCACTCAGGGTTAAAAAATTGGTCCTCCAGTTTTCAGTTGCTTTTTGTAAAATCACAGGAATGGAAAGTTTGTTTCAGGTATAATTGAGAGTCAAACACCCATAAAACCGGGGTGAAAATTAGTGGTGCAACGATTTACAAAACAACAATATATCGCATTATTTTACCTTTGGTACGATACACGGTGCGTTGATTTTATGCCATGATACACCTACGATATTTTCCGGATTTATCCATTTCCTGTTTTAGACTCTGTATACTCTATACTCCGGTTTACTGGTAAACAAACAACATGGTGAAAAGCAGTTCACTCACGAGGAAAGGACGAACTTGTGCCCGCACAACACCGTCGTCATGTCGCCAATATGGGCTTACACTCGCACCACTTGTCGTCTTTGTAACAAGATATACCTTACAAAATGATAAAACCACAAACGTGTCATTTGACATGAAACGACATCCAAACTTAAATTATTAATTATGAATCGAAGCCTAAAATTTAAATAAATTGCAAATTCACAGGGGCAATGTATCTTGCAACAATCATTGAACACAAAGTTGTCAATCAATTCGCCCAGGGCCAAGGCTATTTCAAAAGCAATAGCTCAGTTTCTTGTGACTTATTTATAACCTTTCAGTTCGTAGGAATTTGATGGTTTCAGAAAATTGATAAAGATTTTAGAGCCAAAATATGATGTTCCTTCTCGAATATATTTCTCCACAAATGTAGCCACTAATTTTATTTAACAGGATATATCTCATTTAGTTAATATTAAAAGTAAACAAAACAGCATAAACAGGATATGCGAAACAAAAACTTTTTTTTTCAAAAGTAAGTGCGCTGAAATGCAATGATGTCATTATTGAATTTTCAACTTTGTTGTTTTAATCCTTTGTATCGTAAATGTATCGTATTGTCTGGTACGAATCACAATACATATCGTATCTTCATTACAGTGTATCGTTGCAGCCCTAGTGAAATTTTTCTTTCAGCTGCTTGGGTCCAGGATTTTTTCGTTAAATTTTGCCTGGGTCCGGTCCTCCAACATATGGTTCCACTTACAATAAATCTAAGTCAGATTTTTAATATAATTAATCAATACATATAACAATTATCAAATGTGGGAACTAAATTATATAAACCAAAAACTGCCATAAAATCATATTTGGAAATGATGATTGAACTTTACAAGGGAAACAATAAAGTTTAGAAAGAAAGAAGTTGACAGAATAGTCATTCATTGATTCAGACTTGTTAGGTCCTCTGACCCACACAGCAGGAAAACCACTGTGTCTGAAAGTAAAATATGTAGGTCCCAAGACCTTGGACATAAGGAATTTTTAGGCCTGAAAAAGGAAATAATTTTTTATGGGTGTTTGCCCAATGATTAGGTGTTTGACTCACAATTTTATCATACAGAGAAATCTTCCAACTCCTGTGGTAAAATCAGGATTTACCAAAAAAGTAACTTTAAATCAGAACTGGATTTCGACTTAGGCCTAGATGCAGTAAGGTAGATTCACTGTCCAAGAGATCGATTAGATTATCTAATCAGCCGCATATTTCTTTAACCACTGTAAAGCTGTAGCCTAAAATACTCTTATGACCCACTAACCATTATTTGATAAATTATTACATTGAATTAATCGGAAAAAAATAGCTGATCTTTGCACATTGAATTTTATTCTGCCAAAGACAGAAGAATAAAGTAGAAAAGTGTGTTAGTATTGATGATATATTTTTAATTACAATCTAAAGTCATGATAAGAAAAATTAGAATTAATTCGCTCATATAAAAAACATTTAGAATACCGTATTTGACCCATTAAGCACCCAGGGCTGTACAAAAATCAGGAAAAGGGGGTGGTGGCTTAATGGGACCAGTTAATACTCAAATTGACGTAAAACAGTTGATTTTTTATAAGACACAGTGGTAAAGTTGTTGAATTTATTACCAAGGACACCAATCAACATAATTCTTTGCTGGGACTACAGATCAACTGTTACTTATTTTTTTGCATCGATCTACATCTCCTTGTCAACCAGCTAGAAAAGATTCTTGTTCATATGTAAAGAGGGGAAGGGGCACTTATATAGGGACATGGGTGGTTAATGGGTTGAATACGGTAAATAAACTCATCCTTTTATTTTATGACACGCAGACTGCTTACGTATATCTTACCACTAAATGAACTGCCGACTGGCTTCCGATCGGCATGCCTGGATCAAACTAATAACTACCCTTCAGTTATTGTAACAAATACTAGTGATATTAGTTAAACTTGTTGATTTTTTTGTTTGTTAAGCGATGGACAGGTGAGATTAAATTGCGCTACCCATCTGAAACTGATCGCCTGTCAATACGTATGTGCTATCAAATCACGCTATCTCATTGGTCGATCTCTTTACATTTATGTGAGAAACTTCAGATTGACTTAAAACAGAACAGGTTGAAGTGGAATTTCGGGGTGTCAAAAGCCAGGACCTCAAGTCTTACATGACAGTGGTCTCTCAAGACAGGTTTTTCTGTATATCCATGTTCTATGATGTCTGTCTTTCCTGCATTTTTTTTTGTGTGGAGTTTCATGTATGTCTATTTAACAGGACATTGTAGTAAAGTGCCGAATGGAAATTGAATCCCCAAAAATGCATTTTCCAGTTCCAAGACACATTTTGTATTGTTTATAGGAGTGCAGGGAATCGGTCACATTTTGATATATCGATTATCGCTATGTAGAAATTGACCGATGATCAATCAAAAAAAGACAAAAAGTTACTTTCTCTTTTATACAGAGAAAATGCTGTTGTTTATTTACAGTGCCACAGACAACAACAAAGACTTAAATGGGCAAATAAATAAATAATAAACATTATTTTCTGGCATTAATTTTGGTGTAAATAGATTAGAAACAAACAATATTAACAGTATTAGGGGTGCAACGGTTGGTTAAAAAACCGACAAACCGAAAACCGCTGACATCAAATCGGTTTGGTTCTATATTCCAGATCGGTTCGGTTAAGTATTATTATTCAATAAGGTCCCTCTAATGACCCAAATGACATGGCTTTTATTTGAAGCAGACGCCAATACTTCTTATAAAGAAACGTAATATTCTTAATCAGAATATGAAGTAATCTATAAATGATAAATACAGATATGATTTGAATGTAGATGTGATAATATATCCAGCTTCTAAATAACCTGCAGCTATTTCATAATATTGTGTCTGTTAGGTGTTTAGTGCTATCAGTATAAATTGCAAATGGAGGCTACTATGAAGCTCTTCTTTTGTGTGGTTAAACAGTCGTTATATTCTGCTCACTACGATCACTTCATTCCTCGAAAGAAAGGGGAATCGGGAACAGAGAGGGCTTGACTAATTCGAGTTACTTTAGTGTGGGATTATTTCCAACTGAAACCAGAAGCCGATGACAAATATGCATAATCAACAGTGAGTAGGCAAGTCTTTCAAATAATAAGCATGACATGCAGCGTTTTCTCTGTCTAGTGTTTACACATCTATGGAGTTACTCTACTGCAGAAAAGCCAGGTTTTTACAGTTGATCCGTGAACCTCGGCCTGTAGTATTCTATACCCTCTTGTAAATATTTTTTCCCGAAATGTAATTCCAAAGATGTAATGATTAAACAAGATGTCAAGAGTTAAATTTGTTAGTGAATTAAACATAGCAATATAGCATATTTCTCTTACGATGTAAATCGAGAGAATATTTTGAATGCAAGTGTTCCATATAAGCAAATTGCAATTTGTATTGCTGTATCATTGATCAATAGCTTATTAGAAATGCTACTGTGCCATGCACAGATTTATCTTAAAGTTATACATGTATAATTTCACGATATAGTGTAAGGTAGAGATACGAACCAGAACCCACACTCATGATACTGCTGTGTTTTACCACAGGGTCTCATATTTGGGTTAGAAATATGTGCCATTCGACTGACATGCGTTCTAGAATGTGTTTAACTTCTGTGGTTGCACTTGTCCAAGTCCAAGAGTCAGTTGTTAGATGAACTGAACCTAAAAAACCAAGAACCGAAACACAAAAAACTGCACCAAAATAATTCTGAACCGTCCCACCCCTAAACAGTATATTCATTAATTTCCATTAAATACACTTAACCCCAACATAGGGGCTAGGGTTGGAACGATACAACTTTTCACCACAGCGATACGTATCACAATATTTGGTTCTAGATACAAATGCGTATCGTGATCCAATTTTTGAAATATTTCAATTTTCAGTACAATACAGTTTAATTGTTGAATTCCCTTTCATATTCAAGTATTATCTGTTTAATGAAGGTATCATTTCTATCCTTCAGTTGCTCATTTTCACTCATTTACTATTTGACCATGCAGTGGTACATATGGAGCAAAACATAAGATTCTTATTGTCGTCATATTTTAGTCATTCCCACTCTCATAGCCAACTAGGCATGCATTTACGAGTAGTTTCTCCTTTTTTTTTCACTTTGGGGATCATCTGTATCTGTTTTCCTTTTTGGTGGCTGGGATGGCCACTTTATTGGCCACATCGTACAGCTGTATACATTACATAGACCATGTTTTTACTAAAAAAAAAACCAGGAAATGACATTCAGAGATATGATGATATCTGAATTGCCCATATTTACCGAAATAATCCCATAAAAATGAAATTCCCTCACTGAAAGATTGAAATACCTTGAAAATTCTTTTATGCTTAATTGCTCATAAATAAAAAATTTAAATAGTTTACCAACAATTTTATCACATATTTAACTAGTGAAAAACATTATGTTGGGTTCAGTATCATTTAAGTTATGGTGCAACAGAAGTTTGAAAATTGAACCAGTAAATATTGTCTACTGAGTAAAATATACCGTATAAATTCGCCTATAAGTCAATTTGGCTATAAGTCGGAGGTAGACTTTGGTTTTAAAATCTTGGGATTTGCCGTTGACTCGTCTATAAGTCGGTGTCAAAAATGGCAGAACATGTCAAGTAAAAAATCTGATTGGGAATTGTTTTCAAAGAAAATCTTATCAATATTTAATAACAATTTCAGCTGTTTTGAAAAAATTTCCTATTGTCACTGAATATTTGGTATGAAGAAAAGATCAGAGATTTTTTTAAGTGTTTTGGAAATTTTACGCTCTCCTTTGGATTCTTCTAGTAAGTTCTAGCATGTGCACAGGACTGTAACTACTACCATCGTAGTGATATTGAAACTATCCAGTCAGACTAACAAAAACGGGTAATATTCTCAATGTCTGGTTGATTTGAGAAGCTGATCAATCGAACTGACACGATTTAAAATTCCTTAAGTCGACCAATGAATTTGTGATCACAAAAAAAAACCACTTATGGAATGGCATATAATGGTTCAGTAAGCAATTTTTCTGACACATATTATGTTTGCTTTGGTTGATTCAGCACCAGTCACTTTTTACCATTGGATAAACTTCCGAGACCATGTAAGTCCTACTTTATTTGGCGAAGAGTTCACAACTACCAGATGTCACACAAATGTGAAATACATGCGGCCTGACGTGTGACATCTTGATGCTCAGCAAAGACTGAACAACAGGAAGTTGAAGAATTGCATTTACGTAACGCTGTGTGGCGAGAGGTCTCTCGGTATGATAATAGGTTTCGTTTTCCTGAAGAAAATGCCTCCCCATACCATTACTCAGATGCCTTCATATGCGTATACATCCATCATTTCGCTTAAATGAATCTTAAGACTCATTGGGTAAAAGGACTTCCACCACTGCCTCTGACACCACATATAACACCGCTGAGTCTGCCAAAAGCAATTCTGTTGGCGGATAGGTGTCATAATGTTCCTTCGGAAGGGTTTTCCAGGTCGCAGACCCAACAGGCGAAACTGTAGTCGCATAATGGATATCAATAAATGTCTACAAACTTTGTCTGGGATATTCGTCGCAGTTTGCGTTTCTGTTAAAAAAAAAAACTTTCCTGGAGATGACATAAGTCAAAATTAATGAGATGGTCCTGGTTAGGTCATCATTGTTAAACGTCCATCAAGAATTGCTTTTGCTCTTTCCTACCTGTGGTCTCATGCAACCAAAATCTCGTAGCTAATGAATATTTACAAGGTGTAGGTGTTGTCCAATTTATCCAATCACAGTAGTTTTGATTGGCAATGGAAGTTATCGCATAGTCTGTTGATTCAATACATCTCTGAAATTGTTTAAAAGCCTCGATTTGATTGGTTGACGAATGTGAGCACCATTTACTTGCATTGGCTGAGACTTCATGAATAATAAAAATATGTACGAGAGATTTTGGTCGCATGCAACCATGTGTAGGAAAGAGCATAGAGATTTCGGACCGTGGTTTTACAATGACGTGGTTATGTGACATCACTCTTTCTATGCTGATTCATGGTCTAGCTCGTACAGACCCTGTCTGTAACGTATGTAATATTTTACAAATTAAAACTTCATAGGAAGGTTTATTACATAAATCACCCTTTGTGGCAAACTGCTCATTCGACCTTTGACCAGTGCATTATGTCAAGGGTGGGGCAAAAGAGGCCTCAGAGGGTACTACTCTTTAAAAATTTTCTCACTGCATGGATTAAAAAACAAATTGCATCTGAGTGATCTACATAAATGTATGATTCAGGTTTGTTAATTTCTCAGAAATTGGAAAATAAAATTTTTGACATGTTTTTGAGGTCTTTCTAGACTATAATTTGCATTCCTTTTTAAATATGATATTCTTTTGATTTTTATTTTCTCCCTATTTATTTATTCATTGACACCGCTAACATCTTATTTGGAATCAATATCTATCTCAGCCTCTGTTTCCATAGAAATAGGGTTTACAGGTTGTTCACGTGCAGAATCATTATTCAAATCAGATACTAAAAGTCATTTTTAGAGTTAGAATCAGAGTTGAAAATATCTAAAACATCTTAGGGTAATCTCGGGTGCATAATCGGTAGCCATTTTTCAAAGACTTTCATTCACCGATTTCAAAATAATAACACTTTTATATATTTCGTAACTTGTTTATTTTTTCCAGCATCCATTACATGTACACTTGATAATGTAGACTAAAGTCTCATCTAAACTCGTTTTAATCATGATTTCTTGTCATAAACTGAAACTGGGAAAAATCCCATTGAAAGTGAAAAAAACACGAGGCGGGTTCTGACGTTCTCATAATCAGTGTTTGTACTTCTACAGGGTAAATGTGGACGTTATTGTGAGTAGTGAACAGTGAATTTAGCAAGTGTTTTTCGACACTATCATAATGAAAGAGTTAAAAAACTAATTGCATTTGAGTGATCTACATAGATGTATGATTCAAGTGTTCTAATTTGGTTGAAATCTGAAAATATATTTTTGACGCATTTTTGACATCTTTTTAGACTTTGTAATTTTCATTATTTACTAAATGATTTCTTTGATTTCCTCCCCATTTATTCATCATTATGCATTCATTTTATATGTTTTACCTGTTATTAAGTAGATGAATGCTTTTCCTGAAAGAATTTTGCCAAAATTTAATTTTTTATTAATTTTTTAAGACTGCAAAAATGAAGGGGGTGGGTTGACTTTTCACATTTTCGACTTCTCCAAAACCGCTGGAGGGATTTTGATGAAACTTTATAGGAAGTAAGTACTCAAGGTAGTTTGTTCAGTATGGCCAGATCGCCCCAAGGTGGATCCAACTAATTGCATCTGAGAGATCTACATGGATATTGATTAAAGATAGTTAATTTAGTAGAAATTGGAAAATAAATTTTTGAAGCATTTTTGACATCTTTTCACACATTGTCATTTTCATTCATTTTTTGTATGATTTCTTTGATTTTCTCCCCTTTTATTCATCATGATGCATTCATGATTTATTTCATATTTACAAAGAAAAGTTAAAGAGACTGAATACGGTATTTATCGTCTTAAAAGTGAGGTTGTCTTTATGCTATGCTCCACTGTATTTGTAATATGCTGTCTCAGTTCAGGTGAGCCATGTGGCCCAAATGGGCCTCTTGTTTTCTTTTGAAATATAAGTTACAAAAAAATAAAGACAAGAATTAAATTGAATGGTATTTTAAAAAAAAAAGATAAATAGCATGTAGGTGTATGATTTGTATTAAAAGTGTATTTAGTATATATACTATACAAATACTTTTTCAGTTGTTGGTTTGGACTTCTCATTATCAGTTTCTTTGAAAAGTCAAAATTATTCAGATGTAGAAATCTTTGAAATTCTAAGCACTTTCCTTAGAACTTTTGTTTAATTGATCATTGCAGAATATGTCTGATATGAACCAACAGCGATCAGCTAGTTACCAAATGCAGCAAAGTCAATATGGTGGTCAGTATCCCCCTCCCTCCAGATATGGCACCATGGGAATGCCTAGTAGACCAGGACAGATGAACGTGCCAAATCAAAGTTTTAACCAGGTAAAAATTCATCTACTGCTGTTTGACTTCACAGTTAAATACAATTTAGGAACTTATGTGGGTGTTCTCTCTCTTGATCACTTCTTCTAATGAATAATTGTAGTATAGAATTCCTCCTTATTACTTGAAAAAACAAAATAATTAGTATTAATGAAATGTTAATATAAATATATGTGAGAAGATGTAGTGTAAAAATTGTCTGAAGATTTTTTAACTTGTTAATTTTGGAAAGCATTTTGTTTGTATAATCTTTGTGGGTATCTTAGGTAATTTTGGAATTGGATTTGTATCTGCAATTCAATGAATTGTTCATTCATATTTGATAACTAAAGGCTGAAGACAGGTTGTCTCTATCTATATTTATGCTGAAAGTTGAGAACTTGATTATGAGTATTGTCTGATTCACATAAGATGGTGGGACGGAGTAACCTTTTGATTATCATACGGATGATTCTACTCACTTTTCGGTTATGAGAAGTTGCATGAGGAAAAACGTTTTGTTCATCATTGGATACTCTCTTATGTATAGTGACAAGTAGGAACAATTACTCTAGCCAGTGTAATTTTAATGTTAGGCATTATTACCTAAAATTTAAATTCGTTCGGGTCAAGAAAGGGTTCAAAAGACTCCCCACCAGGTTATATGGATTTTACTATAGAACACAGGGAATTACTGACTTTAACTCATTCATCAACCCCTTAAAAGCAATGAACTCTGCTGTAAATCAATGACTTAGACCAGTTCAAATGTTTCTCAAGGGGTGAATGATTTAACATACATGTACACAAGTGATTATAGTGTTCTAGCTGATGGTGGAGCATTGCAGGTTGTTTTGATAGGAGTCAAATCTTACACTGTTTACATAGGTATTAGCCTTCCTTTGTTAAAGGCATGATGGCTGGTGAGATATCAAAATTGGGTTTTGTAGGATGGTGGGCATGACATACTAAACAGCCTTTACTACATAGGAACAAGTCAACATTTTTACACTTTAACTTGATGTCTTCATATTCACTTAAAATTCGTAGAGGGTTTTTTTTTGCAAGCCATGTCTATTTCTGTTAGAATGGAAGTTCCTCTGTGAAGCAAATTTTAATGAACTGGTCAGTCCAGAGAACGCAATCTCCTCGTGACTATTTTACTGTTAAAATGTCACTTGTAGAAATATTTTGGAATGCATAAATTTTACTGTTGCATGTAACTGCCACCCTAGAAATTTCAGAAAGTTTAATAAAGTATATATCTGATTAAATCTGGTAAAATTGAGAATTGATGCAATATTATAAATTCAGTTTGGTTTTCCCTTCCTTAAAAACAACATTTATAATTAAATTAACTACCCACTACAGCAATTAGCCACACATAGAGTATTTTTCTCAGTTTTTAACAGGTGCTTGATTCTGGAAATTCTCGTTTGGGGGAAGAAAATCAATTTAATACATTCAATTCTTTAAATAAAAATCCCTTCACAAAATCCAGTTAATAAGATTACTGTTTCCATTATGCTTTTAATTGTTGTGTTTTGCAGTGATTATAGAACAGGACATAATCTTATCACTATTACTGTTTGTTTATGGTTCATACATCAGTAGCACAACATTTAATTTATTTTTTTTTTTTTTTTTTTTTTTTTATCTTGATTTTGAAAATTATTTAGTGTATGATTTTGTTGGGTTTTTTGCAAATCAAATCAAATATTAATGAGTTGGAACTAAAATTATACAGATATTTCTTCAAAAGTTTGGCATTTTAAAAAAAAAAAAGAATTTTAGGTCTTAAGCTTAATCAGTAAATTAGAATTTAAATCTAAATTGAATTTATCCATCATTCAAATACCTCCCATGAGAGTGTATAAGTTTTTTAAAATCAATTGGTAAAGAAAAGATGACTAAACATACCATATTTTCTGTATCAGACGCACCAGGGTGCGTTACAGTTTCCAAAAGGGGGGTGTTTGTTAAAGTAAAATTATTAAAAACTAGTTTTCTGAAACATACTTTGGTTTGACCGACTTTCAGTGTTTCATTCATCTACACATGGAGACTTTTGTTTCTCATTGTATAAAAATTTATAAAATTTGATATATTTGTTTCATTTTGTATTGATCTAAGTAAAAAAACATCCTGAACTAATTATTTTCACTTGTGACCTATACATGTGCCTTCCATGGCACTGTATGTGCACGTAATAGAAAGCCTTCGTGGCTCTGTGGAAGAGTGCTAGGTTGGCAACCGGAGGGTCACGGGTTCGAGCCATGGCAGAGGTGGCTGGCTTTTCCTGTCCTTTGGATTAGACAGTAAAAACCTAGGTCCTGTGTCACAGTAGGTGTCAGCATGTTAAAGAATCCTCACTGCTCAATGGTTGTAAGTGTCGAGCATAGGCCAAAATTTGAAGTCCTTCACCGGCATTTGTCAACGTCTGCATATGAGTGAAAGATTCTTGAGTGGAATGTTAAACAACTACAACCCAAGTAATAATTAACATGTGCCCTTCAGCTTGCAAATTGATAACCCTAGAAATCTTCCGAAAGTCATAAACCATGATGGATTTCAAATGATGTAGGTGAGGATGGTTTATTTAATGACACAGTATGAAAACAACAAAATTTTCAGTGATTGAGTGCTTGAATACTTGACAAATGATAACAACAAGAAGTAATTTGAGCTCAGTGAATCTGGCAATGATCTTACAACATAAAATGAAACTGAAAGTAGTGTACAGCTGCAGTTTTAAAGCAATGATTAACTACCAGTAGGATACAAATTCATGGTTATATATATATGGACTTTCAACCTTTTAAAATGCATGCAAGTTAAATCTGAAGTAAATTGGTGGGCTGTTTTGTTAATTTTAATTTGTTTATGAAGAGATAGAATGATAAGATGAACATAGACTCCAATTGGTGAGTGAAGCTTTTGACAAAAGGGGGAGGGGGTAATAGAGAGGGGGGCTTCTAATACAGAAAATATGGTATACAGTTCAAGTAGGCTGTTTTGTGCAGTTCTGTACTTCGTACTGATTAGTTAAACAATATTCTTTCCAGCATTCACTTTGTTATGTATTGGTTATTTTCACCGTACAGATTGCATTGTGATGGTTTAGTTGTAACTCCCATGCAGGCTAGCTAATTTCAACATTCATTTTTGTTTTAAGATGTTATTTTAATTGTACCTGTATTAGTAGTCATTGGACATTCTAAGTTTTTATAGGTTGAAAAGGTTATTGTTTGAACTATCTTATTATTACAATTTGTCTTGAAACTACATTTGATATTTCAATTTGTCATACAATATGCATAATTAATTCATTAAATAAAGATTTTACTTTTGTAATATTTTGACACGGAAGATGAGTAATATTTTGATATAATTTTGAATAAATCAGAATTTTAGACTTTTTAATTAATTTTCAAAAGATAAGAATTTTAGTTTGGTATTAATTTGTAAAGGGAATACTTCTTTTAGTAATTTTCAAATGATAAGAATTTTAAATTGGTATAAATTTGTAAAGGGAAGTGAGCAATGTTTGTTGCTTCTGTTGTGTAGATGGGACCACATTATGGTCAACAACAACAACAGTTTAATTCCATGGGATATGGTGCAGGTCCTCCTCCGCCAATGTCTCAACCTCCTTCCTCTTCCTCTCATCCTACTCACCATCCTCAATCTCAGCAGCAAAACTCGCAAATGTCATCTGGACAGCCACCAGGGATCACGCCACCACCACCAACAGGAAGTAGACCATCACCATCACCAATACCAGATTCACCCATGCATCAGCGCCAGCTCTCACCCTCCCCATCAAGACAACAGCAGCAGCAGCCAACGCCATCATCACAAACATCAACATCTCCATCTCCGCAGCAGGTTCCATTAACAAAACAACAACCTAGTCCATCAGTGAGTATAACAAATTATTTATTCATCTTGGCGGTAAAATTTATTCATAGTACTTTGACAGCGTTTTACTGTGAAGTAGATATTTTAAATTGAAAGTTTAATATCGTGTTCACTTTACTGTTTGATGTTCCATTCTTCTAAATGTGGAGCTTAACATTCTGATTATAGTAGTTTTACATTAGAACATGTCTTGAGAGACCACCCTCTCTGCCACTGAAATGTGTTCTCTCAAGAGGTTTGATTTACAGAGAGATTTAACCAAGTGATTTTCAGGTGTTTCAAATGAGACTTAAAACTTGTGGTGTCATGGTAGACATGGCACGGAAAAGAACCCTCACTGCATTGGTGTTGGTTCTTGACACAAATCAGAATTTGTGGCCCTTCACTTAGAGCTGATAAAATATTCTTGGCAGAACATAGAACAATAAAGCAAATGAAAACATCCCCAGAATTATATGTTTCAGAATTTTGTACAGGGGTCAATATACCCTTTTTTGGATATGGTTTTGCACCTTTTCAGTTGGGAATTTTACATTGCAATTGGTCAAATTGGGGGGGAAAGTATGTAAGGTCATTTTACTCATATGAATTTAAAAACAAAACTTGTGTGGTTTATTCAACTGGCAACATGATCTATAGACATGAATGTTTTGATTAAGTAGTGTGCAAGTTATAAAATTCTCCTTTATTTGTATAACAAAATGGAGCTAAACTTAACATAATTGGTAATTTTTTGCTCAAAATGGAAACGGGGGAGGGACAGATTTTGCATTAGGAAGCGGGCCTTTTACAGGAACTGCATGTTGTTGATATTAGTTCCTGCTTTCTCAAACTTATGTATATATTTTATTTAATTGTTTTAGGGAACTTATGTATATATATTTGATTTAATTGTTTTAGGGTAATGGTTCGAATTGGAATGCAACAAATAATGGTATAAAAAAGGGAAGTGAAGAAAATGAATCAGGAATGGTAAGTCACATCTTTTTTGCTACCTTGTTTACTTCATTTTACTAACAGCTTGTCACTATTTTTATACGTTTGTCTTTAGATTCCCTTTTTTGGGGCCATAACTTTCCATGCCTTACCAGAATATATCCATACTGCACTAAATGTTGTTCATTTAAAGATGGTGTGTCATGACTTGGAGCCTAAACCATATCGTAAAGGTTAATGGCCACTGTGGCAGTCTGTCGTTTTTTTGTTTTTTTTTCTGAAGTATATCTTGCTCACCACAAAAGTGAGTGTTTTGAAACTTAACACAACAGTTGTTCTCAGTAAAGTCAAGATCACTCTAGCAAACTATCATTTGTAAAAAAAGAATTAACATGTACAGTGGAACCTGTCTTGAGAGACCATGAACTCTCATGAAAGACAGCCTGTCTTTTAAGTCCACAATCTGAAAACCACTTGGTTAAATATTCTTTAATAAAACCTTTTTTGAGAGACCACATTTCATTGGCTGATGGGGTGGTCTCTCAAGACAGGTTCTGCTGTACTAACATTTTTGTCATAGAGAATCTTTTAAACAATTTTATTAATGAGGGGTGTATTATGTACCATTTACGATATCTTGTTAATTTTTGGCGAGTGTTTACTCCCGAGTCAATTATCTCTGAAAAGGAAACAAAAGATTTTCCATTTTCAATGTGAAATTATATCATTGAAATCATGGTATATTCCGAGCTTTACAACAAGACCAATGGTCATTCAATTTCAAAGAACTAGCAAGATAAACTTGTGTTTATTACTGTAAAAAAATATTTTGTAAGCTGTCACACTTATAACTTGAAAATGACCAAGCAGAACAAGGCGCCATTTTTATAAAATTAGTGTTGATTTTAACAGCATTTGCTATTTTGTCAGACACTTGTATGAGTTTAAAAATCTTAGCAAAAGGAAAATCATGACTAAGTATGACAAGGAAGCAGATGCTTTGTTTTGGAAATTCTGTTGAAAATGGACAGAAATGTCAGAGAAAACAGAATCCATAGTCAGCTTCAAGAACTTATAAATAAAACCTTTAGTTTTCCATGAGGTAAGAGCAACAAGCATGAAAATCATTGGCTTTTATACACTCCAGGGTCAGTCTGGAAGAAAAATGCACTGATAAAACAACAGTGAATACATGTAACATTTTCTTTATTTTCAACAGATTGAAATATGATTAGTCATCTTAAATTATTTTCTTTCTTATGAAATGGAGGAAAATAGTTCTTAACTTGCATGCACACACACACACACACACACACACACACACACACACACACACACAAAGATGGCACATAAAAGAAACCCTCACTGCATTTGTGTTAGTCCATATCACAGGTCAAAAGTTTTGGCACTTTAACAGAAGCTGGTGACATCTCGATATGAATGAAGAATTTTTGACGGGATGTAAAACAACAAACAACAAATCAAATCATCACTAAAACAAAGATGGTCACAAAAATGATGATTATTAATTAATTCCATTATTCACCCTTTTAATAATTCTACTGAGCTGTGGCATTAATTAAAATTGTGGCATATGACACAATAACAATTCTGTCGGTCACTTTTTAGGTCAGTATGTAACTGCTTAGGTCAGTATGTAACTATTCACTCCTAATTGATTAAGTAACACATCGTCTTTTTACCTATCAACTGATAATCACTTAGACTATGAGGTTTTGAGTATAAAATACAAAGGCATATGCAAATATTATAAACATAATACCAAAGTTATAATGCTCAAGAAAATCAATTCTGTCAATAAATCATCAGTTCATCAGTTCAGCCTCATCAATTTTAAACAGATTTTTTAAAGAGAAAGTGGTATCAGACAAGGCCAAATAATAAATCTAAACATAAAGCCAAGATCCATCTAGAGTAACCACTGAAAAGATGGCTATCTTAGCTTTAGAAGAATTTAGAATTTTAAATGGTGCTATCAGTACGAAATATTATTTTAGTATAAGATTATCAGCTGGTACCGAAATACCAGGTACTAGGTTTATATATGAAATCAGAATTTCAAATTGACTAAGTTTTACAAGAACTTTTAGGATTCGACATTCAGGTAATCAAGAGTTAATATATTTATTTCTTGAAGGAAAAAATTCCGGACCTGTATGAAATTCACAAGATCAAGAACTTTGACCTTTTGATGTACGAGCCATCAAGTCACCTGTATATGGTGACTAATAAAAGTTCTGGTTCACCTGCCAAATGAAGTGACTTTAATAGTGTTGTAGCTTTGGTTAGTGTAATTCAAAATGTTTAGATTGTAAAAAAAAAAAATTTGAAAAAAAAAACCAATGTTTCAGTTTTAGGTTTGCCCATTTTCTTGCAAAATTAACACTGTTATCACAATATTGCAGGTATGTTTACATGAGGTCTATGTACTCTGGATACACACTAATGGTTTGTTTGTGGGAATGTAACATGTGCTGAATTTTTAATTGGAGTAACTCAAATTTTTCCCTTGCCATAATTGTGACTTTGTTGTCAATTTTGAGAAGTAAGGATTCAAATTCCACTGGAACCTTTGGATGGGGTGGGGGTAATCAGTTAACTAGCAAAAGCCAAGTACCTCTGCATATTTGTTGTTGTAATTGTGACATTACTTTCCCATTGGATTAGTTAGTTAAATGATAATTAACCATGACCATGCAAGCATTGGTGGTAACATCTTGGATAATGATCCTAGTGGTGGTGGAAACAGCAGCTGTATGTAAGCTTTCTTCATTGAAACCTGCTCTGATACTTCGTTTTAGGGAACAAAGTTACCAATAGATTGAAGATGGGGGAGTTTGTCCATTTGCAATATTTCAACAAATGACTGCAGTTTCCTTTCTGAAATTTTAACCAATCTTTTGTCATGCTTTATATCAATAAAACATTTTGTACGATTATAGCCAACATTCAACAATATTTGCGAGAGTTGTGGGGCCATACTTAGAAATCTTTATGAATAACTTGGCTCTCATTGACGACTTGCGTTTCAACAAAATGTTTTATTTTAGTTTGATATTTATCTTGAGATTACAAAAATGGTTTTTTATCATCTCTCAATTCACTGAACAGTAGAAACTAATTTTGGCGGTACAATAAAACTTTATTATAACAAACTTGGTTTGTACAATTTCATGCTCATAACGAATCAATAAATAATCCTCGACTTTACCTATATATTCTTAATTAAAAAACAAATCATATAAAAAATTTCATATTACCAATTTTTGCCTATAACATACCACTTTCTATGTCCCTTGATGTACAAGAATGTATTTCATTTTTATATCATTATAATGAAATGATCAATCATTAAAACCATAGTGTCTTCTAGACATTTTTGCCAAGTATAAGAAGGCATATTCTCTGATTATATAAGTTGTGTAAATAAAAAGTATCAAAAAATGTTTCTGTTTTCCTTTGACTTCCCCTCGGAAAGTTCCTGGTTCAGTGGTGGATTACTTGGATTTAGACTGAAATTTTCCTTAACGAACTGCACTGTAACCCCTCAGTCCACTTTGCTATAAATACTGTATATAACAAAGTGTCCTTTTAATGAACAATAAGGTCCCTTGAAATTTGTTACTCAAATAAGTTACCTATTTACTAGATGTTATGAATAATTAATTAAGTTCTAAATTCACTGTGTCTGCATTTCACACTACTATTTCCAATGTTACACTGAATATTCCAAAATGTGATATATTGTGATACATGGTGATATGCTTTTCATATATCATGATATATATTGTGATTCATTTTTGAGTTATTATACACAGGCCTAAACTGGCACTGGGTTCTCTCCTCATCCAAGAAAAACTGGCCACCACCATATAACTGAAAAAAATGTTGAGTGTGGCATAAAACACTGTTAAAAAATATATGACTAGTGTGTACTGTATGATTGACAATTTGTATATATGATTTGTGTACCACCTGATTACTTCTTTGGTGTGGGAATATCCGGTCAGTGTAGGGAAGATGGTTTTCCGTCCCTTTACCTTTTTTGAGAGGCCACTTCTTGAGAGACCACATAATCAGTGGCAGAAAGGGTGGGATCTACTCTTCAAAATCAAATAAAAAAATCTTTGGTGTATTCTGTGATTGGCGTTGTGATGTTTGACTGGTCTGTTCGGTATGCCTGCTGTGACACAGAACTGGGGATTTAAGTCTCCCATGACTTTCACGTTGTATGTTGAGGGCTTGACAAAGGACCAGTCACTACCATTTTTAAATGTCTTTGGTATGACCCAGTATCAGGAAATTGAACTCGGAGCTTCCAGTTGCGAGTTAATTGCTCTGCCAATAGACCACTGCAACTGATCAAAAATGTATTTTTTCACTGGTGTGTGCTATATGACTTGTTTTCTAGATGGTATGGAAGACAAAATACTCTATTATTTTTAGTATGGTAGATATACAGTCTATGTGAGGAGAATTTTCATTTCTTATCACGATTTACGAAATGACCTTGTATTTTATATTCCCAGTCCCTCAATCAGGAAAGAACAAAACTTCCATGACTTGATGTGAAATGGAAATTTACTTGTGATTCTTTTTTACCGAAATGAATTAGATTATGTATGACGTAATTTGACTATTTGCACCTATTACATTGGAATTCTTTTTGTGTAAAATAGGAATGTGTAGCTAATTACAGGATATATGACATCTTTTTTGTATATTTCGCTGTGTATTTATCCATCATCATTATCCATTGCTGTGTGATTAGTATAACGGCATCATTCACCACTAGCTTGTCTCTCTAGGCAGCACTAGCACTGTGCCATCTTTTCTAGTTGTGCCCTTTGATTTTACTACCATTTGACATTGCTGTTTGCTACTCTTGATATGTATGCAGTAAAATGTGGTAATGAAATTTTGAAAAGCAACTATCCTTTGTCAGTTTGGCAATAAGATTTTGATGATTTTAGCTGGAGTTAACAGTTGTTTACAAGTTGCTAATTTGGTGTAAATCAAAATGTTAACTACATGTATGTCTAGATTATTTTAAATCTTAAATAACTATGTCTAGTTTGCTTTCAGTGTTAATTAGAAAGTTTAGTTTAAATCATATTTTAATAAAGAAAGTCTAAATTCGTCCATAAGTATATGATATTGACTATTTTAATTCAAATGTAAATAAGAATGTTAAATAAGAAATTTGTTCAGACGTGAAATAGAATGTCTACTTTGGTTAAAAGGTTTATAATAGTTTGGTTCATAAGTTGACAAGAATTTCTAGATTGGTTCAAATGCTTACTAACAAGAATGTTTAATTCATAAATTAACAAGAATGTCTAGTTTAGTTCATAAGTTAATAAGATGTCTTGATTGGTCAAATGTTAACAAGAATGTAGTTTAATTCAGAACTTAATAAGATTGTTTAGATTGGTTTCTTAGTTGATACTATTGTCTAGTTTGGTTCATAAGTTAATATTGTCTAGTTTAGTTCATGAGTTAATAAGAAAGTCTAGATTGGTTTATAAGTTACATAAAAACTTGAATATAATGAACTCGGTTTGTACAAATCCATGCACATAATGAATCAGTAAGTATTCCCTGACTGCACCTCTACATAATCTTAGTTGAAAAAAGAAATTACACTGCATTTTATATAACGAATTTTTGCTTGTAACAAACTAATTTCTTGTCCCTTGACGCCTTAACCAACATCTTTTTTAGAAATATAACAAAGTGATCGATATCATTTAAACGAAAGTCAATTCTTAACTTTTTGCCAAGCAAAAATTAAATAAGTTGTGTAAATAAAAAGTAACAAAAACCTTTCTGCTTTAGTTTTACTTCCCAGAAAACTCCCGTTTAGCCTAGATTTAGAGTGAAATTTTTCTTAACGAAGTTTAATTAACCCTTCAGCCCACTTCACTATAACTGTACATGTATAACAAACTTTCCTCATAAAGAATTGAACAATAAGGTCCCTTGGCCTTGAAATTTGTTATAGGTGAGTTTTATTGTAAAAGAATGTCTCAATTAGTTCAAACTTCAAATGTTAAGAATGAAAATGCCTACTTGGTTAAGAAAGACGGACATGTATACCCAGAACAAATCTCTCTTATACATGTATTTTTAAATTGGCATAAGAAGACATCCTTTATTTTGCTTCGGTAATGTGCTGATTTGTCCCAGGGATTCTCTGACATTAACCATGAGTACCAATACTCCTCCTTCCCCAGAACCATCCGGGACTGGAACAGTGAAATTGAAATGACTGCAACTTTTAACTTTTTGAATTGTATATATTATTGCCCTTTGAGGTTTCGCCACAATGGATTGTAATGCTTAACATTTGAGTACTCATCTGACTCAGAAGAAAAAGAAGAAGAACTGCTGTTTTTGTTTGTCTTACAGACACAGAGGATAGTTATTGTACCAGTTGTGACCAAAAGAGAACCTGTTATGTATAGCAAACATGTTGTTAACCTGCACTTTGAAACTTCTAGATGTGTTGTTTACGACAACTGACTACAATGTATACTATCATAATGTATAAACGTATAGGTTCATAATTACAAAGACACCGTTTTAAAAGAAATATGACAGACTTGCAATTTGAGATTTATATTTTATTTTTCATTTCCTGCAAAGACATGTGGGTTATGTAAATCGATTCCCTTATTTTCTTTCCAAAAACAGATGGTCACATTAAATGATTGGAAATCGGACTCCAGTGCAAATCACTACTAGTTTAATGTATAATGATTGTTTGATTTGGTAATTTATGTCTGTTGTATATTGATAAGAACAATTAAGAAACATTATTAGTACATGGAATGCTATTCTTGAAGAAACCTAACTTCAGACAAAAGAGTAGGTCCCACATAGTATGTAAGGGTGATATAAGATAAAACAAATGTGCATTCAGAAAGGTGATGGAGTGGTTACAGCATGGATGTCTCTCACCTTACTCATGGCAGGTTGGAGTCTGACCTGGAGCCTAATCCGACTTTGTGAGAAATTTTCCTTTTATTGATAAAAATTCTACCCAAAACTTGTTTAACACCTTGAAAATGAAGAAAAGAAGAAAGTAATGGATATTTTTTTTAAAAGATCTCATAATCTTCTGTAAATATTATACCCATTCAACCCCATTGACCATAATATATCATGGTCTAACACTATAGTAAAGAACATACCACAAAAAACTGTCAAAATTTTAAATTCATTTAAAATTATTGTTTTATATATGTGTGTGTGTGTGGGTTTTTTTTATTTATTGATTTATTTATTTGAAAAGGAAGAAAAGTGTGTGTGTGTTTGTTTATATATTGATTTATTTATTTATTTGTGCATGTCCTAAACTGAAAATGGTAACATACCTATTTCACTGTTAAGTTGAACAAATTATGTGACCCTTCATTTAAGTTTTCCCTTCATTTTCGTCCCATATTCTTTCACATTCAACTCATAAAAACTGAAAAATTAAAATTGTACACTCCCCCCTCCTCCAAAAAATGAAAAATACTCCTGAATACGCAATTTCGATATGTTCTTTATAATCCTATTTTGACTGACAATTGCCTACAAGATTTGTTTGTTGTTAAATAAGTGTTGTTGCATTACTTCATTAAAATTTCCTGTATTTAAAAATGTAAACAAAGAAGTATTTCATCATTAGTTGACTTTGTTAGCTTCAACTACTGTGTAAATAAACTTGCCCCTTACTGTGCCCCTTTCCTTTTTTCTTTCATTTCTCTGATGTGCATCAGATGATTTGTTGCTTTTAATTGAATAAAAGTACACTGAAATACTTGAAAGCCTGTGAAGAATAATATGCCGATAATATTTAAGAACTTCAAACACATACATAGATTTTCCTGGCCTTACTTTATCTGTGTTCATTTGTGTATTGTTGTGGGAAAATTAATTAAATTTCTCATAATTTAATCGTGTATATTTCGTATCAGGAGTTCTGTAAATTATTTAACTGAAAAAGTGAATATTTTATTCCTCATACACAGAAAAAGTAGAATATTCTTTTCAGTATATGTACACTCTCAGCACAGGTGTTGTGAGAGAGTTTAAGTCTGCCAACAAATGTTAGTCATTATACATGTATATAGCCAGCCAGCTTTATTGAACACAGCATACCAGATAACCATGGCCTCAATGTTTAAAGCTTTATATGTTGACTAGAGTAGCATGGTGTAATATTGATTTTCTCCCTTGCTTGTCTCCAGTTCTGATCTTGCTGGTTTTTCACACATACTGACTGTGTGAATAAGCTTACTGATGTTGGTAGAAAGGATAGTATATTGAAGAAAATAAAAATTAAAAACATTCTAAATCAGATGCTTGATTTCTCCACATTTTATATATCTAGCGTGTGTATGGAAATATACAGCTGGAATATTATCTAGAAATGAATTATAGAAGATTTTATACAGAATTTCCTTAGTTTTACAAATAAACAACAATTGTTTCTTCCTTTTATATATATTTTTCAATCCCCTGGTTCATTAACAATAGAATGTTGAAATGAAAGCTAGTGATAAATGTGATAAACTGGAGATAATAGATTAATCTATATTCTTGCCTGTGTCTTTTGTGAAACAGACTATAACAAGTTTTAGTAAGCAGTCAACCCTATAGGGCCTAGCCCATAATTGACATAGGTTGATAAATGGGTTTGGATTGTATTGTCCCTTGCTTAGCTGTTCTTCTTGGTTTGAGTATGAAATTTGGGTCAGTCCATTTCCTTGAAGGGATGTTTCTTTGTTAGCTAGAGGTAATATCAGTGTAATCAGAATTTACCTTGCCTGTACACAAAAGTTTTTCTCAGGTAATGTAGACTAGGAAAATAAATGGAAGTTAAAAAACGTTCAGTGTAGAGGAAGCGAGTGTCAGTGAGGTTTAGTTTGTATGGTATATCCTGTTTCTGTATTGACCCAAGTGGAGAGATATTTTGGGAATTCTGTTTAACAAATGTGGCTTATTCATACACTGACTGTGTAGAGCCAACAGAGCAGTTCAGTGCATGGTGAAGTAATGGGTTCAGCTGGCAGGTATGTTATATATACTGTATCTTAAATCTTATTTACTCTTGGTGGGTTGGATTATTTTAAGGTGTGGGGAGAGGAGGGGGGAAATGGGGGCAAATTTATTAATTTAATTTTTTTTTCTTCAGGGTTGTTTATATAAAAGTTAATGTTAAGAAGAAAATGTTAAATATTATTTTTCCCATGATCTATATATATATTTTTCTTTTTGGTGTTTTGTGATTTTTATTATAACATCAATTTTTAAAGTTTTCAATTTCTGAAATATTATGATTTTCTCTATCAAAATTGTCCTTTTTGTAAATCTTACTTATTACATACAAATTTGTATATCTTGTTAAATCTAATTGTATTTACATGTATTTTTTCATGTTATTTGAATTTAATAATTGTTGGTTCACCTGTAATCTAATCATTCAACTGAGGGGAATTCCTAATTAACAAAAGGGGCACCTGGTAAGGGACAGTGAATAATTGCTGTGGACATTTAATAGTGTCTTTGTTATTCTTCTAACACATGACTAGGTTTTACAGCTGTTGTTTAAAAGCGTGTGGCCTGAGATCTTTATACCTTGTATGCACACCTTACAGTCTGTATTGATTGGATTGTACACTGGCCTTATGTTGAAGTTCTAGCGCAAATAAGAGCAAAAGTTGGCGGCTAAAATTAGAATTTCGTTGTCGTCATAATGCAGGGGATTCTGAGAGTATGTTATGGAATTATTTTGGGATGATGATTGTGAAAAAATACTACTTTTTTTAAAAAGTCTTATTACTCTTTATAGACCTCATTGAGTAAAAATGGGTTGTTATGAAAATAATTTATAGTTTTAATCCAGAAATATTTTTTCAGGACCATGTACTTGTTAAAAAGCTTTAAACTCATACTTTCCAATTTTGTTTAATTATAAAGCTCCACCATGGCTTTTGAAAGACTCATATGAGGATTCCTTCCTAATTTTAAGAGAAAGGAGATTTTATCGTGATATAAAAATATTTTGAATTGTGAAAATGTATTTTAGTTAATACAAATAAGTGTTCTCACCAATAATAGTTAAGCAAAGGTTATGTTATTACATTTGTTCATTTTTCCATCCATTTATTCCATGTCCAGTGCATAAATAAGCATTTTTAGGTTATGAAATATTTTGTCATAAGATCCATGAATGTCAAATTGTCTTGCATTTTGGACCTTGCTTTTGATACTTATTCTTGAAGAAACTGAAATGTGGGGTTGTGAAAATATGAAAGATGTTCTTGATGCCAGCTTAACATTATTGGGTTTTCCCTCTTTTATTCTTTATGCCTTTCTGTGAATGTGTGAAACATTTCCCTTTAGATTTAGCTTTTCCACTGGACATATCTTAAACTTTCTGATCAATATTACCACGGTATCTTCTCGTCGTCACTTCAACTTTGCAAGATTGGCAGCCGCGCTAAATAATAAGGATATTGTCGTGTTTCTATCATAATATATATGTATATGTATATTTATATACATACACCCACAAAAGATACTGACAAGGTAATAACGAAGAATTCTCTCTCCAACTTTATTTTTGTACCATCCTGCTGCCTTGTCTGTTCTCCTTTCTCTGACCTAATCATTAAAAATTAATTATGCTATATTCTTTTTTTCATGTTTTTCCCCATCTCATTTTCAATTTTCAATTATTAGAATCTTGTGTGAAATCTGTGATGTTTTTAGGTGTCTGTAGCCTTCTTGGAATATTGTGTGAGTGTGTGTGTAGGTATATATATATATATATATATATATATAGTATTAGGGAAAAGATCATCAGGAAGGTTGCTTTCTCTCCCTGCCTCAGCAATAATGGAAAAATTTCTTTTTATCTGAAAGACTTGTCCTTGGGGAATAGTAATTTTACTTTTGATCTGAAGAAATAAAAACATATATATATATATATAGAGAGAGAGAGAGAGACAGAGGGAGAGAGAGAGAGAGAGATTAAGATTTATGTAAACAAATAGAATTCCTGTTTGAAATGCTTTGGTTTGCATTGCTCTCAATTAAAAATTCACATTTCTTTTTAATTATTTAATATAATCTTTTGGTTTTATCAAAATTAATTTTTAATGAATAAATTTAGATTTTGTTTATGTGTCAGGGGGTGGAGGGAAATGCTTGAGATTGTTCTTAAATATTATAAGTGACAATTGTTTTTCCATTGTTACTTTATTGATAAATTTAAATATAGGTTTTTTTCAAGAGGTTTTCATCTTAAGATGAATTGTATATTGTAAATATATTTCAACTGATATAAGAAAATGCAAAACTGGGGGAAAAAAACCAGAAATAACTTCATGTATTCTGGCAAACTTTAGACCCCTAATATTTTATAACCTTTTACAGGGCTACACAATTTATTTGACTCTCATTGAAGTTATTAAGTTGTTTAATTTCAAATGCAGTCATCATCAAAGTCAATTTCACTTTTGACGTTTTAAACATGGAAAAGATAAGACAGCGGCATCTGTTTTCATGAAATTACAGTTTAATAACATCTTTGATCTGCCGTAAATACCTAAAACTTATGTGCTCTATGTAAATCTACTGTTCAAAGATTTGGCAGGTCTACATTTAAAATTACCTTGCTTGTCATACCTGAACGAGCTCGACTCAGGTAAAAACATTTGCATTAGAAAATGGAATACAGCGTTAAAAGGCATTGTAATCGAAATAGATTTTGATAAAAGCCATTCAAGCTATAGTCTGTTTCACAATGTATTATATTCAGCTTGGGGAATATCTTTTAATGATGTTGTTAATTGATTATTTGAATATTGAAATACAAGAGGAAAGTTCTCACAGCTTATTTTGAAAGATAATATTTCATTACTTAGACAGTTATCTCTTAATGATAGCTAAAAATAAAGGAATGAAAAAACAATTATCATATAAAATGCATCATGGGATATTTCATCAGTTCATTGTATTTAGGCTGATAGAAAATAAAGGTATAGACCTATATGCTGATAGATGTAATGATTTAGATGCATTTTTCAGTGCAGGAGAATCAATTGCTTTTAGCCAATAATTTACCTCCCAGGAAATGTGTTTGGAAGTTACAGTGACTATTTTCCAGTACCTGGTGTTAGACCCCATGGAATATCAGTGTGGGTTAAATTTGAATTCAGTGATAAGGTTTCCACCTTTATATAAGCCAGCTGTATAGGAAAAGCTATATAGGATAGCTTTTCTGCAAACCCTTCATGAAACTGGATTGCTCTGTATAGCTTTAAAAAAAATTTTTTTTTAAATGTTTTTATTTTTGTTTTGTTTTTTTCTTTGTGTGAAATTCAGATAATCGTTTCATTGTAACATTTGTGATTATTTACCTTGAAGGCATGATGGGGACAAATTTTCATTTCACAAACATTTTGAAGATCAAGGTTTATCTCAGAAATATTGTTATATGTAGGTAATACATGTAACCCAGGGGCTGAAAATTTTCTTTCAGCTGCTTTGGTCCAGGACTTTTTTGTTAAATTTTGCCTGGGTCCAGTCCTCTAACATATGGGTCCAATTACAATAAATCAGAATCAGATTTTTAATATAATTAATACATATAATAATTATTAAAGGTGGGAACACATAATTGTATAAACCGAAAACTGCTACAAAATCATATTATAAAATGACGATTGAACTTAACATAGGAAACAAAGTTTAGAAATAAAGAAATTGACAGAAAAGTCATTCACTGATTCAGACTTGTTAGGTCCTCGGACCCACATAGCAGAAAAACGACGGGGTCCGAAAGTAAAATATGTAGGTTCTGGACCTCGGACTTAAGGAATTTTCAGCCCCTGTAACCTACTCTGTCTATTGTCACTAGATTTCAATATGTCTGTTAGGTCTACAAATTATTAACTCATTCACCTGGGAATAACCCCTAAAAGACACATTTGGACTGGTCTTAATCATTGATCATTTAAAGAAGAGTTCCTTGTTTCTCGAGGGTTGATGAGTTACATGAGAATTTCTAAGTATTTGTATAATTTGCCTTTATAGTACTTACCAACATGTGACTTTTCAGTGTAATTGTTCAAATCATCTTTGTTTTAAGAGACATCGGTCTTAGATATGAATGAAACCTACAGTTTTTCAATGCTTATGAAATTATGTACAGCAGTAAGAACATATCAAGCAGGGATCCGAGCAGATACAGATGGAAACCTGCAAGTTTCCTTTTATGATCTTAAAAAATCCAACATGGCTTTGAATATATTACAAACATGTAGCTAAGGTACTTACAAATGGAAAACTATATTAAGGCTCAAAATCTTTGAAAATTCAGATGTTCTCTACGGTATTTTGTGTCTCTTAGAAAACAGACTTCTTTAAAGATAAAAGATGTGTGAATGCATTCAAGATACAAGAAGTTCGTTATTACACGGATGGCAGATAATATTTCAATTTTTTTGTTATTTTTAGGAGCAGCCAGGAAATGAAGATGTAGCATCTGACAACTTACAAGGCATACCTACCTCGTCTAGTACCCAACAACCCTCCGTGTCGGCCCTCAGACCTACACCTTCTCCTGTTGGCTCATCAGGGTCACGTTCCAATACTCCAGCCTCCCTCACTGGTAAGTACATGTATTCTATCTAGGACACAAGTTTTGTTTAATTCATGGACCAGGAGTGTTTAGAAGCGCACATTTCTCATATTTGTTGTTTTAATATTATGACAAACTTAAATTTTGATTTTTGAATTTTCAACGGCCATGATGACATTTCGACAGAATTTACAAAACAAGCATCTGTCTCCTCTTTGAGCATTAGCCACAACGTGGCATGAGTATTTCTTTAACCAAGATCTTTCAAACTCAAGCTTGTGTCCGATGATGGGGCAGATTGATCTGTTGAAATTGACACTGATTTAAAGAATATCACCTTGTTCTACTTGGAAAGTTTCAAGTTGAAAATCATACAAATGTGACTGCACACAACATGCTTTTAGATAGTAATCGACGTGAGTCAGACGCTCTAATTTATCGAAACTGAATAGTCAAATGCATAGATGTAAAGGGCATTACTGACGTAATGACTTGGCGTTAAAAAACATTTAACCAAGGAAAATGTTTACTCAAAACTGCATCGGTCATGGGGTATGGAAATTTGGAGAACAACATCGGTCCGAACGGATTTTTGTCAGTTGGTACCGACAGACCGATATTATTGGCATAGACTGGTCTATTAAAGTGGAAAATGCTAAGTATGAGCTTTTTAGTTATTCAGATTATTTCAAAATGATGTAGTTATATGCCAAAATATTGAAAATAAAATTTTAACATGTCACCATAGGACCTAAAGGGTTTGATTTGTCTAGTTAACCCTTTCAACACCATAGACCATAATAGACTGGTCTAATACAAAAGAATAGAGGATACCATTAAGTTACTTGGTGGTGAAAGGGTTAAGTTTAATTTCACTGTTTCAATTTGATGGTTGTCTCAGTATTGAGCTATTTGTTGCATTATTTATTTGTATTTATTTCCTGTCACTTAATTATATTTTGTCAAGGTGGAGGAGGTGGTTTAAGTAATTGATATTTTGAGAAAATAGTTTAACACTTTATTTGTTAATTTCCTGTTATCTCGGTATATAAATTTCAGTGAGAATAGTAATAGTGTGATCACAGTGGCAATAGAGGTCGCGAAATATTATTTCCGTGTTTTGAGGAAGCATTATAAAATGTAACAATAGAAATTTATCAGATATAGTATACTAGATCAGATTACACTCTATTTATTTACCAGTATGTAGTGTAGGTGTTGATTCATTTGTTTAACTAGAAATGAGCAGATTTTTATGACAATAGCAATAAAGGAGGTATTGTAATAAATGGGAGACTTTAACGTTGGAAAATGGTGCCATGATCTGCCTATTCATTGAAGTGTACATAATGTTTATTATAAAGAAATATATAGAACTAAACTGTATAGAGTACGCAAGAGCCACCTGGTCTATTAATGTTTACTTACAGGTTAAAAGTGTGCAAATTTATTAAAAGCTTAATCTGGGGATTTCCCTATCAGTCATTGTTCTGTCAGACAGGTGGACATTCCTAAAGCAACAGGCTGTCATATCTGGAATCCCCCTGCTGCTAATTATAGATAATCATTACAATCCACTTGCTGGGTTAAAGGTCAGACTGTCACCTGCTAAGCTATAATGACTTATTGGAAGATTTATGACTTCACTACTGAAGAGCTTTGCCATTAATGCACTTTATGTGAATGAAGTTGTAACAAGCTGATATGTTTATTCAGAGTCAGTGATGTATGGCATATTTTCAGTGTGATCATTTTCTTTCTTCATTCCAGTGCGGTTCCATCTTATTAAAGGATCAACAAAATAGATAAGATTAGCAGACTGTCTTGATATATTCTGTATTGTTATAAACCTGAACTTCAAGTGAGAGGTAGATAATTACAGGGAATGGAGTGTGACTTGTGTCATATATATTTCGGAAAGAAAATGAAACTCCTTACTTTTTAAACCTTTGCAGAAAAAGTTGTCAATGAAAATATCAAAAATTCATTGTTGGAAATTGTTAAATTGCATTAACTCAAAGATTTCATTTGGATTAAAAAAAAAAAAATCAGAAATGAAATTTAGTGCATTTTCTTTTTATTAAAAACAAAAATGAAATGTTATACAATCAGAATGGTTTCAACTGAGAATAATTTTCTAAATCATCAATCATAGCAAAATTGTATTTCTTTGGTTGTCTTACATCAAATTGTATTTAGATAAGATTTAAGGGGGAAAAAAGGTATATGCAATGTAAATTTTAGAAAGAGGCCTCTTTAGCCATGTGGTTAGGACACCACACTTTACCATGTAGTCTCTCGTACCTCTGGTCATCTGGATTCTAAGTTGATTTTGCAAGAAAATTTGCCAGTTTACTTGCAGCAAGAAGGCAGTCTCCTCCAGGGTACATTGTAACTTGGTTATCTCTTCCATCAAAAACTGGCATCCACCATATAACAGAAAGTTATTGAGTGTGTCATGAGATACCATTTCAACAAAACAAAGACTTTTGAAAATGATCCACAGTTTTCGTAAATTCCAATGTCAATGTGATCCAGGTACTGGCAATACAGATGTGTCGTGTTTTCTTTCTTCATATCTTGGTCTCTGGGTTCAAAGTTCGGGTAGTATGTACTTGAATTGTCAAAGGACCTTATATTTCCCAATGTGTAAAGCATGGAAGATAAAGTCACAGATCTTTAAGATGTGACTTCAAAAAAATAAAACACACACACACACACACTTCACTGCAATTGCCTTAATAGGTCAATGATTTTCCACAATCCTAGTAAAAAGGGGACTGAATTGTGGAATCAGCATTTGAAATGGAATTGATATTTATTTTTTATTCTAATTTTTAAAAAAAAAACAAAAGCAACAGATTTTTTATGCATTATTCTGAAGACTGATGAAGCATGGTTGGTATTCAAACTCAGCTAAGTTTTGATGGTTCTTGGATGTAAACACACACAAATTATGCTACAACTGGACTTTTTTGTGTATTTACCGTTAGGACACATGTATGTTAAGAATATTGGAAATTACTGCTCATTTGATAAAAACATAAAAATATATGAAAATAGTTTTAGTACATTCTCAAATTTTCGGTATCATACTCCAGGTATTTAAATTTTTTTATGGAAAATCAGAAAAAAAAGTTTCCTATTTAGTCACAGCCAACCATTTTATAAACACCTGTGTTGTCATAATGATAAAATAAAAGATAAGATTGAGTATCGAGTAAATTTGGTGACTTTGGGTCCAGTATCTTTGCATTTCTAATTAGATGCACCATTTTGAAGACTTCTTACAGCCAGCTGTTTCAATTTCTTACAGCCAGCTGTTTCAATTTTATCTTGTTAAGATCAAAATTATGTCTGGCTGTGTATATCCTTTTATCAAATTAAAATAAGGGCACATGGTAATCACTACTTTGATAAATTAATTGAATAATTCTTTATTAGTTATTAAACTATGTTAATAAAGTTGACTATTAGTTTTATGTCAGTGAAGGCTCGTACAGCATACCATGTACAGGTAACCAGACCATCTACTTACCTGTATGGTTGGTTTTGTTTCAGCTAATACCATTTAACTCATCAACCCCTGAAAAACAATGGATTTTTCTGTGATCAGTAACTTATATCAGCCCAAATGTGTCTTTTGTGGTGAATGGGTTAAATTACTTACATTTAGTTTGTATGCAATTGTTTATTTCTGTATGTGAATTTTAAAATTCTTTTGGGAAGACTTAATGGGGATGTTATTGAGAAATTTATTGACATTTGGGAAATTGAGAATTGACAAATTGGGAATTTTTTTGTATAGTTACAATTACATGATTTAATGCTTGTATCTATGGAACCTTGCAAAATAACATTATTTATTTATTTATTTTTTTTTTTTTTTACTTTACTCTGAATCTATAAAACAACTTATTCATGAAGTTTCTTAGAATTTTAGGTACATATATACAAATAAAGTTAAGAATTTTGGTGGGTGGGGAGTATGAAATCTGATTACATAAAAACTTATTAAGTTTCTCAGAATTTTACATACATGTTTATGTAAATAAAGAAAAGAAATTTTTTTGGGGGGGGGAGTATGCATTCTGATTTTAAATGTAGCCCAAAGTTGGCTTGAAATTTCATGACTAAAAAAGCTGGGTTTTGAGTTCTGTAAAAATTGTGTTATTTGAGACTGACGCACATTTCAGCGCAAAGTTTTTGAACTTCGTAATTTTTAAAATTCAAATAATTAGGACTGTCGTTGATAGACTTGACATGGATGTATCGATAAAGAAATTGATTCAGTATGATAAGCAGTACATTTTTTACTTTGATACTTTTCGTAATACATGTCACGGGATGTATTTTCTTTTCCAATTTCTAAAATTTTCTATTTGTTTTACTTCATGTTCTTGAACTGTGTTAAATTTTATTCTAACTGTTCAGTTTGTTCAAATAAAACAATGTTTTCCTTGCAACTATTTTTAAATCTTCAGATAGTAAAATACACAATAAGACTTCTTAATATTATAAAAATCATACATATGTATACATTCAATGCATATTATACAAGAACCAAATTATTTGATTTTTCGATATATCAATATTTGTTACTTATTGATATATCAATATAGAATTTCTTGCCCTACAAATGATTAGGCAATTTGACCCATGGACATTCATTTTGGATAATGCAATGACAATATTATCCAGAATATTGTGGTTGAAAACCCAATCATCACTGAAGATACATTTGGACTGACTTGTGTCATTGATTTAAGTAGAGTCCATTGTTTCTCAGGGGTAGATGAGTTAAAATTATTTTTTCTACAGCAATGCCTTTTTATGTCCCGGCCTGAAAGGTCCGACACGGGCATCTAGTGCTTGAAGCGTCCATCTGTCTGTCCGTAATTTCAGCCCCTTATAATTCTGTCCAACTTCCACATAAAGTGCAATATTTCAAGTTTGGATTGTGATACAGTTACCATCCAAGGGTTGCTCACACCTCACTGACATCACATATCCCTTGGAGTGGGATGGGGGTCAAAATGTAGGACATTGCAATATTTATCTGCAAGCATAGAAATTTGTTGGGACCGGGGGCATTTGTGTTTCACAAACACATCTTGTTTCTGCAAAAAAATGTCCCTTGTAATTTCTTTCTTTTACTTTAGGAAACCAAGCTGGAAGTCCCATGCCTCCAAGGCCTCCTTCACAACATGATGGTCAGACTTCTAGATTAACACAGTCACCAATGAGTACACAAGGTAATTCATATTTTCAATGTCAATTGATAAAAAAACTATTCAAAATTTGTTCTTTCTTTTGTATCTTAAATCATTTGAGAGAAATAGTTTAAGATTTTTTCATTTAATGGAATAAGCAAGAATTTAACCACAAATTACTTTTTTCATTATTACTTTTTTGTGATCATAAGGGGGATAATAAGACATTTTCATTGAAATTCAAAAATTTCATTAACTTGCACCGACTTTTCAGTCATGAAATACAATAGGTTAACTTAAATGTATTTGAATTAAATACATTGTTTTGCAGGGTATAATCAACAAATGATGCCTCCTCCGATGGGACCAAATCAGATGAATTATGGCCAAGGGGGAGGTAAAATGCCAGGAGGAAATGTTTCTGGACCCATGGGCCATTATCAACAGTATAATTCACACTATCCTCCTCAAGGTTAGTATGATATCCTCTATTTATGAACAAAATAATTTGGGTTGTTTAGTGGAATAGAATAAGAAAAGGATCCTTAACAAATATAAATACCAAATAACATTCAAACCCCACCCTATGCAAAATAATAAAAGATAGAAAGATAGAAATTGAATAAATAAGTGAACAATTTATTATTATATAATGATTTAAAATAATGATGATAATAAAATGAAAACTTACCAATAAGTACACTGAAGGAGAACTTGCCAAAGAAAACACTGGCTTACCTCACTGTTAAATTCATTAAGATATCAGTTTCCTTCTTAGAGGTCATGTGATTTTGTTATAGTGATAATTACATGTTAATAGATATATAACAGGAAGTAACTTGAGTGTGTGCTGTGTCTCTCTCGATCTAATTAATGGCATTAATTAAGATACTTTTCTAATTCTGATTTCTTTTCCTTCTTTTTTTTTCAAATTTCATGTTTTGAAATGTTTCTTGCTACAACCCAAATGAAATAGGTATTAGTTTAACCTTTTAAAAAAATCTTTTGTTACTCATTTTAGGAAATTATCCAGGAAGACAAGGGCCTGGGATGATGAGTAATACAGGGATGCAGAGCTATTCTCAGCAGAACATGTACAATGGTCCAAATCAGGGGCAGATGGGAGGAAATTCACATTTATATAACAACATGCAAGGTGGCAGGAACATGCCTAACTCCAATTTTAATATGTATGGACAAAACAGTATGATGGGGATGAATAGCCAATATGGACAATTAAATAGTCACATGGGACCAGGTCCACCCAATCAAGGTTCTGGTCAAGGACCAGGGCCCGGACCAGTGTCCGGACCAGTGCCAGCTGGAATGAACTCAATGGGTCATTCAGGAGTAGAAAATGTGCCTGGATCGGGATCTGGGCACAGACAGCAAGGACCAAATACGGCAAGCTCAAGTGGTTCTAGCTCAGCAGTGAAAAGTGCCCAGGCTGCTGCTCAGGCAGCATTAATTGCTGCCGCTAATACAGCCACTAGATCACAACCTGGACGACCATCTGTTAACACCCCTCAAAAAATGTTTGGGCCACATTCAGGTGGCCAGGTGAATCATTCAGGATATGGAAGTGGAGTGAATATGAACAATGTACCAACTTCTATGAATCAAATGCCCAACTCTCATTCTCCAGTGCCTAATTCTGTTGGACCTTATTTAAATATGCCAAAATCTAGTGTATCGGATAGTATGCCAAATATGGCAGACTCTTCAACTCATAATAGTTCTACATCACAATCAAATTGCCCGCCAACAAAAGCAGTAGATTCGTCTGTTTCCTCTTCCATGGATACTTCAGATTCAAAATTGCCTTCATCACAAAACATCCCTCCAGTCAGTGTGGAAAATATGCAACACGATTCAAATTCTGTCAGCTCAAATTTATCAAGTGAGAGTGTTCCACCTTTAGATACAAATGTGAATAACAGCACTGCCATTAGTGTACCTCCACAGTCATGTTCCTTAGATTCTAATAAAGACAGTGGGACAAATACACCTCCTTGTAGCACACCAAATGCGCGACCAGAAAGCCATGGTGCTGATAGCAATTTGTCATCATTAACAGAGGAATCATCACAAGGTGATGTTTCATCTAGTATGATGGGTGAACAAAAAGAACCTGAAGTTCCTGCCATTACTGAACAGAGTAATTTACCTCCAAACTCTAAGCAAGAGATGCCCATCACAACTACAGCAACAACTAATAATGTTGGTATGTAACATCAGTTTGGTTATTAGTACATGAATATTGGGTAAACGTAAGTGAATTTTGTAACGCTCTGTGTCATGAAACGCTTGACAATTTTTAGGGCTGATGAGTTGAATGAAAAATATTTGCTACAAATAAATTCTTAAAGATTTAAGGATTTAGTCTATTTTGATTTTCAAATAAAATAATTGGGTTGACTTCACATAGTAAATAAGATTCTTGTCAATGTTTTTATTACCATTTAACGTAACACAACTAAATAATAATAATAATAATAAAAAAATATATAAGAGTTTGCCTCTGCTGATAAACCTCACGTTGTTTAAGTGAAATATGAATTATTTTTTACTATACACATAAGGTACAAATATTATTTTAGTTTTTACGTTCTATACCACTTCAACCTGTTTACTATTTTTATTATTATTGTTGTTTTAATTTATCAAGATGGCAACATTGTGACTCAGAGTATTACGAGCCCCTTACCGTGTGCAACAGAGTCGAGCAACAGTAATGATGCCCACCCTGAACACATTCCACAAGAGAATTGTTTACCTGTGCAGTACATGCCTCCTGTAGAAGAACAAATCCCTGATAAGAAGAAAAAGGTATATTTATTGTGTTTTGTGTTTTTCTCTATGGTTACTCAAAAGAAAATTGTGCAGCTTCTTGCATACACATTTTATTCACTGTATCCAGCAGTGAAGCAGAGAGAGAGAGAGAGAGAGATGGTTGAATAAGAGGATATTGAACTGAAAGGGTTAGGTGTTCATGGTAGTTATATAACATTTGCTAACTTAGTCATTCATGATGATATTTGATGAAATGGTTGTCATGGATACTTGGTGTAAATATTATCATCTGTATCAGTGGTTGTGGAATTAAACAGAAAAAGGTGTGGGAAGTTCTAATTGTAATAATGAAACTACCGTTCAGTGTCAAGTTCTATATGCCATGAAAGATAGACCTGTTAATACGTAAATTATTTTCTCATCCCATAGTTTGCGGTTGACATTTCCAGAACATTGCAATGAATAGTTTTAATTTTGTTTTAGTATTTTTTTTTTGTTCTCAGTTAATTTTATTTATAAATAAATCTGTAACAAATAATTTTATGAAATTCTATGAATGATGACTTTTGATAGCGGTGATCAAACTCTGTCTTTAGATCAAGGAATTGAAGGCATATTGTCTCTCAAAATCAATTTTTTTTTCACCATTGAAAACTGAAGAGTATTGATATATTGATATATATATATATATATATATATATATATATATATATATATATATATATATATATATATATATATATATATATATATATATATATATAAAAAAGGCGAAATAATATTTCCAAGTCAAAAAAAGTAATCATGTATAATTTGCATTGTTTTTAGGTTCTTTTGCCAGTGAAATCTAATTAATTATGAATGACCCAGATTCCGAAAACACTTCTAGTAGGCTAATAGCATAAAGTAACTTTAGACAATGACCTAGATAAGATTCTTTTCATGGATGCTGAGGTACTTAAGTACTGATAAAAATACCATTCCAGCATCCAAACTGATCATCATTATATGTCATAGCAGATATATTCCTTTTTCTTGCAGATCTGTGATTGCTTTCTCTCATTGTTGGATTTGTTACTTTCTAACATCTTCGTTTTTGTTTAACCAGGTTGAGCATGCACAAAAATCTTTCTGATCAAGTTTAAACTGGAGTTCATATTAATAGGCCTTGGGTCAAATCATATTTTTGTCATTCTGCACAAAAATTTAACAAAATCTTATTTCACATGTTTAGACCTCGAAATATAGTGAAATGTTGATAAGATTTATGAAAAGAAACGTATAAATTACCGATTTTACTACATTTATAAACCAAACCATAATTTTGATACACTGAGTGACAATATGCCTAATATTTTGAAGTATTCCCAACCAAGGTTGTGTTAGGATGAGCAAAAAAAAGTTATGTGTCCAGGTTTGTCTAAGAAGATTGTTTTACAATATTACCAGTGGTCAGTTCTGTTTGTATTCAGAACCAAGCATACTTAACTTGTTCATCAGTGATACAAAAATTGTTATGGTTCAATAGAAATAATTGAAAACAATAACAGTGACAGCCAAGTACAAAGGGATTTTGAGCAATCAGATGTAGCCATCATTCCATTTGCATATTATCTTTCTATCTATAAGCTGTTGTGGTTTAATGAATCTACAGGCAGTTTGATGGGTACCAGCCCTCCGGTTCAAAAATTTTTAAGGGAAAAAAAAAAAAGATTACTTCCCAGTCAGTCTAATTAAAAAAAAATATTTGTTTTGAGTATGCAGTAAAACTTGCGGTATACGAGGTATGTACAGGTTCCTATTCATTGTAGGAGGGTGCTATGTCACATCCACCTACCCCCGCTAGTTCTGTGGCACCCTCACCAGGTGGAGCCAGTGTATCATCTTATCATGAGGAGTTTGAAAATATTGCCAGTCCAGCTGGTCCAAATTGGCTTATGCAGACAGTAAGTGATGCACAAAAACACAATTGTGGCTGTGGTAATTTTGCTGTTCATATATCTGTTGGGGTCTGGTATATGTGGTCGTTATAGCAATGTAGTCCTACTGATGCTGTTATCATATATTTAATCCTGGTATTTGGTATTTTGTCCATTCCTAGCACAGACATTTTGGTAATCATATATATACCTATACTTATATATGATTGTATTTATGTATATGGCACAAATTTTGTCAGATTTTTTTTATCATTTTGTGATCAGTATTTTAACGAAGCTTGTACTACAATATGAATGATGGTCATTTCTGATGGTACATTTGCATTGTATATTATTACATATTTTGAAATTGCATTTAACAATCCTCTATTGGTTTTTTTTTCCTATAAAATTGAAGATTATATAATAGTTTATTGTTTTTGATCATTTTAAGTTTTAATTTTGTTTCAAGTATCCAGAGAAAAATTGAATAAATTTATTGTCCCGTTTATGCATTTGCAAAGTGTCACAGACTTGTTAAGAATCAGAAATGGCCATCTTCACATCGTCAGCTGTGCTTTTGACTTTTTACAATGAGCTGTTTACTCCTTTTTATTGTGCAGTAAGTTCATATACAGAAAATTACTGGGGAAAGGGGGATAACCTTTTGATATTGTTGTGTAAAATGTATATGATTTGTTGTACATACCTCAGAGGAAACAAAAGCATATCACTGATGGAACGGAATTTTTTTTTTGAAGAAACAGAAAATTATGGTCCCAACTCCTTCTTTGCTTTGAAATTAAGCTTCTTTTTCTTCTTTTTTTTATTTTATATATACATATATATATTTTTGCATTATAACAGCTTGATTACTTTAGCAACTCACAGGGACTCTTTTTTCTACCAGTATTAAGCTTGGTGCCTTGAAATTTGGTACTAATAGATTTTTATTTTTATACCTTATACAAGTTACAGTGAGTCTTCATTTCAGATAAATATTTGAAAAAAAAATGTTTTTTATGTATATTCAGAAAATAATTGATACTCAGTGGCTGTGGTGTGTGTGTGTGTGAGAGAGAGAGAGAGATTCTGATGTAGCTAGTGGCATAATAGCTAATAGTCTAGAAAATCTTAATTATTAACTCTAGAATGATACATATCATTATCTTGGGATATTGATTGCTTTAAATAAATAATAAAAAAAAATAACAAGATGTGTTTGTGAAACGCACACACCCCCGATCCCAACAAATTTCTATGCTGGCAAAATAATATATATACTTTAAATATTGCAATGTCCTATATTTTGACACCACCCCACCCCCAGGGGCATGTGATGTCAGTGAAGTGTGAGCAACCCTTAGATGAACTTAGTCTGAGTTTGGTTACTGTATCACAATCCAAACTTGAAATATTGCACGTTATATGTAAGCGAGATGGAATTACGGACAAACAGATGATCCAAACACTAGATGCCCCTGGTGGACCTTTCAGGTCGGGAGCATAAAAAAAAGTCACAAATGATAAGTGAGAGTTAAATAAGAAAACACACAAACAGAAGCAACAACACTAGCCACATCCATACACTTTAACAAAAGTAAGGATATGTTGGAGAACGTGAAAATGAAATAACAAAACATAACCACACACAAACAGAAGCAACAACAGTAGCCACATCCATACACTTTAACAAAAGTTCAGATATGTAAGAGAAAGAGAGTTGACTCACCATTATGGAACAAGCAAGTACATACAAACACTCCATAGTGGTATAAAAACACAAAAGAAAATTATCTTGGGTCCTGGCATTATAGTAGTGTATGCAGGGATTTTCCGTTGGCTGTTACAGGACCCATTCCCAATACAAAAATACCATGTATTTTCCTTATATGTTTGCAAAAATTTTCAATTTGGAATATCAAAGTAAAAAATAAGTATTCTCAAACAAACATCTCAAATTTAGTTTTCAGTTTTAATTGAAATATTGTATATTTTCCAAATTTTTGAACCCCGGACCCAGAATTTAGGAAGTGGGGAAAAGTCCCTGGTATGTGACATTGCTCAGAATATAACTACAATGTTAGAAACATTGAAGAGTTGTTTTTGCCAAAAAGAAAAATGTAAATGTGGAGGCATTATATTTACATACTTAGGAAAAGGGATAATGAAGAAAGTTTTCATTCAGTTGCACAAGTACTGTTATATGTTTTTGTATCATTGGGCTTTATTGTCAAGGATTTGCAGACAAATTTTCCGAGATAATCTTGAATGATATGCTGATGGAGCACAATTTTATTCCAAGTCTTGGTACTTTCAATTTTTGTAATACTGTGAAAAATTGTTATCGTGGAGCATGTGTGTTAAGATATTTTTGTCTCGTGGCCTTCGTGTAACAGCATGTCCAAACCAGATGTCGTCACACAAGACTACCATGGATGCCTAGATATAGTTGACAACCTTTGAATGTTGTATTACATTTGATACAAACATACTGTATTTTATGAAGTGGAAGGCAAGTTTTTCCTGTATAAAGGGTTGTTGTATAACCTACACCAAAAATGTTTCAAAGTTGTGCATGCTGTATTGATAAGAGCACCTGTAGATTTAAGGTCACATAATTAACGTGTTCAGATTTGCAAAGGGGGTGTGCATAAGAACACAGTGCATTTGTCTGTAATTGTGCTTGAGGTACAGATATATATGTATGACATTTGATCAAAAAAATAATGTCATAATAAAAATACATCCCATTTTATTTGTTTTTGTTTTTCTATAGAAATTCTCAGCTTTATATTTACTGTTACTGACACTACAATACTATCTAAATACATGTACACTGAGAACATAAAAAATGAAAATCAAAATTTTGTAAGCATACTAAATAATGGTAAAACACTATTTCAAAGAAAATATTTCAGACTTGCTGCATTAAATTTGTTTCATGTGAGCAGGTGCTTGATAATTCAACATTCTTGTACCACTAGATTACCTGCACTGGTCTGTCGGATTTTTTTTCTTCAGATTATCTGCATTTTAGTAAGATATCACATATTTTACAGTTCTGATTTGTAGGATTGAAATTTGCCTAAATTTTGTTTGTGTAGACGTGATCTTTTTTTGCCTATGGTTATAGGACAGTAGTTTGTATTTGGATTTAACAGTATTGTATGATCTGTCATATTGGAAAATGTTGTATTTCAAGGCTGTTACTGTATGTTGTCAATTGTGTGCACACATTCTCAATTTGGTCATGTTTGATGAAACAGTCAAAATAATTGATAAAAAAAGCAACAGCAAATCAACAGACAAATTATGAAATTGAAAATAATGAAATATTTATTTTATAGAGTGTTCAAGATGAAGTAGAGCTTTAGTTTTGACAATGTATCTGCCATATAAGCTTTAAGTTGATAGAATTTATACTTTATATTAATAATTTTATTAATGTTCATTATAAATGTTATCATATTAAATAATTTGTTATTTACCCGGGACTATTTTTGTTTGTTTTGCATAGTAAATCTTTATATTGAGATTGAACCTGCAACGTATTTTTAAAGGTGAAAACACACCTGGAGCTTTCAAAGCGACAATAAATAATTGATTTCTTTTTCCGTTTTAGATACTGGAAGCATTTACTTGAGTTTTTGCTATTTTTATAGAAGTATACAATTTAAGTTTTTATGAAGATGAATTTATTTGATGAAAAAAATGTTTATTTTTACAGAAAACTGGTGGTGATATCAGCAAATTGTATGAGATGGGAAATGAGCCAGATAGACGTTTTTTCATTGATCGACTCTTAAGTTTCCTAGATGAGAGAAATGCACCTCTAAATAACATGCCGTCTATTAGTAAACAGCCTCTGGATCTGTATAAATTATACTTTTGTGTTAGAGAGAGAGGTGGGATGTTGGAGGTAAGAACTGGCAGCGTTACAGTACCAGGCCATAAAATGTACGCGCCCCAACAGAAACTGAATATTGATGACAAGAAATTTGTAAAAAATAAAAAAGTCATTTAACAGGCAAAACTTGTATTTTGGTGAAAAAGGATTTTCTATCAACGACTTTTTGTATATAATGTGGAAACACATCAAGACCACAACAGTGATAAACCTTGTAGTGTAGTCTAGTTTTTGTTATTCATTAATCTAGTACCATGTAAAGAAATCTTATTGAGAACACCACCTTATTAATTATAAGACCATACTTTGACAAGCATAAATGGCAACTACATTTGTATATTCATTATAATTTGAATACTGAATCTTGTACTTTAATTATAGTAACTCAATTGAGTGATCATATTTTGAACAACAGTGGAACATCACTATTAAGACCATCTTTCTGACTGACTGAAAGTGGTCAGAATAGTGAGGTGGGCTCAAAGATGAGGTTCTGTACTTATTTAATTATTTATCAAGAGACTGGGAATTTTTGGTCTGAAAAGTTAGGTGGTCTTTAGGCGAGGTTCCACTGTAATTATCCTTAGTGAGAAGATGTGGTATCGCAAAGATTTAGAGTACAACTGAAGTCTCTCTCTATATATATGGTATTACATAGTTGTATTTGAATTTTGCTCAGGTTACAAAAGCGAAGAAGTGGAAGGAAATTTGTGGTTTAATCAACATTGGATCCTCCGCTAGTGCCGCCTTCACCTTGAAAAAGAATTACATCAAATACCTCTTTCACTATGAATGTCGGTTTGACCGAAATGGAATGGATCCAAGTCCAATACTTGCTCAAATGGAGGCTCAGCTTCAACAGAAACGAGAATCCAAAAATAGACGGGCACCCTCTCCTGGTAAACATCTTAATATTGAAGTGAAAGATGCTTTAAAAAGTTTTGTTTGAACTGAATTCAGCAGTTTTTACTCTTGAAAATATTATTTGATTTGATAGCAAATTTTGTGGAACTAGAAGTATTCAATTTATTTTTTGTCTTTTTTGGTTTGTTTTTAATATCTGTTAGGTATCTGTAGTCAACAGCTTTGTTGATTCAGTTGCAAGTTATTGAAAGGGCAGTCTTGATTTAATTTTAGTTATTTATACAGGGATTTTTTTACATTCTTATGGGAATTGGACCTTGGCCTTTTAAATTAGGAATTTTTTGCAGCATTTTATTGAAATTAGGAAATCTAAAAATATACAAAATGTTTGAAAATACACATTTCATCAGATACCTTGTCATTTGGATTCAATTGGGAATATTTGACTAAATTGGGAACAAATACATTTTTTTTTTTTGTATTGGGATTGGGGCCTTATTTTTCCCCTGGTATATATAGACTTTTATCTAGTATAAAAATGATTCATTACATCTGGATCTATAAATATATAGGAAAGTCTCTCTTGCTACAATGGTTTATTTATTTATTTTTATTTTTTGTCATAACAGTTTCAAATGTTAATAGCTATTTCATTTATGGTATAAATTCTTTCTTCAAGCAGGATCCCAGGGATCTCAAGATGCATTCCGACCTCCAAGCACTCCAAATAGTAATAGTCAGGGTCTTGATGGCTTCCCACCTTCCATGGTTGGACCAGGTTACATGCAGAATTCAGACCCCAACATGGGACCAATGGGTGGCATGATGCCTCAAAATAGTATGATGAACAACATGATGCCTCCTAATTCCATGGGTGGTATGCCACACAACCAGATGATGGGTGGTAATATGGGCAATATGCATCACCCAGGCATGATGGGAGGTAACTCTTACAATATGATGCCAGGTCACAGACCAGGTATGATGATGCCATCTAACAACATGATGGCAAATAATATGAACATGCCGGGGAATAATATGGGAATGTCTGGAAATAATATGGGAATGCCACCAGGAAATAACATGGGGATGCCTGGCAACAATATGGGAATGCCACCAGGAAATAATATGCCGTCATCTGGCATGGCCAGTGCGCCTGCAAACAGCGATTGTGTCAGTTGTCAGGATCCATTTTCTGACGAACCAAATAGCTTCGGTTACAGGCAGCGTGTTCCTCCAAATTCTCAAATGCCAAATTACTCAGGAATGACACCACAAAATAACATGGCAAACTTCAATAACAATAGTAATTTTAACAGACCAAATATGCCGCCCAGTAGCATTTCTCAAAGTAGCATCCCACCAAACAGCATGGGACAGAATATGCCACCAAATAGTATGGGACAGAATATGCCACCAAGTAGTATGGGGCAGAATGTGCCTCCCAACAGTATGGGGCAGAATGTGCCACCCAATAGTATGGGACAGAATGTGCCACCCAATAGTATGGGACAAAACATGCCACCCAACAGCATGGGTCAAAGTTTGTCTCAAAGTAGCATGACTCCAAGTGTAACAATGAGTAGCATGGGACAAAGTTTGCCCCCTACCAGTATAACACAGAGCATGCCATCTAGTCCAATGTCACAAAACTTGGCATCAAACAGTATGACAAGTAATAGTATGCCGCCAAACAGCATGGCACAAAGTGGTTCTTCAGCTGGAATGGGCGAGGGACAGGCTTTGCCACCAAGTAATATGCCCCCAAATAGCATGACACAAAGTATACCACCTAGTTCTTTAGGTCAAAGTGCACCACAGAACAGTATGGCACAAAATATGCCGCCAAGTAGCGCACCAAATTTTCAATCCAATTCTGATATCCCCAGAGGACAGAGTGGCCCGCAAGTACCATCGCAGGATCAGCTCAATCCCTTTAGCAACTACCAAAAATCAGATATCTCGACTACAAACACACAAGCCAATGAAAAGATGAGTTCATCTGGACAGTTTACAAGTAATACCAATACAACAATGTCAACTGGAGGTAGAAATTTCCCATTTGGAGATCAATTTTCTAAACCTGAAAGGTTAGTTAATGGTGTTTCTTACAGATGTTATGTCACCTAGCATTTTCATTTTTTTTTAATTTCAGGTTCCTATATTTATGCAGTGCACTTCATAGAATCTTAAATTTGTTATTTCAAAAGTTAATGACAGTTTACAAATGATATACTCTAAGGTGTACAGTAGTATTATTTAAACATGCTTTATTAGCCTAAAAACTTGATAAGCAGGTATGTTAGAATGGAAACAGGAGTGACATTTCAAAACATTGTCAAGAATTAATATTAAAAATGTGATGGTTAAATGGACTCATGTGGTGTTGCATTGATTTTTTAAATTTTTACATTTCTTTTTTGCAGGTTTGACTCTCCAACTAGTACACCTGTTCAGTCTACCACACCAACTCCAACCCCACCACCTCAGCGACAACCAACACCACAATCTTCCCAGTCCATGCCTCCCCATCCCACCCAGCAACAGCCTTCGGAATCGGGTTTCCCAGGTCGTTATGGCAACCAGCAACCTCCTCCTGTGAACCCACAGCAAGGCTTGCATGCAGGGGGACCAACAGATCAGTATGGACATATGCAAAGTTTCCCACCCCAACAAGGCTTTACCACCCCAAACAAAGGCATGATGGGACATGATCAGTACTCTGGGTACCCTCCAGGTCAACAATCATCTTACCCAGGTCATCGCCCTCCAATGAGAAATGACATGTCAGGTCCCCCAGGAGTGTATGGAACGCCAAGTAAAAGATATGCTGATCCTTTTGGAAATCAAGGTATGTTTAATTCAATGGGAATCATACACATGATTTTGTATAGAGACTTGAATACATTTGTTAGAGGTGTATTGTTATCTTGTTTGGTTAACTTGTCAAACCCTGAAGTCAAATTTAGACCTTCCCACTTCAAAGAATGGTAAATCCATTGTCAGAATTCAGGGGTGTATGAATAGAATAAAAAATATTTAATACTTTAACATGCAATATGAACTTGTTCACTCCTGAAGTATGACAGTGGACCATACTGTTTATTAATCTGAGTGGGTCTAAATGTGACTGCAAGGGTTGATGAGTTAAGAAAAGGTATTACTTATTTTAAAACACTCGGTTCAAGCACTTTATACATGGCTGTTTAAGTCTTTAAATCATGTTAAATGTTGTGTAGGCTTTGCAACAGTTGATATTGGTATAACCATGATAACAACAGAAAAAGTCAAAGTGGCAAATTTTAGAAGAATGACATTAGCTTATTTTAGGCATTATTTGAAAACTACTTGCAGCTAAATTCAGCAATGATTAGAAAGGAAAGAAAGTTGCCACTCTGTGCATAGTTTGCTTTTATATCTGTTGTTTTGTATTTATTCATGGTTTAAATATAAGTTACATGATGCCTATTGCATGACAAGATATGTATGCTTAGCTTGACTTGACTCTATATACAAGATAGGAAATTGCAGTATCCTGATATTCAAATTTGAGGTTGAAATAGTTCAGACTAGTTTTGCTGTAATATCTGAATAGTGCAGGGCCCGACACCATAAAACTTGAGAATTCACTCAAGTCTGAGAATATTCTCAACTTGACTTGCTCAGCCAATCGGATTTCATGATTAGCCAAAGTTGAGTTAAAATTTTAGACGTAAGGAATTCTTAAGTCCTAAGGTGCCAGGCCCTGATCTGGAATACCCTAGGCTAAATAAATGTAGAGTTAATATATGATAACATTGATGTTGATTCTTTTGATGGATTCTTTGTCATAGTTAATTTACAGAGGGTATATTTGTATATTATGTGAATATATTTCATGACTTATATAACATAGAGGAATAGTTATTGTTAATTATAAATCTAATTGCTGAATTACTGTTGTAAGTCTGAATTTGCTTTAAATTTGTTACAAGTTTTTAAGTTTTTGTTTTCTGGAATATTTTTGAACATGCTGTGTGACTTTGGTACTGAGAGTATTTTGTTACTACTCTGTTTAACAGCTGGTTATAATGCCCAGTCGTCCGGCTATAATTCTCAGTCATCGGGTTATAACACTCAGTCAACCAGTTATAGTTCCTCTGGTATGTCCGGGTATAATCCCCAGTCATCTGGGTATGGAGATCGGCCTAGTCCAGGTCCCATGCAATATCCATATCAGCAGAGAGACAGTATGTCATCGTCATACGATCCACAAATAATGGGTATGCTCCTGTTGTGTGTAGTCTCTGTAGATATGTACATTAGATTCTCTTACCATATTAGTATTCACTCTAATGCTTTCTTTTGCTTTTTTCACCCATATTTTGCTTTTTGTTATTAGTATTATTATCATTATTATTACTAAAAAAAATATGCATGCTTTACTGTTTCAAAGAAGGACCAGACCTGTAAATTAACAATGGTAATGACATCTTGGTACAAAAGAGCTTTGTAGACAAAAATTCAAATTTTAAAGTCGCAAAACAAAGTTTTTCATCCATGCGAAGTCATTTCTAGTGCATCAGATAAAAATTATCCAGATATCCACTTATCAACCCCAGTGGGCACATTTAAACTTGTCCAAGTCAAGAAATGGAATGGTCTACTGTCATTTTTCAGGAGTGAGCAAGTTAAATCTACACACAGAATTACTGTAAAAATTTGATTTCAAATCATACACTCCCGAGTTATGATGGTGGACTTAACCATTCTTTGAAATGGGTGAAATCAAATAAGGCCTTTGAGGGTTGATGGGTTAATATTTGTTTCTGCTTAACTTTTTCAACCCCATAGACTACAATAGACTGGTCTAAATCTACAATAGTGTTCTAAAACAAGAGAAAAGTGCATAATATTTACACACTTGTGGTTGCAGACCAGTGAGTGGACTCATTTTTGCCATTTTATATAGCCTATCATATTTCTTTTAGCATTAGCCCGATGTACTTCTAGCTGTATTAAAATACTGTATTATGATGTTTGGGCTGAAACAATTCATAGAAATTATAACTAATAATACAACACAATTATCAATTCATTTATATTATTTTCTTTCATTTGACTTTGAGGTTATTAAATGTTGGTGTCAAAATACTAAATGTATATATATATATATAAAAAGTATCCTCTACCTAGAATATCTAATAGATTTAAATATCAGCTTTGTTGACATGCAAATCCTAAATCATAACAGTTGAGTTAGTTCTTAGGATCTGACACTAGATCTCTGACCCCTGACTCTAGTGATCAGTCTGCTCATCTGTGCTTCCATCTGCCCATTACAAATCATGTCCGCTCAGTAACTTTGTAACAGCTAATCATAACTCAGTGAAGCTTAGTAAGATTTCAAACAACCATGCCGGATTGGGACAGCCAGTATAAATATTTTCAAAATGAATTCAACAACAGAATTTTCTCATCATTGTTGGATTACAACAACTAAAAGGAATCATTGGGGTAGGATGATACAGCAAACAATATGGTCCCCCCCCCCCCCTAAAAAAAATATTAACAATGGTGGTCAATTTCAAATTTGTAAGATTGTTCACATTCTGTTTTGATATTTTGGGGTAGTTTGACATGCTGAACAAGATAACAAAACTAAGGAGAAGCTATGATTACCTGTGTTTAAGTTTCGAGTATAAAGACAGATGTTTTTAACGAAAATGATAAAATCTCGTAGCATTTAATAGAATGGGGCCCTTTTAGATGGATAGTTGCTATCTCGATGATATCTAATTAAGATGAAAGGTTTGCTGTGTTATAGTGTAGGAGATTGAAAACTCAAATTTTAACATTTTTCATATACAGTATGAGAGGATTTGAACTATTTCAGCCCCATGTTTTGTCACAAAATTATCTTGCTACAAACTATGGTGATAATACTGACATAGAAAATATCTAGATTTAGATTAAAAATTTAGAATGCATGTTTGCATTTGGAGTCAGCAGTTTTATGCATCAGAGATGGAAATTTTCCCCAGAAGGAGGTATTCATATTTTTTCAAAGCTTCGTTTCCATATTTCCAGTTTAATTACTAACAACAAAAATTCAAGAAAAGTCTCAAGTTCACCAAAAATTTGTTCTCCTATTTGTTAGTTTTGTCTCGCTAACGGAGGATATGCCCAAGAAATTGGATGAAAGAAACACTGGAAGAAACTGAACACTACTTTTCTTGTGTTTTATAGGAATTTTTATATTTAGCGCATTCGGGATGTATGCCAATTTCTGATACTGTTGTTTCTTTTGACTGTATATGAGCTGAAGGGGATGGTCAATATGATAGCTATGCTATTCTGCTTAAATGTAACATATGCTACTGTCACATTGTTAAAAAAAATTATGTGCATGAATATAAGACTTACCAGCATGTTCCACATGAAGATGATTTTATTGATCTTCTTGTCAACCCTAATTACCGTATTCTACCCAATAAGCGTCCATGTCCTTGTAAGTGCCATTCTCCTTTAGTTCAGATTTACTCATCATTTTTACACACGATCAAGAATCTTTTCCAGCAATTTGACAAGGAGGTGTTGACCAGAAAAACATAAGTAACCATTTATCTCTAGCCCACAGCAACAGATAAATGTGGATAGGTATCATCAGTAATAACTACAACAACTTTAGCACCATGCGTTATAAAAAAGATTAACTCTTTGTTCATCAAATTTGACACTTAATTGGTCCCAATAAGTGCCCATCCCCCTTTTCTCAATTTTTGTTAGCGCCCTTGGTGCTTAATGGGTCGAATACGATAATATTTTATTTTGACTTGGATTTTGTGCTCATTTGTACTTGCCAGAATATCTTTGGTGGTCAGATGTTCTTAATCACCATTAGTCATGAAGTGAATCTTTCTGTGAAACACTTTGATTCCCTATAAACTACAATATAATTAATAACCGATCTCTTACCACTCCCATTTTCTGATGTGTTGTGTAGAAGATCCAACGCAATCCGCTATGGGGGCCATGTGCGGGTGACTTCTTGTAGATGTGTAATGTTCAACCAATAAAAATGTGACTTACAAACATTAATGGCACAGAGATGTTTTTTGTTTTATAAAAAGGGAAAGCGTATGTCCGCAAAATTCCACCAGAATATGTTTTGTGATTCAAAGCTATCCTGGGTTAGGAATATAATTCTGTACTACTGTATTTGTGTACTTCATTGGTTGAAAATAACACACCTATGAAGTCATCTGCAGGGGACCCCATAGCAGATTGTGTTAGATCCTATATGGGACATATCAGGAAACGGGAGCGATTAGAAATCAATTTTTAATAAGATTGTATAAACTTTAGCCTTAAGTTTCACAAACAAGTAGTTATTGCAAGAAAAAGAGAAACTTAATTCCTAATGTTAATGGCCTTCTCTAGGGAAATAAATCTTTTAATCTATACAGGAATACAGTTGTTCATTGCTAGTTTGCCCATACTGAATAACAAGGAACAGTATTTATCAATAGTCCTGGAAAATGCTTGTCCCAGACTAACAGTTTTAACTCCGCAACCACTAACGTCGCATTCAGACTCGCCCAAATCAATATGTAGTATGGTCTAATATCATAATTCAGGAGTGAGCAAGTTGATATTGCATGTAAAATTATTATGTTATTTTTACTCTAAATAATACCCTCCTGAATTCTGAAGGTGGACTTAACCATTTATTGTAATGGGCAGGTCCAATTGTGACTTAGGGGTGGATGAGTTGCAGTATTATGATATTGTTTTGTATGAACTTTATAAGCTCACATTTTCCCACTTGTATCCACTTTCTAGTGTTATGAAAAAGGGGTACTTGTGTGGTACATAGGTATTTGTGGTAGCATTCACACAATTTTGAAGGTTTCCTTCAATCGGACAACATACTGCTCGTACATTGCTAGAAATTCTTAACTTGTCAATCCCCGAAGTCACATTTGGACTGCCTATTTCAAGGAATGGTTAAGTTGACTGTCAGAGTTCAGGGATGTATATTTTAGAATAGAAATTTTATGATAATTTTTACATGCAATATTGTTCACTATTATGACAGTAGGCCATACTATTTATTGCTCTAGGTGAGCCTAAATGTGACCACAGGGGTTGCTGAGTTAAAGTAAGTAACGGGAATAGAAAGTTATTTTTGTCTTGTGAAGTATTCTAACCATGTCACTTTTTTATTGCAGATGGTCGTGGTAATGCCCAATGGTCTTCCATGCCTCAAAGATATCCACATGGTGGTGTTTCTGGCTACAATGCTAGTGGTGGAATGGGCCCAGCTCCAAATATGCCATCCCACATGGGCCCAGTACCTGGATCATATAGAGGCCACATGGGTCAGAGGATGTCGCCAACTCGAGACCATAAGTCGGGCTACATGTCTCCCCCAAAAGTGGTATGATCTCTTTCATATTTGAATAACGACAAATTTTCACTGGTTCACTTAGGGCTATTCCAGAAAAAAATGTCTCCGGGGCAGAACACATTGATAAAAAAATGTGTTGATGGGGGTAAAATTGCATTTAAAATGTGTTGGTTGGAGTATGAATAAAGAAATAAAATACATTGGGGTGGGGTTAATACTGATTTTGAAATGAGCATTTGACCCTGCACTGCTTTTCATTGGTGAATCACATATCGTTGTGTTTTTATCAGTCTCCATTCAAATACTTGTATAATTTCGTTTCTTTTCCCCTTCATATTTTCCGGTCGGTAATTACACTTTGTATGAAAATGACAAAACATGCTCAATTCTATTCCTATTACTACGTTATTTTACATTTTTAAATAACATTGTTTTATGGATATTTATTTTCAGAAGATGCCAAGTCAGTTTCCAACAAAAAAGGAAATTCCATTTCCTCCAGACAGTGTGGAGGCCATAACTCCGAACTATAGCAAGCGCAGGAGATTAACGAAAGCTGATGTTGGTATGTGTAACTTCTTAACGCCATATATCTTATATTATCATCACTCACTTTGTACATTGTTTGCACATATGATACAGCATTTTCAAAAATAATAAAGGATCATCTTTGTTTTGTTTTTTTCTCAAGAAGATGGGATTTGTTTTAGCATTGATTCAGCATATTTAACATGGTTATACAGGTTACTATGGTAATGTACACATCATGATTATCCAGTAGAAATTATCTAAAGTTTGAGTGCACTACGAAGCTCTAAATTATCATATATTTGGTAATAGAATTAGTTTTTAATTTCCCGGAATAGGGGATATGATAATCAAAAAATCATTCATAGATGACTTTTCAATCATATGTCCAAATTGAGACAACTCATAAGTGATGCATTAGTGAGACAAGCTATTCTTATAACTCATCAGCCGTTGAAAAACAATCGATTCTTCTGTTGATAAATGACACAGACCAGCCCAAATGTGTCTTTAGGGTCAAATGAGTTAAACCAAGTAACTAGTACAAGGTACCCTGATAAAAATATTACAGGTTTCATAAAATCCCCAGTATTCATTGACACAAAACTAGAAATTGATGTAAAGTTTGGAAAGCCTGTCTAGTAAGGAAAAATATGTCATCACATGACTTCTTTACATCATACATTCTTTACAAAACACTGGAATGATAATCATTAATCGTCTGTCTTTTTATCATTGTTTTTTTTTCAATAAATGCAAATTGAAAGTAGATATGATAGGCAAATTTTGTTGATATGTATCGGTTGTAAGGTTGAAGATATATAGAACAGTCCAAATGTAAAAAAAAAATTAACTGGAGATTTTGTTGAATGGGAGAGCTGTATTTTTAGTCTGAAGTCAAATAAAATGAAATTCTTGTGCATAAGTTTGATATACATGTACCTGGCTCCCAGGGAAATGGTGCTTTTACCACAACTCGCCTCTTAAGTTTAACAAGCTGGATGCCTGCAGATAATTCTTTTAAATATTCTTGAAAATGCTGTTCACTTTTTTTTTTTACTAAGAATAACAGTGCATAGCAATTTTGGAGTACATTGATTAACCTATTCAGAATTCATGATTTTCTTTAGTTGATATTATTTTGGTTGAAAATTCATTCTTTACCATGTACTTTAGATAAAAACTAGAAATTCTTTGTTATAATTATATAGTATTAGTATTACATAGTCACTTAAGATGTTCCCTGCTTAAAATCAAATTTAAATGAGCCAAAATTCAAAACTAATTTTCTGTTGTTTTTTTTCTTCTCTCATTTTTCTTTTATTGATAGTAACTGTATTGTTAGTAGTTTTGTTTGTGTTTGTTTCTTTTTGTTATGTTTTGCAAGATTAGAATTGTAACACAAAGATGTAAACACCCCGACACCCTAACAATACAAAACTTGTTAAACATATCACTTGCTTAATCTGAGAAGTGTACTTGCTTGGCAGTATGTTTAGATTTGTTATCTCCCCTACCTTGTTGCTTATGTTCTTTCATAGTTTTCATTCAACAAAAATTGGAAATTTCTTATCTTGGTTTTGGTTTTTCAAGGAAATCTGGATTTATGCAGGGGCATCAAATTTATTATCCCAAACATTTCCAATCAAAAGGAAGACAAAAAAATTGAGTGCATGCATTTTTTCCTCAGAACTTAATAGGGAAAATTGCCAGCTTTTATGTTCCAATAGTATAATTAAAGCTTTCTTTTAAATGGATGTTCTATTTTCTTCAAGCATTCCAAGAATTATAATTTGGTTCCGGGAATACAAGCAAGTACACTTTAAAGGTATCACATTTACCCAGAGTAGATAGAGCTTCAACTTTGTTTTTTAATCATTATTTATTTACTATTTTTCATTTTTTGTGTGTTGATTTATTTACATTCTACTATTATTATTTTTTTTTATATACATATTCATTTATTTGTTCATGTATATATTTTATATACATATATCATAATGCAGGGCTTATTATTTTCACAGAAAGTAATTCTGCGGGCAGATTTTAACATTTGTTTTCATAATTTTCATGCATTGTCCTCCTAATTTGACATTCTGTTTCATCTTGTAGTTGATGTTATTTTCATTTATTAGCCGTGTTGTTTTTGTGTCTAATATGCTTCGTTTTCTTTTTTTTCTCTCTCTTCTACATAACATGGACAAAAATCGCTGATTTTGCTGTCTGAATTAACACCTCAGTTTTTGTGTTGCAGTGCATTGCAAGTGTTGTAACCATACATATGCTTCAGTTTACTAATGTTTGATTCTATCACATACAAACCATTGTAAACTAACAATTTAATAACTCCCACCAAATGAATAAAAATCTATTAAGTCAGTATGTTGAAACCTAAAAAAAATGTAGTCAATTTTGTGCTTTCTAGGAAAATTGGAATAAACTACTACACAATATTCAATTACAGAAATTAAATTATTACTTAAAGATTCCGATTGAAATGTTCATTCATTCAGTCATGTTTTATCATCTTCAGCTTTTTGTTTTTGTGTTTGTCTTTTTTTTTGTTATATCTCCGAGAAAAGGCATGGGTGACTTGATGTTTCTGACTATGTACAACTTAATTGCTGTTACATTGATTTTCCTTTTATTTTTCAGGTCAGATTGAAGCTTGGAGAGTTATGATGGCTTTAAAGTCTGGATTACTAGCAGAGAGCACGTGGGCGTTGGACACATTGAACATTTTATTATATGACGATTCAGCTATTTCATTTTTTAACCTAGCACATTTACCTGGACTTCTAGAAGTCCTTCTGGAACATTTTAGAAAATGTCTGATCTCAATGTTTGGGGACACTTTTGAAGAGATTGAAAAAATGTCTGATGTAAGTGATGACAAATACAACAGAGATTTGCTTGTTACAAACTTGTTAGAGGAGGATGGAACAAAACATGGTGCTAAAGCAAAGGAAGGATTGCCTGATTATACTTACGTTACTCGGCAGGGCAAAGAGGTAAAAGTAGAGGAGGACACGGAGGAGGCAAGTCCTCTAGATGCCAAGAAATGGGATTTATATTGTGGATATAGTTATAAATATGGACATTGGCAATTGGGAGGAGGTGACATGAGTTCACATGTTGTGCCTTGCTTTGGAAGCAAGGAAGAAAATGATGTGTTTAAGAAGTTGTTTATTAGACCTCTTATGGAATTGAAAGATGAATTCAAGGAAGAAAGTAGTGAAACAAATCTTAATTTAGATGACTCAAAGAATGATTCAACAGAGGATGTGACCAAGGAATTACAAAAAGAAGCGATGGAGGAAACTGAACAGGAGTCGATGGATACGTCGGTAGAGGAGATCCGAAAGGACAAGGATGATTCAGATGAAAAAGTAGCCACAAACACAAAAAACAACTGTAAAAAAGAACCAGTTAAAGAAATGGGACATACAAAAAATAACATTTTGAGGAAAACCCAGATTAAAGAAGAGCCAGTTGACCTTAGCGAGGAAAGTGGTTTGCTAAAAACGGAAATAGAAATGAAAAAAGAGCCTGTCGAAAATGAGGATTCAAAACTTGGTTGTGAATTGAAGTCCCAAACAAGTGAAAAATGTGATGTTAAGTCAGAAGTAGAGGATGGAGATGATGCTTGCAATGAAGAAAATATCAAAGCGGAGGAAGAAACTGTTGCACCTGTAGAAGGTAGTAAGATTAAAGAGGAGGAAAAGGAAGAAACTTTGAACAATACTGGTGTGAAATTGCAAAGTAGTCCATCAAAAAGGAAGGCTGATAGGGACTTGGAGGACGAATCTTATCAAAGAGACGAACCTCCTCTCTGTACAACAAATGTTGCCAATGAAGAACTTGGTAGAAGATGTGTCTGTATCTCAAACATATTCAGAAGTTTGTCATCAATACCATCAAATCATGCTGAATTGTCTAAGCATCCAGGTTTCATGTATACATTGGGGAAAATGCTCATGTTGAACCACCAACATCTACCTCGTAACACAACTCGAAAGAAATTTGATCGTGATGATAGTGAACTAGAAGATTTATTGGACAGTCAAATGCAACAAAATGATGAAGAGTGGTGGTGGGAACATTTTGCCCTGTTACATGAAAATACATTTGTAATATTGGCAAATATTTGTGGTCATTTGGAGTTAAAACATTATCCTGAAGAAGTTTGCTTGCCTATTCTTGATGGATTACTTCACTGGGCCGTGTGTCCCTCATCGTGTGCTTCAGATCCACTCCCATCATCAGCCACATCCGTCCTATCTCCTCAGCGACTAGTATTGGAGGCATTGTGTAAGCTTTGCATACATGAAACAAATGTTGACTTGCTCTTAGCAACTCCTCCGTTTGACAGGATTGTTCAATTATTTACCATGTTAACAAAATGTTTAGCAAATCGAAGTGAGCCAGTGACTTTAGAATTTGCCATTGTATTGTTATCAGAACTTGTTCAAGGAGACTGTAGTGCCGCACGGGCAATTGCAATGCAACATCCATCCATTTCATTATTACTAGACTTCTTGGAAACGGCAGAACAAAAAGCCATGCAAGTTGCAAATCATCATGGCATCAATGCGTTACGTGATAATCCGGAAGCCATGGGTACGAGTTTAGATATGTTGCGTCGTGCTGCAAACATTCTTCTACACCTTGCAAGTGTTCCAGAAAATCGTTCATTATTTAATCATCATCAACAAAGATTGTTGTCATTAGTTATGTCTCAGATACTAGATCAGTTTGTTGCCCAGATTTTGTCAGATGTTCTTTTCCAGTGCTTTCAAAGTGAGGATTCCTAGCTAGGTCTATCACCAAGCATTAGGAATTTAGTTTATATCAGGTTTACATAAACTTCAGTACTTACAGAACGGTGACATAACATTTCATATAGATGTTGTTTAAATGATTTTGAATTTCATTGTATATTTCTCATGTTCGCTTCTATGATGCATTTCACCATTCCTTTGTCATTAAGGAATAATTTATTCATTATAAATATTTTTGTTTGTAAAAAGAGTATTCTAATGAAATTCTTAAACCTTGTTGATTCCTTTTAAGTGGAAATCGAAGAACTGCCCATGTATAAAGATTTCATTGATTCATTTTCTACGACTTCTGAATGCTGTATGTCGTGAGCTGTTTTTGTAGTTACTTTGTGATATTGGCAGCCACAAACAGCATTTTTATTTTTGTACATTTATGAGTCAAATGTACACAAAGTGAGATGCTGGATAAGAGACTTAAAGTTGTGTGGACTTGAATGGTCTGTTGTGAATTGTAAGCATGCATCGAATATGAGAGAAATCACTTGTATTTTCATTGAGGACATAGTTACTGTCAACAAGGACTTGTTGCATTTCTGTTTCATTGTCATTTTGTTCATATTAATGCATTTCAAGATATCTTGGTCTTTATAAGGCACAGTATTTAAGCTGATTTGTTTTTGAGTTGTCATACGTAAAAGCACAACTACGTCAAACTAGAAGATTTGTGTAGTTACATGTATCATCATTATCATATCTGATTTGTGCAAAAGCTTTATACTGTACGTCTACAGATCCAAATAAATGTAAATATTTTAACTACATCGAGTACTTATCTTTTGTGCATTCTTTGTCCTGTTTCCCTAGGAATTTTCCACCTTATCATTCGGGGCTGAAATAAGGCCCAATTCTCAGTGCGAAAATAATGCATTTTCCCCGATTTGCCACCAAGATTTCCCAATTGAAGTCAAATGACGATGAATTTAAAGAGATTCTGGTATTTTCAAATAGTTTCGTGTATTTCTAGATTTCCAAATTTCAATAAAATGTTAAAATTTCCAATTCAAAGGGACCAGGCCCCACTGCAAAAGAGTAGAAAGTCCCAGTTCCCATTCAGGTAATGTTATGGCCTCCACAGCTGTTCCTCAAAGGAGATAATTGTTGGGCGTAAGCTATTGGAAATTACAGATTTACTCTACTACAGATAGTTTTATTTGGGTTCACAATTTTTATTTCATACACTTGCGTTTGGGGTAATTTCTATGATTTCCCTTCTTTGTTTTATTTTAGTTTATAAAAGGAACTTGCAAAGTGTCTTTAACGATATATTGTCACGGATTTTCCACCTTGTTATAGGGGGTCGAAATGAGTTTCCATTCCCAATGCAAAAATGCATTTCCCCCAATTTGCGATTGAAATTTCGCAATTGAAGTCAAATGACAACGAATTTGAGGAGATTCTTGTATTTTTCGATTTCTCAATTTCGATTAAATGTTGCCTAAGTTCCCAATATAAAAGGCCCAGGCCCCATTCCTAAAAGAGTGGTAAATCCTTGACTGTATATCTGAAAATGTTTGCTCCCTTTTAGTTTTAGTCTTTATGTGAGAGGAGGAATTTGAAATGAAAACGAAATTTTCAGGGTAAGTAATTGAAGTGCGGACATGCAAGCCTTCCATGAGACTGGCTATTTAGGGCGAATTTAAGACGATGTGGATGTTTTCTGTAGTAAAAGGGCGAAACTTTCTAGGCAACAAAGTACATGTTCTTTTTTTCACCCCTGTGCATCTTAATTGGGGTGCATTTTTCAAACACTACAATGATTGACTTTTTAGCTCACCTGACCCTTGTGTCTGTCGTCTTTAACATTTGAACTTCTGGTGAACCACTGAATGGATTGAAACCGAACATGGTATAAATGTTCCTTATGGCGTTCTGACCAGGTAATCTTACTTAGGTGCTGATCCAACATGGAGGCCAGGGGGACTTAGTTTAACATAGGAGCCTATGGGAAATACTAAAGAAAATCTTCTAGAAAACCGCTGACTGGATTGATACAAAACATAGCATGAATGTCCCTTACAAGGTGCTGACCGGATGTTATTAGTTCGGTGCCGATTCGTCATCCAAGACGGCCGCCAGTGTGTGTGGGGGGGGGGGGGGACTGAGTTTACAAAGGACCCTATGGAGAGATACATGCGTAAATCGTCTTCAAGAACTGCTGAATGGATTGAAGTCAAACATGGCACGAATTTCCCTTACAAGTTCCTAACCAAACGTTTACTTTGGTGCCAATCCGTCATCTAAGATGATTAAGTAGAATTTCTCTTTTTATGGGTTGTTATGTAATAACCTATTATGGGTTTACTTCGACTTTTCATCGAGAGCTATCCTGTTAGCAGTGAAGAGGTCATGCCGGTTGCATTTGTAAAATATTGTCCAACTCAAGAATTCAACTTTTACAGATAAGTCGAAATATTTTGGTGTAAATGAAATTAAATCTAGTTTGAATAATCATTAAATGAAATACCACATAATTCTACTTACTTCTGTTTTTCGAAATTATACAATATGATTTGTAGTTAGTTTTAACAATACGTCATCGATCTGTTTATAAATATGGAGTTCCACTATGATGTTGAGCCTGCCTTGAGGAACTGTAGTATTACTCCGCCATTCATCATATTGATATTGACAGCTACAAGCATACAGCGATGTAAATAGAAATAATTGCATATCGCTGATACCAACATGAAGCTAAATCAATTTCTATTAAACTCTCAAGAATATGTATGTTTTCTAGTCCATGGAAAAATGAAAATAAAAGCAGAATACAGGGTATACCATTGGGTAGGAGGTGCTTGTTATTCAAATGGAGCGTGGAATTCATTATGAATATTAAGTTCCTGTCCATTTTGAAAGCTATCAAATTAACGTCGCTATGCAAAACCTGCCTTAATGAGATCCCCGTGCATTTTTCCTTTATTTATACACACCCTATATGGTGATCACATGCCTTACATAACCAGCGACTGCTCAGTTTCAATGGACGGTCACTTGGATACTGTGTGTATTGATATCGCAAAGCGAGGTAACTCGAACATCGAATGTTACAATTTTCCTGTTCTCGTTTCCACGGAAGTTGAGGAAAATCACCATGTCCATTGTCGGGTGTTCACACAACAATTATCACAACTTTTGAAGTTAATCTTGATTAGATTGGAATGTATAAACCTAAACTTTTTGTGTAATCGGTCTGTTCATAATGGATTTCAAACAGAACAAACAAAAAATCAAAAACAAAAACAAAGTTTTATCCATTGCCGAAAGCGTTGATGTCTGTAAGTGAAATTGGTGATAGGTCGTTTTGCTACATCGCGACTTTAGACCCGAATTATGTTTATGAAAAATTATTTCTTTAACAATAAACATTGGGTAAACTGTCTTTTTCACCCCGTACAGTTATTTATATTAATTAATAAAAGATAGAGAACGTTGTTTGTTTGTTTATTTAGTCTAGGCAGAGTATATGTTCATGTACCACGGTAATAGCCTTAAATAGGATTGTTTAGGTTCGATATTACAAGCCCTAAAATGTGTTTTAAATCACAGCCTTTTTTCGCTATTTGACCTGTTCACAGTGTCATGTTTGATTTAAATTTAAGTAGGTTCCATAATTTGATAAATACTCGCGTTTTATTTTGAAATGAGTGTTAATAATGTACGGCAGACAAATAGATTCTGTTTAAAGTTGGTGTGGAAGATACAACAAATAAAATTTAGAATGTTAATTTTGAATTTATTTAGAGGCTGGAAATTGAAGTTTTTGTTTTTGTTTTTAGATCTACATTAATTCGATTTATTTTCATTTCATATATGTTAGATAGAAGTAGTTTGAATCCCATGGCTATTTTGCCAAAATAACGACCCATTTCAGTACTTTCAGTACTTTGATTTTACCTCTGGTTTCGGTTAATAGAAACATTCATGATTGAGAAATGATGAAATAATCAGGGATCAATTCTTTAAAAGAAAAATTCTAAAAAAAAAAAAAAAGCTTTAAAAAGCTGTCTTACGGTAAGGTAGCAACATGAGTGCATTTCTGGCTTTCTGTAAACAGGAACCCCTATTGACCGACAAGGCCCATTTAGCCTGGTACTTTAATAATAAAGTTTAGAATCTTTTTCCATGGTCCCTTGTATACGTCACATAATACCTTAGTACCTTCGGTCAGATGATGCCCAACGAATCATTTGTAATATGTCACGTGGACCAAATCTATAAATTTCTATTGTAGATGATTGAATCGATTATATGTTTCGACTACCAAAATGATAAAAAAAAGTTGGACATAAAACAGGTTTTGTTTTATTGTGAGCGAAAGTGTAAATATTACCCTCGGTGTCGAAGATCTAGAACTGGTTTAAAATTGTAAGTGGTATCCTCTTTGATTTTTTCATACCTGTACCTGAGTCGACCTGGCTCAGTCGGTAGCGCGCTCGACTCTTGATCGCGAGTTCGAGTCCAACCGGCAGCAGGTAAGTTTCCTGTCCTTCGGATGAGACAGTAAACACCGAGGTCCCATGTCACAGTAGGTGTCGGCACGTTAAAGAACCCTAGCTGCTCAATGGCCGTAAGTGCCGAGCATAGGTGAAAATGTGAAGCCCTTCACCGGTATTTGGTGACGTCTCCATATGAGTGAAAGATTCTTGAGTGGGACGTTAAACAACAATAAGCAAACAAATCATACCTGTACCTTAACTTCCAAGGTGTAAAAGAGATTCTCGGCATTCCAATGAATATTAATTGTGTGTCTCTTTTGCCTTCTCTTACGGCTTTTGAACATGTTTTACATCACACATCGTATGTAACGATTGTTTCCAGAAGTTAAAACGTTTTAATTATATAATAAGTACAAATACCCAAGCGTTAATCATATTAACTACATAAGCTTGTATTAGATTAGATAATAAACACCCCCCCCCCCCAAATAAATAAAATAAAAATAAACACACGGACGTCAGGAAAATCCAGAGGTAGGACAAGGTGTTATGGAGAATAATACAATCTAACAACAGTTTGAGGGATAGCGAGTTCACATTGTTTATCCGTGACGGGGCTTGTAAGCGAGGATTGAGATTTCTCCATCCATAAGTGGAGTTAGACTGTTTTCGCTCACATTGAAACAGCATAAAATGGCGAATGCGTCCATCTTTGTTTACAAACAGATAACAAAATATGTTAAAAGGTAGTTCCGATACTTCCAGAATGGTTTGTCTGGCCTTTCAGGGTGGAACACTCCCTCCAGACATCTAAATTCGCAAACAAATCTGTCCCAAGTGAGAGAAGCAAGCGTCTCCTTTCGAACCCTTCTCTCGGAAATTAATTTGATTTTGGAGAAGTTTGCCAGTTTACTTGCGGAAGGCTGGTGGACTCTTCCTGGGCACAATGTCACCGCTCTCCTCCACCATTAATCAAAGTACTGAAAGTACTGAAATGGGTTGTTATTTTGGCAAAATAGCCGTGGGATTCAAACTACTTCTATTTAACATATATGAAATGAAAATAAATCAAATTAATGTAGATCTAAAAAAAAAAAAAATCTTCAATTTCCAGCCTCTTAATAAATTCAAAATTTTTGTATTTGTTGTATCTTCCGCACCAACTTTAAATATTGTCTGTTGTGCATTAAGTCATTTCAAAATAAAACGTGCATTTATGGAACCTATTTGAACCAAACATGACACTAGGAACAGGTAAAATAATACTTTTTTATTTCATAGCGAAAAATGGCTGTGATTTAAAACAAATTTTTGGGCTTGTAATACCGAATGTAAACAATCGTATTTAGGGCTATTATCGTGGTACATGAACATAAAGGCATACTCTGCCTAGATTAAATAAACAACCAACGTTCTCTATCTTATATTGATTAATATAAATAACTGTACGGGGTGACAAAGTTTACCCGATGTTTATTGTTAAAGAAATAATTTTTCATAAACATAATTCGGGCCTACAAGTCGCGATGTAGCAAAACGATCTATCACCAATTTCAATTATAGACATCAAAGCTTTCGACAATGGATAAGACACCGTTTCTGTTTGAAATCCATTATGATTTGATTTGATTTGATTTTTTGTTTTACGCCATACTCAACAATTTTTCAGTCATATGATGGCGTCCAGTTTTTATTGGTGGAGGAGAAACCCCCGGTTACCCGGGTAAAGACCACCGACCTTCCGCAAGAAAACTGGCAAACTTTTCCCACTTAATTCGAAATGACCCTAGCGGGATTCGAACCGGAGGTGAGAGGCCGTGTGATTTAAAGCGCAATGCTCTAACCACTCGGCCACGGAGGCCCCTCGAAATCCATTATGAACAGACCTATTACACAACACGTTTAGGTTTATACATCCCAATCTAATTGTGATTAACTTCAAAAGTTGTGATAATTGTTGTGTAAACACCCGACAATGGACATGGCGATTTCCCCCAACTTCCGGGGAAACGAGAACTGGAAATTGTAACATTCAATGTTCGAGTTACCTCCCTTTGCGATATCACTACACACAGTATACAAGTGACCGTCCGCTGAAATTGAGCAGTGGCTGGCTATGTAAGGCATGTGATCACCATATAGGGTGTGTATAAATAAAGGAAATATGCAAGGGGAATCTCATTAAGGCAGGTTATGTATAGCGATTAGTTGACAAACACGTTAATTTGATAGTTTTCAAAACGGACATGAACTTATTCATAATGAATTTCACGCGCCATTTGCATAACAAGCACCTCCTACTCGATGCTATCCCCTCTTATAATTCTGCTTTTATTTTCATTTTTCCGTGAGCTAGAAAACATACATATTCTTGAGACTTCAATGGAAATTGATTTAGCCTCATGTTGGTATCAGCAATATATATTTATTTCTATTTACATCGCTGTATGCTTGTAGCTGTCAATATCAATATGACGAATGGCGGAGTAATACTTCAGTTTCTCAAGGAGGCTCAACATCACTGGAATCTTATATAGTGGAATTCCATATTTTATAAATAGATCGATGACGTTTTGTTGAAACTAACTACAAATCGTATTGTATAATTTCGAAAGGCAGAAGTAAGTAGAATTATGTAGTATTTCATTTAATGATTATTCAAACTAGATTTAATTTCATTTCCGCCAAAATATTTGACTTATCTGTAAAAGTTGAATTCTTGAGTTGGACAATATTTTACACGATGTGCGAATGTGACCTCTTCACTGCTAACAGGATGGCCCTCGATGAAAAGTCTAAGTAAACCCATAATAGGTTGTTAATGCATAACCACCATTAAAAACTGGCCGCCACCATATAACTGAAAAATTGTTGAGTGTGGCGTAAAACACCAAAAATAAACAAAACTTCTTGTCTTTTGAACAAAAATACAGAAGATACCAATATAGCTGTATAATTTTATTCATTAAATAAAAATGTATATTTTCCGAGTATAAATAAGACCGTAGACGTTATAACATACCCGTAAGTTTACGGCGAGGTAGATAAAACGAACACTTATCACAACAATGAATACAGTACATGTATAGTAAATCACCAATAAACAATTTATATAAAAAAAACTTTCTACATATCTTAAAACAATGTAATTTTACTTTTTTGTAGATTCGCTTTGATTTCATCACAGTCAAACCATAAAATACAATATTCTGTGTCTAGTATTACAACAGGTATCTTACATACAATACGCAGAAAGACATTCTTTTGGAATTTTTTCTGGTGTTTTCCGCGGCTTTTCTTCCTCTTCTAAATAAAAATGGTCTATTATTGGAATCAAACATATTATTAGTCCGGAAAAAATGATGATCGCTCCACCGAGGTAGAAAACCAAGTCCATTTGACCTGTTTGTTCATACACCCAGCCTGCAAACAAAAATACATGTGCATGGTTATCTAGCCTTGGTCATACAAAATATAATCCTCTTTAATAAATTGCTGTACAAGACCCTAGCTGGAATCTTTCTGAGCAAATGTGAATACCGACATCGATTTATAAAGATCGTTTCTTAGACAGATTTAGGAGTACGTTTAGGTTATCATTTGTTTTGTTCCCTATTTTTACAAAACTATAACTTTGGTAGTTTGTGTATGTTTTTTTTTCAAAAATGTTCAGCAGATATGAGCAATATATGAATAAGCTTTAAGATACGTGGCAAGAGAATATAGAAATTTCACCATGCTTAATTGATATCGGCTAAATGGCTCAAATCCTGTGCATTTTCAATTTTGATTTTCAGTTATAATTCAGGGTGGTGTAAGAGAAGGAAAAAGTGGGATCATTCGGAATAGACCCTTTCACGGTAACTGCGGTCTTGTAACTTTGAGGGAATAAATGATACAGATTACCGGAAAATGACGTCAAAAAACAATCAGTTACTATAACGACGTCTATATTTTTGCGGGTATCTGTATCATTTATTCCCTCAAAGTTACTGGACCGCAGTTATCGTGAAAGGGTCTATAGGCACGTGTATAAAATGAGATGGGGCACTTACTATTGTGTACAATTATGAAATATTTGCAGAAAATATTCTTTTCACTAACATAATTTTCAATATTGTCGTTCAAAATAAAAATAGCATACCGATACTGGCACTAGATAGATCCGTTTCAAGTTTCATTTAATGTAGAAAATGAAAAGATCTGTCCGATACACTATCAGTTCCTTGAGGGCTAAAAGTGCAAGAAGGGCGGAGGACCATGTTTGTCGAGTGTTGCGTTTGTATCTCGCTTGAGATACCCTGTTCCCCTTGTTTCTTATATGGTACCCAAACTGGACCCGACATTCAAAGAGGCTTGGGAGTACTCAACCTAGCCGTTGTCATTTTCAGTTACGCATAGTGGTTAGCACGGGGGGAGGGGGCTAAAATCGAACTTCTGTTAGTTGCTGGCCTTTCTTTAAAAAGAAATTGTTCCCAGCAAATTACAGAATGCATTAAAATGTTGCTCTCTTTAAAGTTCCTATGATAAGAGTGACTGCACATTTTAGTGACCTACATTATTCAAATTCAATACACTAAAATACTCGGTATACTTACCAGCAAGTGGCGGTGCCACAGCACTTCCTATCCCGTTGGCAAACATAACATAGCCCATTCCGACTCCTAGAGCTTCTGGTCCTAGGATGACTGCCAAAACTATGACTAGTAATCCCATGATCACATTGGCCAGAACAGAAAAGATTAGATAAAGCACCGTTAGGCCACCAAACGTGTGGAAATATGTTATTGGAAACAAAAGACTTGATATTCCAACGGTTGTTACTACACCAATATACAAAAAATCCAATCGCAACCGTTTGACATTTCCCAAAATTCCACCAAGAACACTGCCAACAACGGCTCCAATACCGCCGATGCTAAAAACCAGAGCAGACGACCTCTGAGTAAGACCCACAGTTGTGAAATATTGAGGTCCAAATAAAAGAATAATTACCATACCCATGTTCCAAAAAATGTTGTTTATAAAAAATATGACAAACGTGTAGTTACATAAAACGTCACACGTGCTTTTCTTGGTCATTGCAAGTTTTTCCACTTCATTTAAATCATTCATTTCAGTGTCTGAATCAACGGACACATTTCTATCGAGCTGTGTCTTCTGATCTTTCGTGTCAGTTTGCGTATGTTCTTGCGCTTGGAGCAATTTTGTTGGACTACTTTGGTTGTTGATGATATCACTGGTATCCTCATCTTCAGACAAAATATAACTATTATTTATATCCCCAACTTCCAATGGTTCATTTTCAATGGATTTTTCAGTTGTTTGATTTCCCTCATCGGATTTTTGTTTAAAATCAGTGGAACCTTGATTGTCGTCGTGAAAATGATCCATCACGGCGTCATTTTCATTGGCTATAACGTCTGCTGTATTTTGTATGGTACTGGCGTCTAGCGATGACGTAGATTTATAGAACGTTAATTTCACATCCCCGGATTTGGCTTTTGGTAACTCGTCTATTTTATCTTCGGGGTCTAAATGTATTTTGTATTTTGAATTTCGGGTTTTTGGAACGGGTCGTAATAGGCTTGCAAAAATGAAGTTTTGCATGCTGACACCACATACAATATAGAAAGATCCTTTCCATCCATATTCTTCTACCAAGAAGTTAACAAGCAAGGGGAATATGATGGCTCCAAACCCTGAGCCACTTGTGGCAATCCCAGTCGCCAGACTTCGTTTCTTGTCGTAATACAAGCCACACAACACGTGTGATGGAACGTAAACCAAGCAAAATCCTAGGCCTGAAATACATTTAAAATACAGAATATATGTTAATTTGATTTAAGATTTTTCAAAACTATTAATATCGCGAGTGTAATTTACTAAAGTAATTGTCACAAATTAAAAAAAATATCATCATCATCAGCAGCAACAACAACAACAACAGCAGCAACAACGGGGGAAGATAAATAATGATAATAGAAGGCATAACATTTTACTGTGTTATTTCTAAAGTAAGGACAAAATTATCTAACCTGCTATGATGCCATAGAAACCATACATATAAATTATATTTGGTGAAAACGGAAGGGCAATCAACCCAACACTGCTTAACACAGCTCCAAGTAGCGACACTTTTCGATGACTCATGCGGTTCATCAGGAAACTTGCAATAGGTCCTGCAAAAAAAAAGTAGGTTGGTTCATCATGAATGGAATAAGAAACATTTATAAATGATCATAACTTCATGATTATATTTGTATTATATTTTAAAGTTTACAACTGGAAACTTGTTGATTTTCATCTCGTAACCTTAACAATGTGAACAGCTAGACAGTAAGACAGAAGATTAACCTGAAATTATGACCTTATCGAATTTTTAATTTATATGGGGATTTGTGAGGGTTTTAAAATTTTGGCAAAGCCAAATGAACTTTGTTACACAGACGTCAATAGTTAGACAAAGAATGGGCAATGAATCGCAAAATTGAATCAAAGGACTGAAAGTCCTGAAAGGCAAGTCCTTTGTCAATTCGGAATTGGTGAATTTATAAAAGAATATATATCTGTATGCTGTTTAACCTGGGAATATATATCCCTGATCTACTAAAATCAGAAATTAGCATAGCCTGTCGTATACCATGGTACATCATTTATTTGAAATATAAGAAATTAGTGGATGCTTATTTTTGATTATGCATCAGTAGAAATTTATACATTTTATGATATGTTTATATTGTCATTACAAAACAGCAGACATACAGAGTCGGACTTAGATTTACATGTACAGTCATGGGACATATATATTTGTCACTTATGTTATTTTCTTCTTTGTTTTATATACAACCAATAATTTTTAAATGCTGGTAAAATCCAGAATTTTGCAAATTTGTACAAATTTATGGTAGATCTAGGACAATTTCATATTTCTAAAATACATATGCATTTTTATATTATCATGTTTATTTACAGAAAAGACAGTATTTTTCTCATGAAATAATTTTGTAAATTCTGTAATTATTCTTTGAGTCTAATGAAATATGTCAAAATTTACCTGAAGTAATTTTATCCTCCACAAAATCATTATTTTCTCAAAATAAACAAAAGTATATCTAAATTTCAAAATGATTTAAAAAAATAATTCAATTTCCTTCATGTAAACTTAAAATATTTGAAATATTGCTTAAATCAGTGGATTCTGTGTGCATTTAAAAATTGTTGGTTTTATATAAAACAAAGAAGAAAATAACATAAGTGACAAATATTTATGTCCCATGGTTGTAGATCTATCACGACTTTCAACAGCTTTTAAAAATGTAGCATTATTTAGTTACCTTTACTCCCTATTTTGTTAACAGAAAAACGTTCGTTCAACAACCTTAAAATTACATTGTTATTTGGTATGTAAAACGGAGTAATAAATGTAGATCGATGTCAATTGGGTTAAAAAAATTAAACATCTGGTCGAACTGATTTAAAGTCGAAACACCAGTGGTAACGATGACCAATGTAAATACATCAACTAAAACCACCTGGCTAGACTTTAAAATTCTATTACTGGCAGGAATCATGCAATCGCTAGCTGCATTGATGTTTGTGCTCTCCGACCAGAACCACGATCGAGTAAACTGGTCTTTTATTCTTTCACGAACGAACAGAATTTACAGCACACCAGGAAAGCATCTTACTCGATGTCAGACATTAACGGTTTAATCGTGAGTTTGTCTATTATTACTTCCGCGAGTAAGCTTGAAAAGTTAAATAATCTATCAGTTAGGTGAAAATTCATGTTGTATGAATAAAAAGGAAACGATGATCGATTCCAGTTTCTAAATAACGCGAATTAAAATGGTTGTCAATGTCAAAATCGGCAACGCTGAACTGAGGGAATTCCCCTTTTCAACACGTGTCCTATGTCACGTGACTGTAATAATTCATCACAACATTTTCGACTGTCTTCGTTGTTGAATTTTAGTTTCAATGAGTTTTCAAATTAAAAGAAACGGTGTCCTAGTTCAGGAATTATAAGGAGAGAGTATGCGAATGAAACAAGATTAAAATTAGACACAAAGAAGTATTTTAATGGTTGAATCTCAGGTAACTACTTTCTACAGCGCAAGTAGTAGTTCGGCAAATCCTCTGGCAAATTGATTTTTGAACGGGGAAGCTGACGATGCTTAATTGAGTACAGGGAAAAACCCGAGGAGTTCTGAGCCTGTCATAGCAATAAGGCCTTGCCTTAATAAAACATTTATATCAATACATCCTCACCAGAAAAAAACCTGCAGAGAATGGATGTGATTGATCCATTCTATCATATGAATTTTATATTTAAAAACCGGTCCATCCCTTAAATCAAGCTAAGATTCTCCATTGCACTCCCTTGTGTATGCATGCGGGAGGGGTACGTGTCTAAATGTATCCGTTATCAATATCATCACTGACATACTTATTATTCATTGTGTTTAGGAGATTTCAAAGTGTTCGTTTGGTCAGCGTATGAATTTCAGTCACGTGACAGCTATTTAACTTGCTGTTTGGTAAGTGCTAGTTCATTCTACGGCTCGCCATGTTATCAAAGTACGAGCCGAGTGAATTCTTTTTTTTTTTTTCATATTTTTTACAAAAGTTTTTCGTTTCTTTTCAGTGTCCGATAGTTTTTATGGCAATCTGCAAAATCAAAATAAGGTTGAATTTATATTGTCAAACATTCAGTTACTAGAATCTAGATAAAGTGGACTTATTTGTGAAATTTGTGATTTCGCTAATGTGTTATCATTTACTAGTATATTACATTATTGCGTCGCATATGCAGTAAGTATAATCATAGTCAATATTGCAAGAATTTTGATTTGATTTTGATTAGAGTTTTACGCCATACTCAACAGTTTGGTGTTGGCCATTTTTAATGGTGGATGAGAGAACTCGAGAAGAAACCACCGGCCTCCCGCAAGTAAACTGGCAAACACAAAAATCAGCTTAGGATCTAGGGGGTGAACCTGCGCTGACCAGAATTGAGAGACTTCATTGGTTCAAAGCGCTATAATCTAACCACTCGGCCATGGAGGCCCCACTTTTTGCAAGGCGAATAATGTTGGAATCCAAACGTGTACATGCATAATTATATTCTCCATACTTAGTCATGAAAATAAAATAAATACGCTATTTAATACTTAGCGAGCAGAAGTCCTAGTTCTGTGTTCCTATTTTCTCTGTTACGTAACTGATTTATATTCGGGCGAACAAAGTAACAACAGAAATCACTACTCACCCGATCCTAAGAATATCCCGACATTTATAGATCCTATAAGTGATATAGCTGCCGTGCTATCGTCAAAATATTCCAGAAAATACATGGTGTATATACCGAAACTCTGGGCCGTACCAAATGACGGAATCTGGATCATAAATGCCGCAAATACAACCACCACACCCCAAACTCCACCTTCTTGTCTCTCCAGCCACTGATATAGACCCATTCTGAAGGAAGTCTGACTGAAAAAAGAAGACAGTTATACCCATATCTGTATATCTACGGTACAGATATGTATTCAAATTGGCAAAATATAATACCGCGATTGACAAGGTTTTTGAATAAAATTTCATCACACCCATTTAATATTCTCAACTACTTTTGTCAATGTAAACAGTTTTGGCATGTACATAATGACACAATCGATCAGGAACAGATAACAGTTGTAGCAGCAGTGATATAAATGTACATATATTTAAGCCTAACTGTTGGGCTTTATACATCGCTGCTCGCAGATGTTTATACTCCATTTATTTTGTCTGCAATACCCCGGTCAACATTGTATAAAAAGATAAAAGTGCGAAAATTTTAATGTTCAGATTCTAAGTGCATATTTTAAATTTCACAAACCTGGCTTGACACTGCTGTTGGAATTACCTCCCTTATATCAGACTCTCCATAAGTGTAGCCTTCAGCTACAACTTTGTCAACGGTGACAATGTAGATATGGAAGAGAAATGTGTTACTAGAAGAGGAATGCGTTAGGGATGACTTTATATTTACCATGTAGGCCTATGATTAATATTCCAACAGTCTCTCAAATGCGTAAATAATTCAAATTACTCTCTCGAACAAGTCAGACCATACCAAGTAGCCAAGACATACGTTTTCACGCATGCGTGATCTGTATCTGTCGCAGTGTAAATAACCTCAGATAAAAGTCGTTGTTTTATTTCATTTAAATAATAAAAATTCCTTGATCTGTGTAAAATGTGAGTGTCGGGAATAAAGATATTTCAAGCGGTCCTAAAACGCCTTCCAACTGACCGCATCGTACCAACTTGCGTTTTAATGTGGTGCTTTTGTGTACATTGATTCCCAACCTTTTGTTTCACCAATGAAAAATCTTTTTCAAAATGACTTGGTAATTAGAGGCACATTCAAGGGTTTTTTTGTCAAGTCATGGCGCATTTCCCAATACCCGAATACGTTTTTTAGACACGTTAAAAAATTATTAATTTTCACTAAATAATTATTTACTGTAAAAACGTCAGGAAAGTTTTGGATAAGCAAATTTCAATCCATTGATATCACTATGATAGAAGAAACGCTTATTGTGTACATAATAGGCATTGCAGCGCAGAGAACGTATTTGGATCAACCCTCAACTGCACCTCAGTTTGAACCAACTTGGATTATTCCCCTTTGCAATAGACTCTTCAGATTGTATATTGGCAGATTTTCTAGCAGATGATATATATCGACCTGTCGTATATAGAGCCATTTAAGGTAAGTACAACGTTTTTCTGTGTAAAATAATTATATACATATAGTTTTTTTTCCACCAAAAATTCTTTATCTGTCATTTTCAAGTATGATACAGTATAGTGCCATAAGTTATGAACCAAAATAATTTCCCCATTATTTCTATGACAAATGACTAAAAATATTTTAGATTTATTCACTATTCTCTTGGAAGATATGTTATTGACTATAATTCTTTTTAAAATTAGTCTTTTTATTTTAGCTGAATATTAGTTCCTCTAATTACTCTCTGATGCTTAAACATTTTCATTAGAAATCTACATTTTCTTTATTCTTGGAGTAATTTAGCCAATAATTTTTAAATTCTAAGAACAAAGTTAAAGAAGCATGTGATGTTGCAAAATCCCATCAACCAAGAATGAATGTATAAATTTTTATTTACAATCAGCAAAAAAAAAAAATGCCATGTGGTCAACTTGTAGGACATGTATTTTAAATAATTAAATTAAATTTTAAGTATTAAAAAATTAAAATAGATACTGAATAGAAATTAATTGAAGTCACTGAAAACAATTTCAAAAGGATTGTTTGATAAACATCTAGAAAGTAAATGGAAAGATATTTATTCCTTTACTAAAAAGTGGGTGTGAAAGAGTAAACTTATCAAGAGGAACTCAAAGACAATGTATTACCCTTGTCAAACATTCACTTTGTGCGCATCAAACACAGATGTGCATGTACCTGTAATTGTGTGGGGAAAAGGGTACAACATGCATTTACTAACAATTACTACATGGTATAGTGTAATAATCTCTCAGGTATATTAGTGCTAAATGTACCATCTTCTTAACCTTAACTTTGTAGATAGAAAAATGGCATCAATGTAGCTTAGCTTTTAAAAAAATGTGTCAGTATGTATAGCTGAAGGTGAAAACTGAATTTAATGCATCACAGAATACCATTTGTTCTGCTCAGATAATTGAAAACAAGAAAAAAGTCAACATTTGTAAATAGCAGACTTATATTCGATTTGGAAAATAGGTCAAGTTCCAAAGTTTGGCATGTGCGCACACACAAGAAACATGACCTTGCTGTCACAGACAATACTGCTGTACCAATTTAGTTATCTAGACATTCAGATAGCTAAAATGAACACATTTTCATATTTTTTAATTTTTTATGATTAATATATATTTATATATATATATTTATTGCAATATACTATTATATTCAGGTGCCAGGTTTTACCATTCCATTTGAAAATTACTTACGTTTGTGCATCTGCCCTCGCTTGACTGGCTCTGAGTAGTGCTTGTATTGACCACTAACTGACCGTAAATAAACGTCCAACGGAATTATACAGGGCGGAACAAAAGGATTTGACCAATGATGCGTTTTACTGTGGATACATGCTACAGAACCTACCAAAATTTGTATTCGTCAAAAATTGTTTTACTTGGAGTGACAAAAATGAAGAATAGTTGTTTAACTAAAAACTAAGCTAGGTCTATATGGAAAAAAGATAGAAAAACGTTTTTAAAAAACTCTAGATCAGTTCAGTTTAATATAGGACTACGTTGTTTTTTTTTTTATTTTTCTTTGACAAAATTTATGCAATACGACCAAATGTGACGTAGAATCAAAATAAACATTATTCGAATTTTGTTTGGACGACGAGTACTTAACATTGAAGGATTAGGCTATTCCAAGTTTTTTTTTTCGTTTGTTTAACGTCCACCCTAAAATCAAAAACTTTCTATCAGGAAAAAACACAAAACGACAGAAATAACGCAATACATATTTAGGAGAACAATTGCAATTTAATGCACATTTAAGTATTTTCCTGATATGTTAACAAAAGAAAAACAAATTTGAAGTTGTAAAAGCTTAAAAATAACCAATGAAATAAGTTTTCACGATGATGAAAATAACTGTTCATTTTTGAGTAATGTTTCACACTTCTCACCTAGACTCACCTGTTTGTTTGTTTGTTTTATGATCTCAACACCATTCCGTCCGCGGACGCTAAACAGAGAAAAAACTGGGAATGGCCTTGTGTATATTACAATGTATCAGCGATATACATGTATAAAGCTTTATACATCGCTAAGATTGTTTGTTATCAGGAGATATATATCTACAATTGATACCCCATCTGTCTTAAGACGATAGGTTGGATGGTTTACAAAACAAAACAATAAAAAAGAAAAGAAAAGGGTTCTACAGTGCCTTTGCGAGCTATTTGTCTCCGATTTCTATCCTGAAATGATGAGTACCGATATATACAAGTTAATTATACTCCGCTATTTTTAAGACAAGAAATCAACACATTACGAACAAGCTATTCGATCAATGTGACATTACTCTTGTCCTAGTATATAATCTACCGTTCACGTATTTATCAGTTAATGCGGTATCTTGTAGAATATGCAAAATATGTATCTGATATTTGAAGACAACTGAATTCTAATAAGAATCAGCATTAGCAAGCTTGACCTAGTACCAAACATCCATTTACACAAGAATATCTGTAGTAGTCGATATGATTTTAATGGGGACATTAGCGGTGTTTACCCCCCAAAAAATCGACTTTTTCTAATTGTACTTGATGTGCAGTGACAATTAAGAGCTATACACAGGCATAAATATCTTATATTCCTATATGGGTCATTATCAAAATATGTCAATATTTGAATTCTGTTTTCTTGAATAATTAAGTAACTCATTCAAATTTGGTAACTGAACATTCTGATATTCAAATGTTAGAAACGAATACTAAACATTAACTTTGAACTTGAAAATTTTCCAAAAATGAAAAAATATACCCCTTGCTAGCTGCAAGCGTCCTTTGTGTTACCAAAACATTTTAGTAAAACTATACACTTCTGAATTTTTGTAACATTTTTTTTTTCAAAGAATAGATAAATTTTCTGTGATAAACCAAGGTAAGGTCTCTAAGTCTATTTTATCAAATTTGTATCCCAATATGAATGAAAAAATGGCAAATTTTTACCTTTTCTTGGTAACACAAGTGACTGTATCACAAGGGACATATTCATTGGTATTTATAATTTTGTTTAAAATGAATTCTCCCTGGCCCAAAGGATCAACCTGATATATTAAAGACATAGTATCTACGAAAATGGTTATTTTTTTAGTCGGCAATTTTGCGGAAATATCGAAGATATGACTGAATAATGATCTTCCACGTCGACTTTTGTATAATTAGCGTAATTAACGGGATAAATGCTGATTTTTGTCGTCGTCTGTAAGAATCAAACTCATTAATATGCACAGAAACAATCCCAGAAGCACACGCAATGACCTAGATCGTATCGATATCAATCAATGGATGCTGAGGTAAGCACGTTTTGATTTATTTTGAGATCCTACATTTTGTCCTTGAGGCTTATCCATCGATCATGCTCCTTTCCAATATTTATCTTGGTCTTGTTGTATTTCGCCAGAACTTCTTTCCGATTTCTTTTTCTAGCTGAATCTGTCAATTTAGGTCGGCCACGATTTGTTTTTGCTTTGGACGCCATGCTTTTCACTATCAACAATGGAAATGCGCATGCGCAAATACAGGTCACGCTAAGGTTATATGAAATGGGCGGGCTTGCAAACGAATTTTTGTCGTACCGACAAAAAATAAAAAAAACGTGGCTTGTGAAATACAATAAAACTATACTTCTATGTGTTTTAATTCAACAATTTTTCGTTTTTTATCTCCAAATATTAACATATTTGACCCAAACAATTGAGATTGGAATATTTGAGGAAATCGTAGATACTATGTCTTTAACTATATAACAAGATGGAATACTGGTCACAAGCTTGGTTCTACATTTTTATGATTAGTGCTTGAAAGAGCAGTAACTTTTAGGACACGATTAAAAATTACGCTATCGCTTTAGATACCTTTGATGCTAAATTTGATGCTAAGAAATAAACATGCAGTCTGAAACCCATAATTCCTGAAAGGAAGTAGTACTTCAGGGGGGAACTATTATTTAGGTTTTGTAACTCGAACAATTACTTACTTGATGTTCAACCCAGTAACACAAAGGACACGGCGAAAAGCACATAGGTTTTCACAAAAATTTTCACTCGAATCTGTAATAGTTCTATCAAAATGATATGTTATTTAAACAAAACACATGTGAAAGAAGAAACATATGCAAAATAAAAATTAAAAAATATGCTTTTAAACAAATAATTAGATAAATCCTTCATACCACGGCCAAGTCACACATGTTTTATACTGAATTTGACCATTTCAAAGCCTAAAAATCTCATGATATAACAAAAATATATCCTATTTTGTTAGAAAACTATTTTGTTCATGCCTATAAGTAAAACATGAAGACGTTTAAATCACTGACACCACAAAATATAAAGACATTTGTACTATCACACAAATATCTACATTTTTTGATAATGACCCATATATATTGTGAAAATAAGGTCAGGTCAGGTGTGGTATGAATATACAAAGAGTAAGGATGAGTTAATCAATTGCAAGTGAAATAGTGCCAAACCAGAGTTTCTAAAGCAGTTTTCACAAAATATACATGTATAGGGAAAAAAGAATTTTTGTGCCTATGTATATCTCTTTTTTGTGATTGTATATCGGTCCAAGTAGTAAAAAGGGAAAGATAAAAGAGCACTTATCAAAATTTTACTACTTAGATTGTTATACAATAACAAAAATGAGATATTGATATACAAGGGTATAAAAATGTTTAAATTCCTATATATTTAGTGAAAATTGCTTGAGAAGCCAGGTTTTGCACTTTTTCAATTGCAATTTATTAAATCAACCTTACTATTTGTATATGAATACCATTCTGGACCTGACCTTATTTTCACAAAATATATAGGAATATGAGTGTATATAGCTCTTATTTGTTATTGTACATCAAGTAAAAGTAGAGAAAAAAAAGAAAAAATCTGTTTCTGGTAAACACAGATAATGCCCCTTTAAAATGTATCAGTTATATATCCTATGATACGACACATGTATATAACACCTGTGTTATATACGTCTCTGGATACCACTATTTCTCCTCTTGTTTTTTTTCTGTTCCGAGTTCTTGGTAATGAAAATCGCACCGGATTTTCCATAAGTATGTGACTTTCCAATGCTCCTTGTTTTTAAACACGGTAAATTACTTTTATTTCATGAAAAATCTATTTAACTGAAAATTATATATATTAAATATATATATATATAGCTAACTCAGTATTCCCTCAATATACTTTACATAAAACAAACAATAAATCAGTTACAGAATTTTTTTTATTTTTTAAATTTAAAAATTTTAAAAAAATCAGTTAGTCCACAAATTGAACTTGAACACAATAATTTGTTGGGTAGAGGTTTCATGCATTTATACCTCTTACAATGTTATTAGTTATCATCTAGACAAACTAACAAAGACACTTTCTGTTAACATAACTGTTATGTCACAATTAACAAGACACAATACATTTCATAACAGGCTATCAAGAAATGTTATAATACCTGGAAACCATCTCATAACAGTCATCCTTAAACATGAATTGTTATCATCTAACAGACATATACACAGTGTCACGACATGACTGAACACCATCTCATTACAAACAGTCATTGTTTGTTTGTTTATTGTTGTTTAACGTCCCACTCAAGAATCTTTCACTCATATGGAGATGTCACCAAATGCTGGTGAAGGGCTTCAAATTTTGGCCATTGAGCAGTGGGATTCTTTAATGTGCCGACACCTACTGTGACACGGGACCTCGGTTTTTGCTGTCTCAGTCCGAAGGACAGGAAACCGACATGCTGCTGGCTGGACTCGAACTCGTAACCTCACAATCAAGAGTTGAGAGCGCTACTGACTGAGCCACAACACAAACACAACTGTTGTTATCTCAAAGACCTACACACAGTGTCATGACATGACTGAACATCATCTCATAACAGTCATCTTTAAACACGACTGTTGTTATCTCAAAGACCTACACAGTGTCATGACATGACTGAACATCATCTCATAACAGTCATCTTTAAACACGACTGTTGTTATCTCAAAGACCTACACACAGTGTCATGACATGACTGAACATCATCTCATAACAGTCATCTTTAAACACGACTGTTGTTATCTCAAAGACCTACACACAGTGTCATGACATGACTGAACATCATCTCATAACAGTCATCTTTAAACACGACTGTTATCTCAGAGACCTACACACAGTGTCATGACATGACTGAACATCATCTCATAACAGTCATCTTTAAACACGACTATTGTTATCTCAAAGACCTACACACCGTGTCATGACATGACTGAACATCATCTCATAACAGTCATCTTTAAACACGACTATTGTTATCTCAAAGACTTACAGTGTCATGACATGACTGAACATCATCTCATAACAGTCATCTTTAAACACGACTGTTGTTATCTAAAAGACTTACACAGTGTCATGACATGACTGAACATCATCTCATAACAGTCATCTTTAGACACGACTGTTGTTATATCAAAGACTTACAGTGTCATGACAAGCCTAAACACCAACTTATGAAATAATCATCCTTTAACATGAATTGTTATTATCTCAAAGACATAGTGTCATGACATGACTGAACATCAACTCATATAACAGTCATACTTAAACATGATTGAACATGATACGTCATACTTAAACATGACTGAACATCATCTGATATAACAGTCAGACTTAAACATGACTGAACATCATCTGATATAACAGTCAGACTTAAATATGACTGGACATCATCTGATATAACAGTCAGACTTAAACATGACTGGACGTCATCTGATATAACAGTCAGACTTAAACATGACTGGACGTCATCTGATATAACAGTCAGACTTAAACATGACTGGACGTCATCTGATATAACAGTCAGACTTAAATCTGACTGGACATCATCTGATATAACAGTCAGACTTAAATCTGACTGGACATCATCTGATATAACAGTCAGACTTAAACATGACTGGACATCATCTGATATAACAGTCAGACTTAAACATGACTGGACGTCATCTGATATAACAGTCAGGCTTAAACATGACTGGACGTCATCTGATATAACAGTCAGACTTAAACATGACTGGACATCATCTGATATAACAGTCAGACTTAAACATGACTGACATCATCTGATATAACAGTCAGACTTAAACACGACTTATTATCTCGGACATACACACAGTGTCATTACATGACTGAGCACCATCTCATATGAAGCAATCATCCTTATACAAGACAGTATTATGATTTTAAAACACTGTCACACAATGCATGATCTCCCTTAACATAAGTGTTATTATTCTCATAAAGATACACAAGGTAATAACATGCTTGACCACAATCTTGAAATGTATGATAATCCTTAAAGGCACTCTGACATAATTTCAAACAACTCAATGAGACTATACAATGAACACAACTACGGTATAAATACTCACTTTGATATTTACATGTACATCTGATTTGATTTTATGAACATGCGTTATAGTAGAAAAATATCAAAATAGGGAACATGAAAGACCATATAAGCAGAATTTTAGCGAACATTCAATTTTGGCATTATTAGCAAGAGCGTTGAGATTGCTAAAATTGAATATTGCTAAATGGGAATTGGGTCCTTATTTCAGGCCCCTTTGATAGGGTGGAAAATCCCTGACTATCAACAAGTAGTATTTTCTGTTCACAAGTCCTTGCTGTGGGAGGCAACTGGAGTACCTGGGGAAAACCATATGTCCAACATGGTGACTGCCATAACATCTCATATACTCCTCTGTCCAAACCAAGGATTGATCCTGGGTTGTACTGGTGGGAAGTGAGTGCGCTAACCACTGCAACTGAAGTACCCGGGGAAAACCATATGTCGGACTTGGTGACTGCCATAACATCTCATATACTCCTCTGTCCAAACCAAGGATTGATCCTGGGTTGTACTGGTGGGAGGTGAGTGCGCTAACCACTGCCCTGTCTGCAAGTTAAATTCTCTTTAAAAAAATATCACAAATCATGATAACTTGAATATATCAAAGTAATACACAATATCCTTAGATTGTTAACAAGTAAATTAGAAGCAAATGAAATATACTATCATCAACATGCAGAACTGTATAACAAATTACATATAATAGTATTGAACAAAACATCTAATCGAATTGCTTATTTTAAAACAATAAAAATGAAATACTGTTAAATCAGAAAATTTCATGGGGATAAAATCTCATTATTTAAAAATAAAACAAATCCATGGACATTAATTTTCACTCATTTTTCCCACCCAGCCATATCAGCAATAACTCTTATATGTCACTAAGTGTGTCTTATGCAAATTTTGTCGTGGTTTTAAATTCGTTGATGAATGAAAACAAGAAAATAAATGAAATTAAAACCCCAACAGAAATTTCTGATTCTACAGTATAACCATTAATATAGTACATCAATATCAACAGGTAAAAATAACACGAACACATTTGGTTTGGAATTTGGTATATAAGATTTTGCATAGATTTGTATTTTTTCTATGCATTATGAAACCACTTATATTGAACCCTGTTACATTAAAATCCTGCTTAATTTGAAATGAATTTGATTTCCAGGCCAAATTTCTTTGTTACCATACTAACGTAGTTATTCTGAAATACCCATTATGGTATTTGAAAAAAATTCATTCCCCTTCGATTTCAAAATATCCAGGTTCGACTCTATGTATATTGTATGTATTGCATCCTATCCTTTAATCCAGTGGCGATAAACTACACAAGAAGAAGAAAACTTGGGCCGGGCTGTTTTAGTGGCAAATTGTTGAGGGGCCATGCTATTTTAATGGGTCCAGCCTTTTCAAGTAGGTCTGGGTTATTTTAGAGAGTTTGGCCAATGCTAGTGGGCCTGGCCTATTCCAGTGGGTCTAGACTATTTTAGCAGATTCAGCCTATTCTACAATATACTAGGTCTCAACTATTTTAACTCATCGACCTCTGAAAAATAATGAACTCTTCGGTAAATCAATGATTTAGACCAGCCCAAATGTGTCTTTAGGGGTAGATGAGTTAATGGGTCCAGCATATTCAAGTGGGTTCGGATATTTTAGTGGGTCTTGCCTATTCTAGTGGGCTCAGTCTATTTAAGAGGATTTTATCTACTCTAGCGGGTCTTGGCTATTTCAGTGGATTTGACCTATTCTAGTGGGCATGGGCTATTTCATTGGATTCGGGATAATCTAGTTGGTCCAGGCTATTTCAGCGGGTCAGTTGGAGCACATAAATTATTATTACTTTATTTTTCTTGTAACTCCTAACTTCAAGACTTTTTACATATTTTCAGAAGTTATAACACCTAACCTAACAAATATCAAACATCTAGACTTCCTAGCTGTATGCGAGCAGGTGAAACAATTGTTGGGGGAGGTAACAATCGCGGCTTTTTGGGAGTGCTAGGACCTTTGGAAGAAGATGTTTTCTTTGAAATCAGACTTGGCGATGCTCTGCCATCATCTGAATCTGAATCGCCAGACGAGTCAGAAAAATAATGAGAAGAAGATTGATATCTTGGCATCGAAAAACTTGATGAATCTGTATGAGTGTTGGAACTTCCAGAGTTCTTGTCATTAGCTGATTTAGCACTTTCCAGCTGTGGTCGAGCAGTGGCAGTAACTTTATTTTTATGACCTTGACCCCACTCAAGAGTACTTTGACTATGAGATTCCTCTAAATTTGTCATATGACTATCACTTTGGCTCTGCTCCTGTTCACGTTCCAGCCAGTTGACGACCTTGGAACCATCTGAAAATTTTACTCCATTTCTTTGGCAGCCAGATCCACCAGCCTGTTTTTTATCTTTCCAAGTTGAATTTTTGTGTTCAGTTTTTACCACTTTTTCAGCAGTCTGGTTAACAGGATAACTTGAAAGCAGGGAATCATGATCTTCATCTGGGCTTTGTGTTGAGTCTGAATCCATGTCATTAATTACAATCATTTCATGACTCACATTTACTTCAGAACTTTTGTTGACTGGATCCTTTTCATGACTGGACTCGTCAGTTTTAATAACCTCATGATTCACATTTGCCTCAGAACTTTTGTTGACTGGATCCTTTTCATGAGTGGACTCATCATTAGTGTTCTTAAACAAGAGATTATTTCTAGTTTCTTCTTCCATTTGGAAAAGCATGCTTTCATCCATTTCAGACCACTGGCTCTCATTTCCAGGGGAGGTGACTCTTTCTGTACCTGCTGTTGCAGTTGCAGGTAGAATGTGATTCACTATTGGGCTGGCATTTGGCTTCTTGGAATGATTGACATGGGAGTTATATGGAGATGAGGTTGCTAGTGTTCTGTTTTGGAAGCCTGAGGGACCTGGCTGTGGACTGTCTACACTGTCTATTCTAGACAAGTTTTGTCTGGTAAAGGTGCTAGACAGGTCCTGGTGCTGACCTTTATCCTTTAGGTTAGTGAATGAAACGGAAGAAGACAAGAATTGTTTCATTGACCCAGATGTAGTAATGGGATCCATAATGCAGGAAGCATCTAAAAGCATGGCATCTGTGGCTGATGTGTCAGACTGTGACAAATTATCACATATAGAACCATCTAGATCCTGTCTTCTCTGAAATAAAGAATAAAACATTTGCTGTAACATATTCTAAACACAAACACATGTGTGCACACACACACATACACATACACACACCAACTTAGTCTGCAAACAGAACAGTGCACCTTGTCACTTTTTACACATTTCGCAGCGATCGGGGAGAAAGAAAATGAGATGTTAGTACTCTGTTGAATTTCATTAAGTTTGCTTTGTGGGAACTGGCCTTTTGTCCACAAGCTGCATTCTCTATAAATCCCACATTGTCATGTAGTTTATGAAATTCTGCCACAGTCTGTTCGCCATAAAAAAATTAACAATGCTTTATTGTTAAAGGTGTTTTTTTTAAATATTTTTTATATTGTTGTTCTATGTTCTGTCAATAATTTTTTCACTTATATGTTGATGCAATCAGGTGAAGAAACAAATTTTGACCTGAGATGTTAGTGAGGGTTCTTCTGTGCTGTTGAAAGTTCAAAAATAACTCCTGATATCCGTATATTATGCTGAGCACCAGGTGAAGGAACAGTCTCTACCATTTTGAAATTCTGTCCCACAAGCCCAAGCTGCATTCAACAGTAAGAGCTGACTATAAAAATCCCTTGCTTGAAAGACTGTCAAATTTTTGGCTTTAAACTAAAAAAAAAAACTCTTTCCTCCCTGGCAGCCATCTTGGATTGCTGCCCTAGCACCATTTTCACCCATGTGCCCTAAGCCAATATGGCTGCTGAAGCTGTTAATCTCTAGTATGCAGTAATAACTTAAAAATAGAATTAACTTACCAAAAGCTTGATATATTTTTCCATACAACATTTACAACAATGCAGGTCTATGTGATAACTAACTTTTAGCAAAATGTTAATTCCAGTCTTCAGAACCTCTACAAGATATGTAAAAAATTATCACATTTCCACTTTAAAAAAGATCTGGGAATCTGTCTTTGTGATATGCCTTAAAACAGGTTACACATAAATTAATTCTGCCACATTGTTCACACCCTGTTCTTGGCTCTTTACTCACACCTAATTTAGAGCACTGTTTGCTTGTGCGTTTTTCTGCCTAGGTCATGTGTAAAAGTCCTTGAACAGGCCTGTCAGGTACAACTTCCCTCTTTCGTTTGCCCCAGTATCCACCAAGGAGTTGAGTAAGTTGAGTGGCGAAAGTCCAGTTGTTTTTTTGAAACCCGTAATTTTTTGTATTGTTGTTTCATCATGTTCTGGAACAGATAATGTTTTTTCCACTTATAATGTTAAGAGACCTAAGCTGGTCAGCTCTGTCTACTCCATTCATATTTTGCGTGTACATTTTGACCGATATAGGTGAAGTTCCGTCTTCTGTTTCCTTTGAACAACTGTTTTGTCGACAGGGCTGGCATTCGTTGCTAGCAGTAAAACTGTCCTTTTGTCACGCCAGACACAATTTCCTTTCTGTAGTTGAGGGTTCTTCAATTTGGTTTTGCCAGGGCGGCGGTAGTCCTTGGCGATTAGCTCTTAATGTTCCACAGGCATAAGTTTTATTTGCGAGCAAATCCTCCGAAAAAAAAAAACATCCCCATATGTCTCTTTGTATCTTTGACAACTATGCCTCTGAGCAGAATTGTTATCACGCCCTGTGTAAATTTGAATGTCATTCACATACCCATTATTTGGGTCTGCCCGCATCTTGAAAGTTGGTTTCAGAGGAATGTACTGCTTGAAACCAAGCCTACCAGGAATCAAGCTTCAAGAAGTTTCTTTGTTGGTCTATTCTGCTTTTAATTTTTCAACAGTAAGGTCTGCTGGGCATATACCCTTAGCTGGATTTCCACTTGTGTCACACACATGAAAATACTGATGTAACTTGTCCATTCGATCCCCTTTCATGTCTTGAGGTCGGAATAAAGAGTCCACTTGAAAAGTACATATCTGAAAACTATTCCCATAATGATATTGAGATGTAGGATCGTATCTCTGCTAAGACTGTAACACAGTCTTTGCAATTTTTTTGTTGAAGCACTTCATATCTTAAAGGCTATTTTCTGGTAGAAATCTTCTCAAAAATAAGTGAAAGAATTCTTGACAGGGTCCAGGATTGCCGGTAAAACAATATTTATCGGAAGCTGGTCAAAGCAAACAAAATTTCCTGGTCCAAAAATTGCTACATCAAAAAAATCAAAATCAAAAAAACAAAATCAGATTTCAATGTCCGATTTGGGCCACAATTGCTCACCTGAATATTTCGAGTCGGTGCAGTGTAAAACAAAATTGGAAGCTACATAAAGAATCCATGTTTACTGTATGATTTTAAATTTAGACACACGCGGATAAATCGACCTTCAACTTTGTTTTACAACCAATGAAAATGCATAATAACGATCATGATGAATTTATTCTATGGTCGAGATAATAACATAGGAAATCATACATTTCACAAGAAGTAGCACGCCTGTAGTCGGGATTCGCCTACAGCAGCATGTTGTTTACTACGACTACAGGCGTGATTCGCCTGTACAAATGTGGAAATCAAGACTGTAGATTAGGGAGGAAAGAGTTATGTACACAGTAGATTTTGATCACTGAAAGGCAAGAAATATAAATATTCTTGACTGTTTGTAAAACAAAATCAAACAAACAAACATAAAAACCATCTCATTTTTAAGGCGATAAATATTCTCTTTAACTTCAAATTTCGGAATAAAAATAATTCTTGCACATAAAACAAGAGGCCCAAGAGGGCTTCAATCGCTATAGAAACATCTATAAATGTGGAAAGAAGACCAAGAAATATGTACTTTAATCTGACCAAGAAACATTATTGTGAATGCAAATTCTAGAAATCAATTATGCAAAATCTGACAAAAACATTTCTGAAAATACTTTAATGCATCATTGTGAATGCAAGGGGAGATAATTATGCAATCTGACAAAATCTGAAAAGACCTCAAAAACACATCAAAAATTAATATTCTGATCTCTATGAAAGATACAAACTTGAATCATACATCCATGTAGATCACTGAGAAACAATCCATTTTTTCAATTCATGTAGTGGTTCTGAAGAAGATTTTTAAAGTGGGTACTTTTTGGGACCTATTCTGCCCCACCCTGGATCCATCCCTGGGCCAATCTGGCTGAAAACTACAAACTTGGTAAAGGACCTTGAGCACTTGCTTCCTGTAAAGTTTCGTAAAATTCCCTTCAGTAGTTTTGAAACAAAATCTGATAGTGTGAAAAATGCACCCCTCCCTCTTTTTCTGCAGTCTTAAGAAATTAATAAAAAATTCTAGAAATAAAATTTCTGCAAAATTCTTGCACAAAAACATTTCTTCACCTAATTTCAAGTAAAACAGATTAAATGAATGCATCAAAGTGAATGCAAGGGGAGATAATTGAGGAAATCATGCAAAAATTAAACAAAAACAAAGGCTGAAAAGACCTCAAAAAATGCATCAAAAATCCGTTTTTCAATTCATGCAGCAATTCTGGAGAAGAAGATTTTTAAAGAAGGGTACCTTTTGGGACCTATTCTGCCCCGCCCTGGACCAACCTCTGGGTCAATCTGGCTGAAAACTAAAAACCTGGTAAAGGACTTTGAGCACTTGCTTCCTGTCAAGTTTCATCAAAATCCCTTCAGTGGTTTCAGAGAAAAAGTCAAAAATATGAAAAGTTTATGGATGGATGCCAGACGCCAGACGGGTAGTGATCACAATAGCTCACTTGAGCCTTCGGCTCAGGTGAGCTAAAAATGAATGAAAATCACAATGTGTAAAAAGATGTCAAAAACGCATCAAAATTTTTATCTTTTGCGATTTCTACTTAATTAACAAACTTGAATCATACATCTATGTAGATCACTCAGATGCAATTAGTTTTTTAATCCATGCAACAGTTCTGGAGAAGAAGATTTTTTGAGAAGGGTACCCCCTGAGGCCTCTTTTGTCCCACCCTGGATCCAACCCTGAGCCGAAATGAACAAACTTGGTAGAGGACCTTGAGTACTTACTTGCTATAAAGCTTCATTAAAATCCCTTCAGTGGTTTTGGAGAAGAAGTCGAAAATGTGAAAAGTTAACGGACAGACGGACAAAAAGTGTGATCAGAAAAGCTCACTTGAACCTTCGGTTCAGGTGAGCTAAAAAACAAAAAACAAAAAAGTTGAACTTCCCTAAACTGTCTTGAGAAGAAATCTGCCTTTGAAGACTATCTTAGAAACAATCTGCCTCCAAAAACCATGCAGATGCTGATGCTGGGGGGGGGGGGTATGGCATTAGTTCTCTGGACTTTCGTCCTGGCAAGCTAAATAGTCATTTTATTGTTTTCCTTATTTGTTTCCAATTCATAATCCCACTAACAGATCAACAATACTCTCAAAATGGCCACTGAAACCAATGCTGCCAAGAATTTTGTGGTGTATATCACTGTCTGTTGGCTGCATTAGGCAGGTGGCTGCTGGTTTAGGTATGTTTATATAGCTTAGGGAGACACAGACTGGCCATTGATGATGAATGGCTGCTGAAAACAAGTGGCAGGTTTGACTGTATATTCATTAATTGAATACTGACATAAGAAAATATAACTGGTTCATCCCACTTACCGGAAGATATTTCTTGAACTGATTATGTAGGCCAGTATATCTCACAGGGGGCATCTTTCTGACTGCCTGGTAAAGGACGTCAGATTGACCCACGATGTGTATGCTTTTTTTGCCCCTCGTAACAGCAGTATACACATGTTGCCAGTTCTGCCAAGACACGCAATCTCCTAGGTAATAAACAACAGTCTCACTCTCAGATCCCTGAAATGAAGAAAGAAAATGTTAATTCAGGCAATTCTTAAAAGAACATTCTTAAACTGAAGTAAATTCTTATGTTGTATGGTCCCTGGCTCCAGCCCAGGTCTCCTGACCACAAAGTGATCTTACACATTAGTCAAAACTTGAATTCGGTATAAAATTTCTTTATTTGACAACAACTTCATTTATGAAATATTTAGCTAGTGTGATTCTTGTAAGTGCTGACATAAAATTGTAGTATAAACATATGGTTAATAAATATTTTATTGAAAATTGAAATTTTGACCTGTCTTAACTTTGGATTGTGGTTCTGGGGCCATACATTTGAATGTCTTTCAGAGTTAATGTATATCAATGTGTAGATTTGTATTACTTATTCTAAAAACCATCTGGGTCTCTGTGGCCAAGTGGTTGATTAGTTCATCCAGCTTTGAACCATGAAGTCTCTCATTTCTGGTCAGTGCAGGTTTGAGCCCCGCTGGAAGCCAAGATGATTTTTGTGAGGACAGTTTGCCGGTTTACTTGAGGAAGGCCAGTGGTCTCTTCCCCGATACATTGTAACTAGGTTCTCTCCTCAACCAATAACAAGAGGCCCAATGGCCCTTAACAGTCACCCGAGAAAAATTCCTGTCAAGTTTGGTTAAAATTAGTCAACTTGTTCTTGAAAAGAAGTCGTAAATATCTAAAATTTGACAAAAAACTTATAATTTTTTATTACTTAGGTGTCTGTGACCTTGAACTTTGTTTGACCCCATGACCCTGAAATTTGTCAAAATGATCTTTGTATACAAAACGTCAATCAGTTTCGAGTTATTAAACCATTTGTATATAACTGTACCATAAGTTATTGAAGCGCCCCTATTGGCTCATTTATCGACATATTTAGTTTTCATTGGCTAACTTTGTAGATACTGACTGTATAATCATGCATACAACATTTGAAAGTTATCTGACCATTTGTTCATCAGAAAAAGATTTTTAAATATGTATCAAATTTTGGTCTTTTTTGGCCCCTATGGGTTCTAGCCCCTTTTCATTCGCAAAATTTATGTGGCTTCACATGGAGATGCTACAAGCCATGAGTGGTTAAAATTGGTTCACTGGTTCTTAAGAAGAAGTCGAAAATGCGTAAATGTTAACGACGCATGATGCACAACGACAGACAAAGACCATCGTAATAGGTCACCATGAGCCTTTGGCTCAGGTGACCTAAAAACTGGCCACCATCGTAAAACTGAAAAACATTGTTGAGTGTGCCATAAAACACTATTCAAAATTCTAAAAACCGTCACAGGGATAAGAGTATTACTTCACTGAGAGAGACATTAATTTCCATTGTTTTGTTTTTTTGTTGTTTAATATTCTGCCAAGAATTTTCACTTACTGTAAATCCAGTTTCATTTGCTAGAATTTTATTTACACGTAATTTTCACGAGAGCTCTTGTTCACGATAATAAAATTATTGCATAATGATGTAAATAGAATGATGAAATGGACATTTGAAATTGCAAAAATATCATCTCATGAATAAATTTACAACTTGTGTATCATGAAAATAAAGTCCCTCGAAATTTTTTGGATTTACAGTATATGGAAATGTCATCAGCTTTAGGTGAAGTGCCACAAATTTTTACCTGTGCAATGGACTGATACCAAAAGCAGTGAGGGTTCCTCTATGTGCCAAGCCTATAATGACTCAGGACCTCAGTTGTAAGTCTCATTCAACAGACCCATGACTTTCACTTGGTATGGCCTAGTATTTGATGAAGAAAAAGAGTCACGGGACCTCGGCTTTAAATCTCATTCAACAGACCCATGACTTTCACTTTGTATGGCCTAGTATTTGGTGAAGAAAAAGAGTCACGGGACCTCGGCTTTAAGACTCATTCAACAGACCCATGACTTTCACTTTGTATGGCCTAGTATTTGATGAAAAAAAAGAGCCACGGGACCTCGGCTTTAAGACTCATTCAACAGACCCATGACTTTCACTTTGTATGGCGTAGTATTTGGTGAAGAAAAAGAGTCACGGGACCTCGGCTTTAAATCTCATTCAACAGACCCATGACTTTCACTTTGTATGGCCTAGTATTTGGTGAAGAAAAAGAGACGGGACAAGTTTTTAAATCTCATTTTGGCATGACTTTCACTTGTATGGCCTAGGAATTGAGAAAAAAAGTCCACGGGACTCGGCTTTAACCATCTCATTCACAGACCCACCACAAATTGGTCATGGCCTAGTATTTGGTGAAGTTGAGGCACAAGTTTTATCATTAGACCTGGTACCACAATTGAGCCCAGGACGTCCACTAACAAGTTGACCACTCTATCACTAGACCACCACAAGTGGTCATTCCACTTAAGAGTTGACCACTCTATCACTAGACCACCACAAGTGGTCATTCCACTTAAGAGTTGACCACTATATCACTAGACCACCACAAGTGTGTCATTAATTTCTGAACAGAATTCTTATGCCAATTTTATAAATTGCTAAAATCTTCGAAGCTAGTTGTGTACATTTGTAAATAATCAATTATTGGTGAATACATCATACCTATATAGGTAAAGAAAACAAGCAAATAAATAAATCTAACACACAATAAACCTATTGAAATGCTTTTTACCTGAAAAGTATGTATGGTACGAGCCCATGCATGCTTTATTTTGCAGCTCCTGCGTAGCTCTTTAAAGTCAACCCATAGGGTCTTGGGATCTGAGGGATCCTCAGTGGACAGCATTAGGTAGCGAACATCAGCAGAACTTGTCCAATCCTGAAAGAGGAAAAATGTAAGAGTCATATATTTACACAAAACTGAAAAATTTAATCTCTAACTGAAAATGGGGCCTCAGTGAATGAAAGCTTACAGCATCAACATTTAAATGAGTTACCATGATGTCTTGCAATGCATCTTGAATCAAAACTGATTACCCATGGGGCATTATATATGGGTTATTATGTAAGTCACCTGAGTGAGGCCATTTCCCCGCCATATTGATTTTTTTAAGCTTCATATCAAGTCTTTAAAGAACTGGATTTTGCAATGAAGTTCCCACCCTATGATGATGAGTTTTTACAAAAGCCTTATACTCCCATGACAGCAGAGTTTAAAAGATTACATATGCCATATACACAGGGCTCAACACTAAGGCACGTCCGACCGACCCTGACTTTTGGCGGAGTTGAAGTTTAAAAATTCACTACAAATAGAATGAAGATCAATTTACATTACCGGTGATTGTAATGCTGATATACGTGCCGTATAGACTTACTTTCATTTCGTCAATGAGATTGACATGACGCTTAAAGCCACTGGAATGACACATAAGATCAGTCATTTTAAGATTATTTTTACAAGTAAACTATTTCAATGTGAGAAGGGAAACAGTGTTCAAGGAATTTTGCTACAAATTGTACGAAGTTACGTCGGGTTTAATATCAAACTTAGTAAATTATTCCTAAAAATTATCATTACGATGAAAAGGAGCTTCCATCCAGTTACATGTCCCGTCATTCAGGAAATTGGCGTCTTTTCGGTAATTCTATGGACCCGCAAAAATTCAGATTGAAAGTGAAACTGAAAGCTTCGGTAATAAAATCACAAGTGCGTCCAGCTTCACTATCCTAGCCTGACCGGGCATATAGAATGGTACGTTTCTTTTTTGATAGCTTTGTTTGATTTTAGTCACGCAGATAACTATCAATATCTGACTACACTGAGTGACTGACGACGGCTTCTTTATAGTAATGGAGGCATAACTAGAGATGAGGGTGTATCAAGGAAATCAAAAGAACAGAAAAGCCTAAAAAAAAAATTACAAACTTACATAGATACTTGCTTCTTGACTTCTATAAATAAATTGTCAAAGCATTCAAGCTACTGTCTATTCAGGTTTTATTTTGTTCTTGATAAAATTATAAATCATAATCAGCATGTACTGTCCACTTGCACCACTCAGGACATGTATATTTTATACTGTAACAAAATATACTTGAGTCCTACTTAAGTTAAGGCTTTACTCATGGAATTATTCAATCATAATAATTCTCTTTTTGTTCTTATTTGTTTTTTAATGTTGTTTGAGCAGCATTTAATGGTGCAGCAATAGCTAAAAAACGAGACATTATGCACAAGTCCTCTGCCTTGAGTTCGTGGGGCATATTTTACATTAAAATCCTAGATGTTGCGCGAAACTCGAAGAGAGATATCGATAGATATAATGTAACCGAGGTAAAATGTGAGGTCAGGTCAATTTTCTGGTAGACTGGTCTAGTTCTGAGCCCTGATACATACTCCATCAGGATAAAAAGTTTACATATTCCTAATACTCTCATGATGACAATTTAAAAGTTTACATTTGCCATTTACCGAAGGAGTTTAAAAGTTCACATAAGCCTTATACTCTCAGGAAGACAGTTTAAAATGTTACACATGCTATATACTACCATGACGACAGAGTTCAAAAGTGTCATGACGACAGTTTAAAATGTTACACATGCTATATACTACCATGACGACAGAGTTCAAAAGTTTATATATGCCATATACTCTCATGACGACAGTTTAAAATGTTACACATGCTATCATGACAGAGTTCAGTCTTGACGACAGTTTAAAATGTTACACATGCTATATACTACCATGACGACAGAGTTCAAAAGTTTACATACATATACTCCATGACAGTTTAGAAGTTTACATATACAGTACAGTTCATATTAAACCTCGGTTAGAAGACCACATCGCATTTAAGACATAAAATTTCAGTCTCTTGAGAATTTCTTATTAAATATTACTAAAAAAAATTCACTAATGCTCACCTCGCTTGACGACAGTTTAAAATGGAATGTCATTATCAACCTCATAAATACGACCACTACCTGAGCAGAATTTATACCTATTCATCTCTGTAATGACCGACCCCATTGTTTAACAGAGTTTAAAAGATTTTGCATGTTTGCCAATACATTAAAGTACCCGTTATATGCCCATGACCAATCATTACGTCGGTACAGTTTGATAGAAACTCGTTTACATAGTACCTGACGGCCATTTAATTTACGGTTGTTGAATTCTAAAGTACAACTTGTTATACTACGGATTTCATAAGAAAACAGCTACTAAGTTTGAACATCAACGCAAATATTTTCACTGCACTAGGATTTTATGCCGATATGAACTTTCACTCCATGAAAGTCTTATACAGGAAAGTGTAGGGCTATCGCAACGACATTAGATAAATTCAAAATTGGAAAAAACTCAAGTGTCAATTTTGAAACGAAAACTGAAATGCAGTTATGAGAAAAATGACAATGGGATCGGAAGCGAGTTTGTATTAGACCACAAGAAGATTTGTTGACACTGCTTTACAGACGAATCAGGTATGCCGATATCAGGACCTCTTATTCAAGAAAAAATTCAGTTTGCCAGCGATATTGGTCTCAGTGATTTTAAGGCGTCAAATGGGTGGCAGATACCAGATAGCTATATAAAGAGGCTATACAATGTAATGTCCGTGAGATACATTGTACATGTAGAACTAACTAAACATAAAATTTAGAATGTTATGCACTGAATATTATGACTTTTTTTTATTTTGTCACTACATCATTAGCATGGGATACTACGAGTACATGTACAACAACAGAGATTTGACAATGAATAGTCTAGAAAGAGTTAATGACCATTTGCAGTTGGGTGGTCATACTGTATACCATGACAACCATTTGCCATACACTACCATGACGACAGAGATAAAAAGTTTACATGTGCCTAATACTCTTTTTACGATAGATAACCCAATAATGCTCTTACCATCTTGATAAAAAATATTTCTCCATTACACAGACGAACTTGGACAGGTTTTGGTTTATTTTTCTCAACTTTCTCCTTCTCGTCGTCAAGCATTAAGGCTGTTTCATCACCTTCACATAGAGACGAATTACTGTTGGATTTCTCTGTATTTTCATCTTCCAATACTGGTTTGATCGAATCTCCATTGTCTTCGTACTTGGTGATCAGGGCATTTTTTGTCACACATATTTTATCATTGACACTGAACATGTTTTTCTTTTTACTATTCTTCTGTGGATGACCATTGTAAAACTGGCATGCCACTTCATTAATTGTGTCAATATCCCTTCTGTCGATGACAAACAAAAAACAAGCATTCTGTGAGTATTGATCAATCAATAAATGTCCCCTACTTGTAAACCCACAATATACTGAATGGTGAGCTACATAAAACTTGAACCAAAACTGCAACTGGACAGACTGATGGACACAGCCAAAAATTGGCAAATATTCTATTTATTATATTTTTCATAAAAAAATCACCTAAAACAAGAACATGAGTTGTTAGAAGACAACAAAGCTCGCTGAAATGGGTGAAAATTTTCAAAATAGATATTTGAACATGAGTTTTATTTAACCTCAGGACATGATTTTCATTGGAACATGAGTTTTATTTATTATATAAAATACTGAAGACGTGATTTTTATATGGCCACTAAAAGAAAATTTTCCAATCTTTAATGTCTGAATGCTATGACAAAATAAAAAAATATAACTGAAAAGTATACGCACCTCACTTTTTACAATCGTGCCACCATGTCAGGTGAAGTTGGGCAGTTCATGATCATGTGTCAAGAATGATAAAGCCATGAATGCGATGGGATGAGTTAACAAGAGGCTCTCAAGAGCCTGATCGACCTGGTTATTTGCTTGAGAAGATCAGAGGAATGCAAATAAAGGAATACATAAATCTGTAAAGTTTGGTTGAATTTGCTTCAGTGGTTTCAGAGGAGAAAAGAAAATTTTCCCAATCTTAAGCCCAGCCCTGGCGGCCATGTTTTGACAGATCGGAACGAAATGAGCAATCTTTGTAAAGGACCTTCAAACATCATTCTTCTAAAAAAGCGTTTTCAGAGGAGAAGATGAAACTGTAATTTTCCCATAGTATCCAACGTCACCTGAATCAGGTTCTGCGAAAACTTTTTACAATGTGTGCAGCACAGCATCTTCTTTTGGCTATATGAAGCCCCGTTCTAGTGGCCAGATTTTTGACGGATCATGAGTCTTTGTAATACCTTGTCATTCAATTTGTGTCAGTGGTTTTCAAGGAGAAGATGATTTTCCTATAGCCAATGTTAAACTAAGCGCCATAGGGCCATGTTTGTTGCAAAGTAATTCCAAAAAGGTGGGGCGGTCAAGATCACAACGATAGTCGCAACATCAATATCTATTTGGCAAATTTCATTGAAATCAAACAATGTTGAATTTTCCCGCCTTTTTTTCAGAAAATGGCGTCATCAAACAATTTTCAACACCGGTTTTGAAGTGCCAATCATGGATCAATTTACATTCGAATCTTTCATAAGTTAGAAGACGAAAAACAAAAAATTCTGTGAAAAAAGGACAATTCCTACACAGGTTTTTGGATTGTCTTCAAATTTTCACGGTGGTAGATCTTGATATGTTGAACATTTTTGATGACCTCTATCTGCTACATTTTTTGAAATAAAAAATAAAAATGCAAAATTTTGAAAAAAAAATACCCCGAGATGAGTTTTCCGATTTTCTTCAAAAATTGCATGGCAGGTAGATCTCATTAACTGATCACTTTTACCCTTGTCAGATTTTGTGATATTGTAATGGTTTTTGAGTGGCCAAAAACTGCAATTTACCCCGGTTCTATTTTTAGCAACAGCGGCAATGTTTGACCTGCGACATAGAAAATAACAAATTTGAAACTTTACCCTAGTGAAAGTTCAATTTGCAATTTGCCCAGTGGTTTCAAGAGAAAGTGAGTGGGCAAACAGTGATGGCAAAAGCTCACCCTGACAAGTCAGGTTTTCGAGATCACCCATATACCAGGCACTACAATTTGAAACGAATGTTCTGAAACGACAAAAAAGACCAATGGTCCTGATTTGTTTGAAAATATATATAAACGCAAAGGGATAGAATAGAATGTATTTAACTGCAAAAGCATGTGGCATCGGTAAAAATTTTTACCTAATTTGCAATGCTCATAGTATGGTCAAACAATTGATAACGGGTTTTTTTGAAAGATTGTTGTTACAAATTTGTTATTCTAAACCACCAGATGGTCATAGGAATATCACATCATGTAAAATTTTTCACCCAGACAGTCAAAAGTTTTTCAAAGTAGTTCAAAACGAAAGGTCACTAGGTCAAAAGTCAAGGTACCAAACGAAAGCTCTGGTCAGAAGAAATCTACATGTGAAATATCAAAGCCGTATCACTCATGGTTTAAAAGATATAGCCAAGGTTTATAGTTTTTGAAAAGAAGATCAAAGTTCAAGGTCACTAGGTCAAAAGTCAAGGTACCAAATAAAAGTTGTGGTCATAAAAAATCAATATGCTAAACATCAAAGCCCTATCCTTCATGGATTCAAAGCTATAGCCAGGGTTAAAGTTTTTGAAAATTAGGTCAAAGTTCAAGGGCAAGGTCACTCAGTCAAAAGTCAAGGTACCAAATGAATGCTCTTGTCATAAAAAATCTATATGTGAAATATCAGAGCCCTGTCCCTTGCCATTAAAAAGTTATAGGCCAGGTTAAAGTTTTGTCTATGGACGCTGACAATGACGGGTATGGCACTACCTCCCCGGACTTTTGTCCCGGCGAGCTAAAAATGTAATAAAATGTAATACTCACTTTTTAAATGAAATAAACTGTGAGGTTTTGTCATCGTATAGTTCCTTCTCCTTCTGAAGCAGTCTCAACAGTACTGAAATAACAAAGAACAACAAATATAAATGCATCTTACATTCAAGAAATAAAGAAGCCACGGACACTCTTACAGTAAATCTGACAGATTGAACACTGTATACATAGAAATTTTCACTCCCATTTAATTTTTGCAAAATTCTTGCACAAAAACATTTCTTCACCTGAGTGCAAGGAGAGGTAATCGAGGAAATCATGCAAAAATGAATGGAAATGACAAAGTTTGAAAAGACCTAAACAAGAGACTCTGACAAAGCTTTTGAGCAAAAGACCTTCCATACCTAAAAAAAAATGTCCAATGTCAAAAACTGATATCTTTGTCCTTCAATACATCATTCTTCTAAAGTTTGGTTATATTTGCTTCAACGAAAAAATACAATCTTCCAAGTGAACTGGATCATGAATGAATGAATAAGGTTCTCCATGTAGCAGTCACTCAGACTAACAAGTGGCCGATTTTTTCAAATTCATGCATTCCAGTTCTGTTTCAGAGGAGAAATGAAGATTTTGCCAAAGCCAGTTGGCACCTTTAAAAATGGCGGGGAACTACGGTTTTTTGCCATCAACCCTGGAAATCAAACATTTTGCCCTGAGTCAACAAAAATTTTTCAACACCGGTTTTGAAGTCGCCACATCTGGCAAAATTTTATACAAAAAACATTGGTGAAAAAAGGGAGGAATTTTCACATCTTGATCTAAAAATGCAATTTACAACCTCTATTGGCATTTTTTGAAAAAATAAAAAATTGCCAAATTTTGCAAAAAAAAACCACTTCTTCACATCAAGCTGAACTTTTACCCTGTCAAGTTAAAGACACATAAAAATTGAATTCTGTGCAATAATCACAAGATTGAATACACGGTGGGTAGATAATTGAAGAAATGACCTCTATCTGCTACGGAAAATTTTACAAAAAAAAATGAATGAAAATGACAACCCTGTCAGATTTTTGTCTGTAAAAGTTATTGGCCAAAAACTGCAAAAAATTTTTGCAACAGCGGCCAATCATAGAAAAAACAAATTTGAAACTAAATAGTCAGAAACAGAGGAGAAGATTTTTGAAAGTGTATATTAAAGCTCACCCCCCAGGTTCTAAAAAATGTGGATACAACTACCAAATCATACATCCAGCCGTTTTTCAATTCATATAGCAGGGATTTTTAAAGGTGGCACCTTTTGGGAACTATTTTTTATCCCATAGATCTGGCTGTGGTGATATGTAAACAAACCTAATTTAAAGCACATAAAATGGACCAGGGGAGTGGTCTTTAAACACAGGTGGTGGACACACCACTTTATAAAGCAGAGGTTTTTACTGTAGGTGGTCACCAATTTCTACATTTGGGCAACAGTTCATATGGCTGAGGTGATGACCAGTCGTGACGTCACTCATAAAACCATAATGTATTAAAGTCGGAAACAGTTCCAAATGATACATACATTTTAATATAGGACATTGGGTAATAATAAAGGTTTTGAACAGTGTATACCTGAATTGATAAAATCTGTTTTGTCATCTACGAAGACCTCATGAAATTTAAAGTTCCTTGTGGCATCAAAATCTGGATATTGTTGATGTGATATTTTAGTGGCATTATCCACGATCAGCTGAGATTCTGAGCGGTGGTTGGTTTTTAATTCAACACTGCAACCCAGAACAGTTAATGATTTGAACACATCTGAGAGGAAGTTGCCAGCTTCAATTGAAGGCAACTGTCGAACGTCACCCAACAAAACGACCTTTTGTAACTTTGCTTCTTCTCTTAATATGCGGAAAAGTGTCTGGAATGTTGTTACTGCAACAAGCGAACACTCATCTACAACCAATGTACACACATCTTTGAATTTAAACTCAACAGTGTTTCCCATTTTTTTACTGTCACCGACATACTTCCTGTAGCTCCATATCACCTGATGAAGTGTATAGCCGATGGAGCTTGCCCTCCGTCCTAGTAAATTAGCTGCTTTTCCTGTTGGTGCCACGTATATAATCTCTGGAAACTTTTCCAGGTTAGACTGTCCATCGCTTTCGTTTTCTGCACCATCGATATCACAGTTCTGATTCAGATTCTCGTGTCCATCAAAAAGATTAGATCTGTCGGCGTCAGATAAATCGTCCATGTTGGTCTCATTTGCTGACATTTCTATTAAGTCCGATGCATTTTTATCTTTATTCTGCTGAACTCTGTAAGAAATGAAAATGCAAATTTAAAAGATGTAGAAATGCAGGAATAAAAGCCATTTAATATATTTGCTGCATTAAATTCTTTCAACCCTGCAGCCGATATCAGACTGATCTTAAACAATAGAAAGAGGATACCATTCAGATATTCAGGGGTGAAAGGCTTAAACATGGTGACCGTTTAACTAAAGGAAGATGTAAATCGCACTGGAACCATACAATATCAGGGACAAGCCTCTCTCAGGTCAATTTGGGGAAAATGCCATTGGTGACATAACTGGGAATTTCAATGTAAATTTGTGTCAAATTGAGAAAAATAATTTGCACACATAGAAATCTAAATGTAATGGAATCTCTTTTTTTTTTTTTTTAAATATTTTCCCTCTTACAATCATTTATTTTCATTTCAGTTGTAGCCTCAACAACAAACGGGAACTTTGTGACCTTTGGGAAAAACCACATGTATATTATTTGTATTTTGCATTGGGTAGGTAGTTTTTTTTTTTAACTTGTGGCATATCAAGGCATCATACTTTTCTAATTTTTCTACATCCTCAACTTATTGACCCCCGTTGCCAAATTTGAACTCATCCATTTCAAAGAATGGTAAAGTTTAATATTAGAATTCAGGAGTGTACTACTTAGAATCTAAATTTTACAATAATTCTACAAGCAATATTAACTTGTTCACTTGTTAAATAAGACAGTGGAGTTGGGTGAATCTAAATGTGATCACAGGGGTTGCAGAGTTAACACTGTTTTACTGTAGTGGGAAAAATCAAGAGTTTGGACTGGGAAACAGGTAGCCTCTTTGACATCGGAATGAGGTCTCTGAATGGTCCTAATTAGAGAGAAAGGGGCAGCCTGGAGACCATTCCATCTGTGAGTCAGTGAATTGTGCTCCCTTAAGACACATTGTCACTCAAAAGGTTTTATTTCTAAAAGATCATTTCAATGAGTGGTTTTGGTATGTGTTCTGACAAGTCAGGTTTCACTTCACTGAATGTAATGTATTTTGTAATACAGAGGTATCTACTAGGATTCTCTACCAATGATTATATTATGAATAAAGGAAAGACCCCTATATGCACCACTAGACGTATCTCCCCCGACAAACAATCAATAATATATATAGTTTAAGGGTAGGGCTGTGAAAGGGTTTAAAGTTACAAGTAAAAATATATATTTCAGGGGGTGGGGCAGTAACCCCACATATACCACTGAATAAATATGTCTACCCATAACAATAAAGAATACATATGGTTTAGGTGTAGACATGTGAATAGTTTTCAAGAAATACATAAAAGAATAAATTTAAGGGGTGGGGCATATACCCCACAAGACCCCAATGTAAATCAATAAGCACTGATGTTCTACCCTAATGGAATCTCCATCAAAACTGACCTATCGCCAAGTGGCTGACACATGGCTGTCCATGTGCTTTTTTGACATCATTCGATTGTGATGTCATAATCACAGAAGCGTTTGACAGGCCATTTAATTGTGATGTCATAATTGAAAAGTTTGCCAAAAGGTGTTGTGTCAGGCATTTGGCGATAGGTCAATTGTCAGCAACCCAACACTACCATTAACCAAGAACCAAGACACTGATGCAAACTTAACATTGATCTGAATGCACAACAAATTTTTAAAGAAACAGTTAGTCCAAAAACATAAAAATTCCAAGAAAATCCAAAAAATGTTCCAAATCAAACTTCTTAACATCAATGCAAAAACCCTCCAAAATCACCCAGACCAAATATCATCAAGCTAGCACCAATATCAACTGAACAGCAAACTTGTAACAAAAACTTAACATTGATCTGAACACAGCAAATTTTTGCAAAAAGCAGTACTAAAATCCAAACGAGAGGCCCATGGGCCACATCACTCACCTGAACTATGTTGGTATCTTACAAATAATATTTTAACATTCCTTAGGAGTGGAGGAGACTTAAAAATGAATGAAAATGACAAAGCTGGGAAAGATGTCAAAAACATGTTAAAAATTTGTTTTCCAATTTATTCCAAAAGCAGGAAATTGAATAATGCATCCATAAAAATCACTCGGATGCAATTATTTTTTCAATCCACGCAGCAGTTCTGGAGAAGATTTTTAAAGAGCGGTACCCCCAGGCCTCTTTTGCCCCACACTGAATCCACCACTTGGCTGATCTGGCCGAAATTAACAAACTTGTTAGAGGTTCTTAAGTACCTACTTCCTATAAAGTTTCATCAAAATCCCTTCAGCAATTTTGGAGTCATAAATGTGGAAAATTACCCCTCCCCCCTTCACTTTTGCAGTCTTAAAAAAATCATAAAAAATTCTTTCAGGAAAGCATTTATCTACCAAACCACAATTACATTACAAAACACATAAAATTAATGCATCATAATGAATAATAGGGGAGAAAATCAAAGAAATTATACAAAAATGTTTTTCAGAACTTTTTACGCTGCAATTAACTTTCTAGTTATATGGTGGCTGCCAGTTTTTATTGGTGGAGGTGAGAAACTGGGAACCGGGAAGAGACTTTCAGACTTCCACAAGTAAACTGGCAAACTTTGTCACAAAAATCTGATTAGGTTTCAGTGGCACTCGAACCTGTGCTGACCAGAAGTGAGAGACTTCATGGTTCAAAGCTTGATGCTCTCACTACTATGCCACAATGGACAGAACTTATTACTAACATACCTGTGATGATCATATCATGAATTGAACTAGAGGCAACATACCTGTGATGATCATATCACGATATGAACTAGAGGCAACATACCTGTGATGATCATATCACGATATGAACTAGAGGCAACATACCTGTGATGATCATATCACGATATGAACTAGAGGCAACATACCTGTGGTGATCATATCACAATATGAACTAGAGACAATATACCTGTGGTGATCATATCACGATACGAACTAGAGGCAACATACCTGTGGTGATCATATCACGATATGAACTAGAGGCAACATACCTGTGGTGATCATATCACGATATGAACTAGAGGCAACATACCTGTGATGATCATATTACGATATGAACTAGAGGCAACATACCTGTGATGATCATATCACGATATGAACTAGAGGCAACATATTTACATGTACACAGTGTTGTTCATAAAAAACTCAAGTTTTAAAGATTATAGACCTATTTATTCAAAATATTCACTTCAACATTAAAGTAAGCAAAACCGTTTTTTAGGACAAGAATTTTACCATACATTTAAATCCAATTATTGAATCAGGGACAATTAAACTACTACATGTACTAACATACTAGGACAACTTGCTTTTAAAATGCTTGAAACCACCTTGGTTAAATACTTACTGTGACACGTTTACGCACTGTGACATCACTTGTGTCACAACGGTAGTCTTGCCGCAGCCACCTTTACCAGAAATCACCACAACTGGGTACTTTTTCAGAGCTTCTGCCGCCTTCAATTGATCTGGGTCAGAACGGATGTTGTCAAAAGAAACACTGGAAAAAGTGATGATGAAAATAATTTTAATATCTATTTGAGATAATCTACAAATCATTTCATGTCTACCCCTTAACCTAGGGCCCGCTTTTTATTTATTTTTTTTAAAAAAGTTTAATCTATCTTTATTTTTACCTTGATTTTTCAGTTATCAGTTGTATAAATGTTACAGCTATATAACTGTGTCAGTTGCATACATGATGTACATCTGACAGTTGTATATACACCTAACAGTGGTATAAATGTGACAATTATATAACCGTCAACTGCAATCACAAGACAGTACAGATATGACAGTTGTAATTATAATATGTAAATACATGTGATAGCAGTAACATACATTAGACAGGTATATATGAGAGAGATGTAATTATGATAGGTAAATACATGTGATAGCAGTAACATACATTAGACAGGTACATATGAGAGAGATGTAATTATGATAGGTAAATACATGTGACTGCAGTAACATACATTGGACAGGTATATATGAGAGAGATGTAATTACAGGTACATGAGACATGTAGCTTTTTGAATCCCGAGTGAGCCCATATCGATGACTTGTATGACGAAGGTGCCGTTGGGGCACAAGTTCGTATGTTTTCCTTGTGGACGAACTGCTTTTCACTGTTTACTGGTAAACCGGAAATAGAGTAAACAGAGTCTAAAATCGGGAATGGATAAATCCAGAAAATATCGTGTCATGACATCAACGCACCGTGTATCCAACTGAAGGTAAAATACCGTGATATATCGTAGTTCGGTATATCATTACACTACTACATGAGACAGATGTAATTATGATAGGTAAATACATGTGGCAGCAGTAACATACATGAGACAGATGTAATTATGATAGGTAAATACATGTCACAGCAGTATGAAAATGACATCTATATAACTGTCAGTTCCATAGGTAGAACAGGTACATATAACTGTCAGTTCCATAGGTAAGACAGGTACATATAACTGTCAGATCCATAGGTAAGACAGGTACATATAACTGTCAGTTCCATAGGTAAGGCAGGTACATATGTGACAGTTGTAATTATGATAGGTAAATACATGTGGCAGCAGTATGAATATGACATCTATATAACTGTCAGTTCCATATAAGACAGGTACATATAACTGTCAGTTCCATAAGTGAGACAGGTACATATAACTGTCAGTTCCATAAGTGAGACAGGTACATATATGACAGTTGTATGTACGTGACATGTACACAAAAGTGAGTTGTATTAATATGCCATCTATATAACTGTCAGTAACATACATGAGACAGGCACATATGGACCGCATCAAATTGAAAGGGCCTTTATGACAATTGTTTCACATTTTGTGATTTTTGTATCAGTTTGTAGAACAGACAAATCTGTATTCATCATTCATTTTTAAGGTCGGTATCTTTCCTTTTCAACCCCACCAAAAATAAGTATCCATATTGTGCAACCTACATGTAATCAAAAGTACCACTTATAAAGTTTGATCCTAAATATAAGGTACATCAGTAATAATATATATATTTAAATATATATTATACCTCGTTTATATTAGTGATTCATGTTCGCACCCAATCAAATTCATTTATGTAAATATGGTAAAGCAGAATACTTAATATACTTATTATTATCCAGTATTACTGTAGCGCATCCAGTCTCATTATTTAAAAAGAGATTAACCAGTGGTTTGAATAGAGAAAAAACTGAATGCTGCCATGTGTACATGTATTATATAAATACACGTGATATCTAAACACAACGAACAGAACACGCAATATCAGCATAATGTCAAATTCGCTCTCGGAATCGTATTGTACTTGTTTCACAATTTAGAATATCCATATAATTTTCCCAATTTGGTAAAAAAAAGGTTGACATTACTTCATTTTCTATTTACTTGTTTTTATGAGAAGGGAATAAATATTTGCTGATTTAAATTCATTCTTAAGTATTGTTCTAATTTAAGCTTATTTTAATTCAACAAATACATATACCTATTCATTAGGCTATAATGAGTAAAAAACCATTGAAACATCTTGTCCAGTCATAAAATGTACCATAGTTTGTTGTTGTTTTTTTTTTATCCTGTACTGGCCACTGCATGTTGTCTGTGTCTTTATCATGATAAAAACCTATTGTCTTTACTTAAAAGTTAAAAATTCTATGCATTATACACAATATTATTTTTTCAAATGTGCATTAAATGCTATGCCAAATAGATCTATGCAGTAAAAAAATTGCTGCTTTTTTCAAAATCAATCCACATATAAAATTGATGAATTAATTTGAGGAACTTTGACGTCATATTAGTAACTGTCGTAAGGGCCCTATCTATTTGACACGGCCCATATATACATATTGTTCAAATGTAGAAAATGACATAATTGGGATTTTAACTTTTGTTTTATCTTCACCTTTCTAAGTCAACTTCTAAAATTTTTGTTTCTTTCATCTGAAGCTCGAAGAGTTTGGTGAATCCTTTAGCGATATACTCCTCTGCTTTGTGTAAATTATACAAGAACAACCACGTTATCCCATTAAAAGTATCCTCAATGACAATCTTGTTACGTTTAAGGAACTTGAGAGCCTCAGTAAAGTTAGTGACCAAGTTCTTCAATTCTCTTTTTACGTAGTCAATCCTAACACAAGTATTCCCATCATAAGAATCTTCTTTCATGAAATCGTACAAGATCAAAGCATCTCTGTATGGTTGCTCGATGACCTCACTCAATCTACTCTTCTCAAAAGCATTCCATGTGGCCTCACATCCAAGTATATGATGGTCTTTGTTTAAAAACTACAAAACAACAAGAATTTTTGTCCCTTACAAAAGCTGTAAATAACTGTTTTTATTGAAATCATATATATGATCCAGGTATTTTAAGAGTGTACAAATACTTACTAATGAAGTTTGTATTCCCCATACTTTGAATTTAAATAAAACAGAATGTAAAAGAATGACCCAGATTTTAGTGTCAAGACCAATATCAAGGTTACTGGCTCCTATCACAAGATCTAAATACATACAGGGCAATCTTGTTATCTTGAAGTAAGAGGGATGATCCCTCTTACTTCGAGAATCTGGAATTTGAGATAACCCAAATTTCTTATTAGCAAATTTTTCAATCCATAAAAATTGGGATCGGGCGTTCAAGTTTAACATATCAGAAATTTCGACTCATCCGATTTCAACATAAAGAGATTCCACTAAATTAGATTTGAAATCTTAATCTCTTACATTACAACAATTAAGTTTTTAACTGACATGTCATAAAAATTCGTTCAAATCTGTTGATTGACAAGATGTGTTTGGCGAACACAAATGCCCCCGCAGCATTGATAAATTCTTAAAGGAACATCCAATCTTAAATAAGGGTGCAAGAAGCACTCAATGTGATCTTGTCCATGTAATTCTCATTCTGCTTATATCAAGTTTTGTAAAATTCTGTTGAGAAATGTAGAAATTAGAGTGCTTCATCAAAGGAAAATTTACAAAATAAGGGGCAATAACGCTATAAATAATGGGGCAACCAACACCGAGGGAAAAACTTGTTTGATATTTTGAAATGCTTTACACTTGTATTAAGTTTTATAAAATTCTTTTGGGAAATGTAGAAGTAGAGTGCTGAGTCAATAAAAAATAACTCTAATGAAGGGGCGAGCAGCATCAACGAAATCTTGTCCGATATATTGTTATGCTTGTTTCAAGTTCTGTAAAAGTCTGTTGAGAGGTGTAGAAAATATAGTGTCAAGTCAACAGAAAATTAACACAACAAAGGGCAAGGAACCTGTAATGCTTAATTAAAATCCTTTCAACAGTTTTTTATTTCAAATTCAAAGTAGATTTTTCAAAATGAATTTGAAAGATCTTGGTTAAAGAAATACTTGTGCCGTGTCATGGCTATTGCTCGAAGAGGAGACAGACGCTTGCTTTGTAAATTCTGTCGAAATGCAGACTATTTATATGTCGTATCTGCCGTTAAAAATTAAAAAAAAAATAGAAATTTAAGTTTGCCATAACAACATGAAAAATATGGGCTTATAAACACTCCTGACCTGAGCGAAAAAAAACAAAAAACAAAACAAAACAAAACGGAATAAACATCATTTATAATGATCTGAATATAATAAAGTCAAGTCAGTTTAAAATAAATGTGTTTTCTTTCATTTCATGATCATATTGCGGAAAAATGTTCTCAACACAAACACATACACACATATATATATCAAAAATCCCTGGCTAGCTAGTAAAACTACTGGTTCACATGAAAAGTGATTTTCTTATTGTTGTAGAGCATTGCATGTCAAAGTGACTGTGTCTGCATGATCAGGATTCCATCAAAGATGTGTAATAATTGTGGTTTATCGATTAACCGTATAAATTTTTCAGACTGACAATATTCGGTTCGGACCTGTGTGGAACCCAACAACACAGGTCCAAATGACCTGTGGGAGCCAAAAGAATTTGGCGTAGACTGAGAATGGTTGTTAAGGTGTAAGTTTGTTTTAGCATTTAGTTGCAGAAGTGACTACTGAATATCTAAAAATATTCAACATTTTACCCGCTTAAATCCGAACACCCATGGTCTTTCATCGATGTCCTTATTGAGAGCATTCAACTCTTCCTCACATAGAGATATGATACTGATGAACTGCAGGGGAAGCAACTGCGGAAGCATCTGGAATATCTTGGGATACTCCATGGCTTTAAAAGCATACCTGGCCTCTGAAAGTAGACATTGACATATCAAGAACAAACAACTACCGTACTGTATACCTGGAAACTATTGCTCAGGTTCAATTTTCACCATTTTTGCCCTTAGATGAGATTGAAATTTTCAATGAAAGTGAAATTTTCAAGCACAGACATATATTCCATCCATGAGACTATGGTGATTTAGGGCAAATTTAAGACAGGGCGAATCTGTTTTTTTTGTCGTAAAGGGACGAAAATAACTAGGTGTGAAAAAATTCCAGGTATATATTAGTTGTTTAAATGATTGATATGTTAGGATGAGATAAAAAAAAAAAAATGGCCAGAGCTGGCAGAAGCCTAGTCTAGAACATATAGATAAAATGAAGCCTTACTAATATTAGACCACGAAACTTAATGACTCAAATTCGTCTGATAATTGAGGAGGTCCCTACAGTGTGAGTCTTAAGAAATAAAAAAAAAGATTGTATATTTACAGTCTTAATCATGAGGTGGTCTCCTAAGCCAAGTGATCTGTAGGTGAGGTTTGATTATATGGTCTATAAATAATTCTCTGTATTTTAATCATGAGGTGGTTTGTAGGTGAGGTTTTACTGTATGGTCTATATATAATTCTCTGTATGTTAATCATGAGGTAGTCTCCTAAGCCAGGTGATCTGTAGGTGAGGGTTGACTGTATGGCCTATATATAATTCTCTGTATGTTAATCATGAGGTAGTCTCCTAAGCCAGGTGGTCTGTAGACGAGGTTTTACTGTATGGCCTATATATAATTCTCTGTATGTTAATCATGAGGTGGTCTGTAGGTGAGGTTTTACTGTAGGGTCTATATAACTAATTTTCTGTATATTTATCATGAGGTGGTCTGTAGACGAGGTTTTACTGTATGGCCTATATATAATTCTCTGTATGTTAATCATGAGGTAGTCTCCTAAGCCAGGTGGTCTGTAGGTGAGGTTTTACTATAGGGTCTGTAAATAATTCTCTTTATGTTAATCATGAGGTGGTCTGTAGGTGAGGTTTTACTGTATGGTCTATATATAATTCTCTGTATGTTAATCATGAGGTAGTCTCCTAAGCCAGGTGGTCTGTAGGTGAGGTTTTACTGTATGGCCTATAAATAATTCTCTGTATTTTAATCATGAGGTGGTCTGTAGGTGAGGTTTTACTGTAGGGTCTGTAAATAATTCTCTGTATGTTAATCATGAGGTAGTCTCCTAAGCCAGGTGGTCTGTAGGTGAGGTTTTACTATAGGGTCTGTAAATAATTTTCTGTATATTTATCATGAGGTGATCTGTAGGTGAGGTTTTACTGTATATGATTCTCTGTATATAATTCTCTGTAGGTGAGGTGTTAATCTATGAGGTAGTCTCCTGAGCCAGAGGTGGTCTGTAGGTGAGGTTTTACTGTATGGCCTATATATAATTCTCTGTATGTTAATCATCATGAGGTGGTTTTCTATGTATAATTCTCTGAGGTAGGTTTTACTCTATGGACTATATATAATTCTCTGTATGTTAATCATGAGGTGGTCTCCTGAGCCAGGTGATCTGTAGGTGAGGGTTGACTGTATCATCTATAAATAATTCTCTGTATGTTAATCATGAGGTGGTCTGTAGGTGAGGTTTTACTGTATGGTCTATATATAATTCTCTGTATTTTAATCATGAGGTGATCTGTAGGTGAGGTTTTACTGTATGGCCTATATATAATTCTCTGTATGTTTATCATGAGGTAGTCTCCTAAGCCAGGTGGTCTGTAGGTGAGGGTTGACTGTATGGTATATATATAATTCTCTGTATGTTAATCATGAGGTGGTCTGTAGGTGAGGTTTTACTGTATGACCTATATATAATTCTCTGTATGTTAATCATGAGGTGGTCTCCTGAGCCAGGTGATCTGTAGGTGAGGTTTTACTGTATGGTCTATATATAATTCTCTGTATGTTAATCATGAGGTGGTCTGTAGGTGAGGTTTTACTGTATGGTCTATATATAATTCTCTGTATGTTAATCATGAGGTGGTCTGTAGGTGAGGTTTTACTGTATGGCCTATATATAATTCTCTGTATGTTAATCATGAGGTGGTCTGTAGGTAAGGTTTTACTGTATGGCCTATATATAATTCTCTGTATGTTAATCATGAGGTAGTCTCCTGAGCCAGGTGGTCTGTAGGTGAGGTTTTACTGTATGGCCTATAGATAATTCTCTGTATGTTAATCATGAGGTGGTCTGTAGGTGAGGTTTTACTGTATGGTCTATATATAATTCTCTGTATGTTAATCATGAGGTAGTCTCCTGAGCCAGGTGGTTTGTAGGTGAGGTTTTACTGTATGGCCTATATATAATTCTCTGTATGTTTGTAAGCCAGAAATGAAATAATGTAGAATCAGGAAATTTTGTTGTGGTTTTAATTTACATTTATCAAAAAATCTAAACCATGACGAAATTTAAAAAAAAATATAGCTTGTATTGTATAATAGTAACAGGTTGCTTTACAAACAGGTTTGTCTCTATTTCAATGAAATATAATGTCAACAAATTTGTTTTATTTTTAAAACAATGAAATTATAACCCCACAAATTTATCTGGTTCTAGTTTATTCTTACCAGCTTATCTACATTATAAAGCAAATGTTCACCACCATATCACTGGAAAAAATCTGTTGAGAGAGATATAAAAACCTGACGAAATATCAAGAGGTGTTTGACAAATATTATGGCCCTGAGAGCCGAGTTGTTACTGGAGAATTTTAAGTCCTTATACTCTGGCAAATACTGCCAAATGTTGGCCATAATCTATCTCATCTGAAGATTATAAAGTCCCATAACTCCGGTATATACTGCAGAATGTCGGCCATAATTTATCTCATCTGAAGACTTTAAAGTCCCATAACTCTGGCAAATATTGCCAAATGTCGACCGCAGAGATCTCAATGATATATAGCTACATATATGTACCAGATTGTGGACCATTATTTATCTCTGACATAGAGATCTCAATGATATATTGCTACATATATGTACCAGATTGTGGACCATTATCTATCTCTGACATAGAGATCTCTATGATATCTAGCTACATATATGTACCAGATTGTGGACCATTATCTATCTCTGACATAGAGATCTCTATGATATCTAGCTACATATATGTACCAGATTGTGGACCATTATTTATCTCTGACATAGAGATCTCTATGATATATAGCTCCATATATGTACAAGATTTGGGACCATTATCTATCTCTGACACAGAGATCTCAATGATATACCAGATTGTGTGGACCATTATCTATCTCTGACACAAAGATCTCAATGATATATAGCTCCATATATGTACCAGATTGTGGACCATTATTTATATCTGACATAGAGATCTCTATGATATATAGCTACATATATGTACCAGATTGTGGACCATTATCTATCTCTGACACAGAGATCTCAAAGATATAAAACAACATTACCAAAGCTGCTTAAAATCTGAGGAAAGAAATTCAAGTTATACATTGGAAACCAAAATGCTGCAAACGGTCAGACCAATAAAAATATGCCCCGTCCCCATCTTTGATCTCGTGAGCGTACAATTATAAATAAGTAAAAGCATACCAAGTTTATGTACCGCAGCATTCAAATAGTCGGCTTTAGACCTCTCCTCTTGTGGTAAAGAATCTGCAAAGTCTTCAATCAAATCTTCTAAATGCTCGAATGTCAATTTGTGATTCTGATTTGATTGGCTAAAAATAAGAACAACAATGAAAGTATATTTTAAACAATATAGTTCATGTGGCATAATTTAGATTGCACTGTATTGCATTCCATCAGTACAAAACCAACAAACATTTGAATGTGGTCAATATAAGTGCTGTGGTCTCAATATGTTGACATTCTCTTTAAAGCATACTGGACCCAGTGGTTCATCTATTGGTTAACTTTAACTACCGGTTAAACATAACCCTGGTTTAGATATTGTAACCAAGGGTTATATAACCTAGGATTGAATTTTGATAACAGTGCCAATCTTTTAGCCATTTTGAAAATGTAGCCCTTTGGTGGTTAAAATATGTAACCAGGTCTCAAAATATGGCTTAATTTTCCATATCTAAGCGATGACTTAACAAAAGTTATATTTAACCAATCATTGAGCAATAGAATTTAACCTTAGGTTAAATTTTAATCCTTGGTTATGATAGTTAACCAAGGATTAAAATTTAACCAGTAGATGAACAAGCGATGACTTAACAAAAGTTATATTTAACCAATCATTGAGCAATAGAATTTAACCTTAGGTTAAATTTTAATCCTTGGTTATGATAGTTAACCAAGGATTAAAATTTAACCAGTAGATGAACAACTGGGTCCTGTTCGTAAACTGGCTGGGGAGGGGTGGGGGTGTCCGTCGGCGAGTTGTTAGAGTCAGGGTTTGAATTTAGCAGGAGTCTGCCAGTCCAAAACTAGCAACTTTTGCAGTGGACTTGTCTAGTTGTACTCAGCTAGTCCAGTTGACTCACAGAATATATATATAAACATTACAATATGAACATGAGCAATGTATCCATGTACATGTAAACTCAACACCAAAATGAACTGATCAGCCCCTTCAATTTTTTTTTTCAACTCAAACTAAGAAAATCATAGTTGCTTTGACTTGTGAAAATCTAAAAACATAAAAACAGATAACTTATGTAATTGTGGTAATGATTCAGTAAATATATGCCTAACTGGTAATTGGTCGCAAGACTTTGGGACTTGTAAATTTGCCATAGGACTAATAAAATTTGTTCCCAGCTAGTCCAACTGATTAGTGACTAGCGAGGCAGAAATGCTATCTTTGATCCTTGGGAGCATTGATAATTCAGACTTTTAATCTCAAGGTTTCAAACCTCTAGTCAGCTTGGCTTCCAGCATTCAGTTGATTTTATGAGAAAGTTTCCCAGTTTTTTACAGTAGCTGATGAACAATAGCTATGCTCTGTAACTAGTTGTTCTCTCCACCACTTAAAACTGAATCTACTAAACCCGAAATTCCTGGGACCACTCCCATTACATAAATACCAGTAGTACTTCAAGATATTAGGCTATCTACATGTATATGCCACTGAAATGTGGTGTCCAAGACAGGTGGTCTCTCAAAAGGATTATTTAACCAAGTGATTTTACAGAGAAGAAGACAGGTTCTACTGTACATGTATACATCTTTACAATGTATGGACCTACTCATGCTCTGAGAGGTATGTACATGTATATATCCTTACAATGTATGGACTACTCATGCTCTGAGAGGTATGTACATGTATATATCCTTACAATGTATAGACCTACTCATGCTCTGAGAGGTATGTACATGTTATATATCCTTACAATGTATGGACCTACTCATGCTCTGAGAGGTATGTTACATGTATATATCCTTACAATGTATGGACCTACTCATGCTCTGAGAGGTATGTACATGTATATATCCTTACAATGTATAGACCTACTCATGCTCTGAGAGGTATGTACATGTATATATCCTTACAATGTATGGACCTACTCATGCTCTGAGAGGTATGTACATGTATATATCCTTACAATGTATGGACCTACTCATGCTCTGAGAGGTATGTACATGTATATATCCTTACAATGTATGGACTACTCATGCTCTGAGAGGTATGTACATGTATATATCCTTACAATGTATGGACCTACTCATGCTCTGAGAGGTATGTACATGTATATATCCTTACAATGTATGGACTACTCATGCTCTGAGAGGTATATACATGTATATATCCTTACAATGTATGGACCTACTCATGCTCTGAGGGGTATGTACATGTATATATCCTTACAATGTATGGACCTACTCATGCTCTGAGAGGTATGTACATGTATATATCCTTACAATGTATGGACCTACTCATGCTCTGAGAGGTATGTACATATCCTTACAATGTATGGACTACTCATGCTCTGAGAGGTATGTACATGTATATATCCTTACAATGTATGGACCTACTCATGCTCTGAGGGGTATGTACATGTATATATCCTTACAATGTATGGACCTACTCATGCTCTGAGAGGTATGTACATGTATATATCCTTACAATGTATGGACCTACTCATGCTCTGAGAGGTATGTACATGTATATATCCTTACAATGTATGGACTACTCATGCTCTGAGAGGTATGTACATGTATATATCCTTACAATGTATGGACCTACTCATGCTCTGAGGGGTATGTACATGTATATATCCTTACAATGTATGGACTACTCATGCTCTGAGAGGTATGTACATGTATATATCCTTACAATGTATGGACCTACTCATGCTCTGAGAGGTATGTACATGTATATATCTTTACAATGTATGGACCTACTCACGCTCTGAGAGGTATGTACATGTATATATCTTTACAATGTATAGATCTACTCATGCTCTGAGAGGTATGTACATGTATATATCCTTACAATGTATGGACCTACTCATGCTCTGAGAGGTATGTACATGTATATATCCTTACAATGTATGGACCTACTCATGCTCTGAGAGGTATGTACATGTATATATCCTTAAAATGTATGCACCTACTCATGCTCTGAGAGGTATGTACATGTATATATCCTTAAAATGTATGCACCTACTCATGCTCTGAGAGGTATGTACATGTATATATCCTTACAATGTATGCACCTACTCATGCTCTGAGAGGTATGTACATGTATATATCCTTACAATGTATGGACCTACTCATGCTCTGAGAGGTATGTACATGTATATATCCTTACAATGTATGGACCGACTCATGCTCTGAGAGGTATGTACATGTATATATCCTTACAATGTATGGACCTACTCACGCTCTGAGAGGTATGTACATGTATATATCCTTACAATGTATGGACCTACTCACGCTCTGAGAGGTATGTACATGTATATATCCTTACAATGTATGGACCTACTCACGCTCTGAGAGGTATGTACATGTATATATCCTTAAAATGTATGGACCTACTCATGCTCTGAGAGGTATGTACATGTATATATCTTTACAATGTATGGACCTACTCATGCTCTGAGAGGTATGTACATGTATATATCCTTACAATGTATGGACCTACTCATGCTGCTGAGAGGTATGTACATGTATATATCCTTACAATGTATGGACCTACTCATGCTCTGAGAGGTATGTACATGTATATATCCTTACAATGTATGGACCTACTCACGCTCTGAGAGGTATGTACATGTATATATCCTTACAATGTATGGACCTACTCATGCTCTGAGAGGTATGTACATGTATATATCCTTACAATGTATGGACCTACTCATGCTCTGAGAGGTATGTACATGTATATATCCTTACAATGTATGGACCTACTCACGCTCTGAGAGGTATGTACATGTATATATCCTTACAATGTATGGACCTACTCATGCTCTGAGAGGTATGTACATGTATATATCCTTACAATGTATGGACCTACTCACGCTCTGAGAGGTATGTACATGTATATATCCTTACAATGTATGGACCTACTCACGCTCTGAGAGGTATGTACATGTATATATCCTTACAATGTATGGACCTACTCACGCTCTGAGAGGTATGTACATGTATATATCCTTACAATGTATGGACCTACTCACGCTCTGAGAGGTATGTACATGTATATAATCCTTACAATGTATGGACCTACTCACGCTCTGAGAGGTATGTACATGTATATATCCTTACAATGTATGGACCTACTCACGCTCTGAGAGGGTATGTACATGTATATATCCTTACAATGTATGGACCTACTCACGCTCTGAGAGGTATGTACATGTATATATCCTTACAATGTATGGACCTACTCACGCTCTGAGAGGTATGTACATGTATATATATCCTTACAATGTATGGACCTACTCACGCTCTGAGAGGTATGTACATGTATATATCCTTACAATGTATGGACCCTACTCATCATGCTCTGAGAGGTATGTACATGTATATCATCCTTACAATGTATGGACCTACTCACGCTCTGAGAGGTATGTACATGTATATATCCTTACAATGTATGGACCTACTCACGCTCTGAGAGGTATGTACATGTATATATCCTTACAATGTATGGACCTACTCACGCTCTGAGAGGTATGTACATGTATATATCCTTACAATGTATGGACCTACTCACGCTCTGAGAGGTATGTACATGTATATATCCTTACAATGTATGGACCTACTCACGCTCTGAGAGGTATGTACATGTATATATCCTTACAATGTATGGACCTACTCACGCTCTGAGAGGTATGTACATGTATATAATCCTTACAATGTATGGACCTACTCACGCTCTGAGAGGTATGTACATGTATATATCCTTACAATGTATGGACCTACTCACGCTCTGAGAGGTATGTACATGTATATATCCTTAAAATGTATGGACCTACTCACGCTCTGAGAGGTATGTACATGTATATATCCTTACAATGTATGGACCTACTCATGCTCTGAGAGGTATGTACATGTATATATCCTTACAATGTATGGACCTACTCATGCTCTGAGAGGTATGTACATGTATATATCCTTACAATGTATGGACCTAGTACTCATGCTCTGAGAGGTATGTACATGTATATATCCTTACAATGTATGGACCTACTCACGCTCTGAGAGGTATGTACATGTACATATCCTTACAATGTATGGACCTACTCACGCTCTGAGGGGTATGTACATGTACATATCCTTACAATGTATGGACCTACTCACGCTCTGAGAGGTATGTACATGTACATATCCTTACAATGTATGGACCTACTCACGCTCTGAGAGGTATGTACATGTATATTTCCTTACAATATGTATGGACCTACTCACGCTCTGAGAGGTATGTACATGTATATATCCTTACAATGTATGGACCTACTCATGCTCTGAGAGGTATGTACATGTATATATCCTTACAATGTATGGACCTACTCATGCTCTGAGAGGTATGTACATGTATATAATCCTTACAATGTATGGACCTACTCATGCTCTGAGAGGTATGTACATGTATATATCCTTACAATGTATGGACCTACTCATGCTCTGAGAGGTATGTACATGTACATATCCTTACAATGTATGGACCTACTCACGCTCTGAGAGGTATGTACATGTACATATCCTTACAATGTATGGACCTACTCATGCTCTGAGGGGTATGTACATGTATATATCCTTACAATGTATGGACCTACTCATGCTCTGAGAGGTATGTATATATCCTTACAATGTATGGACCTACTCATGCTCTGAGAGGTATGTACATGTATATATCCTTACAATGTATGGACCTACTCATGCTCTGAGGGGTATGTACATGTATATATCCTTACAATGTATGGACCTACTCATGCTCTGAGAGGTATGTATATATCCTTACAATGTATGGACCTACTCATGCTCTGAGAGGTATGTACATGTATATATCCTTACAATGTATGGACCTACTCACGCTCTGAGAGGTATGTACATGTATATATCCTTACAATGTATGGACCTACTCATGCTTCTGAGGGGTATGTACATGTATAATATCCTTACAATGTATGGGACCTACTCATGCTCTGAGAGGTATGTATATATCCTTACAATGTATGGACCTACTCATCATGCTCTGAGAGGTATGTACATGTATATATCCTTACAATGTATGGACCTACTCATGCTCTGAGAGGTATGTACATGTATATATCCTTACAATGTATGGACCTACTCATGCTCTGAGAGGTATGTACATGTATATATCCTTACAATGTATGGACCTACTCATGCTCTGAGAGGTATGTACATGTATATATCCTTACAATGTATGGACCTACTCACGCTCTGAGAGGTATGTACATGTATATATCCTTACAATGTATGGACCTACTCATGCTCTGAGAGGTATGTACATGTATATATCCTTACAATGTATGGACCTACTCATGCTCTGAGAGGTATGTACATGTATATATCCTTACAATGTATGGACCTACTCATGCTCTGAGAGGTATGTACATGTATATATCCTTACAATGTATGGACCTACTCATGCTCTGAGAGGTATGTACATGTATATATCCTTACAATGTATGGACCTACTCATGCTCTGAGAGGTATGTACATGTATATATCCTTACAATATATGGACCTACTCATGCTCTGAGAGGTATGTACATGTATATATCCTTACAATGTATGGACCTACTCATGCTCTGAGAGGTATGTACATGTATATATCCTTACAATGTATGGACCTACTCATGCTCTGAGAGGTATGTACATGTAATCACTCAAAGTTCAGATTTTTATGTTACTACTACTTTATGCTGAAATAAACTGTAATACAAAATGTACACCTATGACTATCATTATATCAATAAATTAAGCTTTATAATACAGTCTTCACATTGCCAATGCGATAATATGTACTTGGGAAGAAGTGGTTGCTTTTCACAACTCACTTCTCTGTCTCGCAGCACTTCCTAGATCATGTGATGATAGTGTTAATTGGATTAAAGTGATTTATAATTACCCTCTCACATTAAATACACATACCATACTGTTACTAGAAGTGTTACCGCATACAGTGGAACATCACCTAAAAACAACTCAGAGACCCTCACTAAATAAAGACAACCTCGTTAATAAGACCACTTTTAGCCATTCAATTGGGTGGTCTTATTAGTGAGGTTCCATTGTAACACCTCACTAATCAGACCAAATTAGCCAGTCATTTACAGTACAGCTCAGGTGTTTTGTAGATTTTACACAAAACACAGTGGGCAAATCACCTGAAAACACTGTGTAAACACAAGTGGTTTTCTGTGCAATTCTACACACCTTCAGGGTACAGGTATACCCCCTGGTGTGATTCATTGTTTATTAATGTCATCCCATTCTACAGGTAATTTACCTGAGGAACAGCACTCACTCACTCAGAGATGCTACATGTAACTGCAATGTATTACACCTTTCTTTCTTTGAATGTAAATGAGTTTTTCTCAACTGTATTAAGGGTTTGTCATTTGTGTCTGATGGTGATATTTTGCAGTTTATTTTAGTCCATTTTTTTATTTTGTAATATTTAAATATATATATATATATTAAATCAGTGACATGTTATATACATCTCTGATTGAATTTAATAAATAAGAGATGTATATAACATGTCACTGATTTCATATATATATTTTTTAAAAGATTACAAAATAAAAAATGGACTAAAATAAACTGTAAAATATCACCATCAGACACAAATGACAAAATTTAGTTATATTTACATGTACATATCCTCAATTTTAACCTCCTAAACCTTAATAATCCATTAGCTCAAAATTAAAAAGAATTGATAATGATTCGTGCAATTCTACTGAAGAATAATGTACATGTACAATGTATCTGAAAAGTGGGTATATCATCAATAAAAAAAAGTCTGAATACAGATGATTTATAATATTATTGTTCACTTGCTGCTGTTGTTCATTTCTATTATTTTTAAAAAAAACCAATTGTTATAAATATGTAGAAAAACAAATCAAATGAGTTTTGACAATTCGCTTGAAACAGTCCTCTAATTTTTTAAATATACATGATGTAAAATAGCAACAAGAATAAACAGGTAGGGGAGGATGTAGGAAGGCAAAATTAAAAATATACATTTTTTTTTCAATTACATGTATAGCCTGCGTCTCTGTTGCTGATAAATGATGATTTTAGATTAAATGGAAGTTGTCATTTATCTGTTTGTTGCTAACTTGCCTTTTTTATAATATATCTATTTAGGAGTTATAATTAGCCAATTTAATTTGGAATTAATTATTTTAACAATTCAATAAATGTATTTGTTTCTTTCAATGACAGAAATCTCAGATCATGATGAAACCGAGTTAGATTTATTCTATTCACCATCGGACTGTATGTCAAATGTTCAACGTTGGCATATTTATATTTCTTGAGCTACCAAGTAGATCTAAATTCTAATCTATTTATAATGATATACAAATACAAAACAGATTACGAATTAATATATTGTTATAAAATTTCACGATTAATTCATTAATAGATCTAGATCTAATCTGTTTTCTTTTAACAATCAAATTTATGTCAGTATACACATGATGTTAGTATGGGACACCGGTGCTAGAATCCGACATGTAAATCAGTAAAAAAAAAATACATGTAATAATAATAATTTCTTAAATCATAAAAACACAATTCCTCAAACTTTTATTGCCTGTTAGTAAGACCCTTTTATTTTTTTTATAGTGGACAACGGTTTTACAAATAGATTATCATGGAAAAATTATGAAACACATGAGCTGTACTGTATGTAGATGGTCTTATTGGCAAGGTTCCACTGTAACACCTCACAAATCGGACCGCTCTGAGTCAGTCATTTAGGTGGTCTTATTAGCGAGGTTCCACTGTAACACCTCACTAATCAGACCACTTTTAGCCAGTCATTTAGGTGTTCTTAATAGTAAGGTTCCACTGTAACACTTCACTTATCAGACCACTTTTAGCCAGTCATTTAGGTGTTCTTAATAGTAAGGTTCCACTATAACACCTCACTAATCAGACCACTTTTAGCCAGTCATTTAGGTGTTCTTAATAGTAAGGTTCCACTGTAACACTTCACTTATCAGACCACTTTTAGCATGTCATTTAGGTGTTCTTAATAGTAAGGTTCCACTGTAACACCTCACTTATCAGACCACTTTTAGCCAGTCATTTAGGTGTTCTTAATAGTAAGGTTCCACTGTAACACCTCACTTATCAGACCACTTTTAGCCAGTCATTTAGGTGTTCTTAATAGTAAGGTTCCACTGTAACACCTCACTTATCAGACCACTTTTAGCACGTCATTTAGGTGATCTTAATAGCAAGGTTCCAGTGTATACAAATGGTAATTTTATATTTAAATATTTACTATTTATTTATGAATATTTGAACACTTGTTTCAGCTTTAATACATGTACAGTATACATATTAATTGTATTACCTGACAAAATCAAGGAACTCCTCTCTTGCAGAAGTTTTAGATATTTCAAATTTATGTAGAAATTGTGCAATAATTCCATTATCCACTACGAATTGATCTGTTCGTATCTGGTACGACAGTGAATGTATGTCCTTCTGGAACATAAGTCCTCTTCCCTTTGTTGTCCGCAGAATTTTGATAGTCCACCATGGGTCCTGAAGATGAAATGATCCCTGGACAAACACCTGCTTTGAATTTATCCGACCATCAGGCATCCTGGTCTGGCTGACCAATAAACCTGAAAAAATTGTAATAATATATCAGAGGAAACACCTCAAAGTTAATTACTAATGAATGACTCAAAAATTTGCTTTCAGGTTCACCAAAATATAGTTAACAGTACTTTCTTAATTTGATTCATAAAAAACAGTTTAGACTGAGTTTGAAACTTATGAAAACATTTCTTGTACAGTAGTAAAAATAATATTTCAGATAACTTGGTAAAATACATGTATATGTACTTTTATTTGTTAATTTCGCGGATAGCTTCTGGATGAGTTTTCTTTGAAGTCAAAATTGATTAAGTTAAAATGTTTTGATATTTTTTTCATGTTGACTCTGGAAATTGGTAAACTTGTAGACAACATTAAATTTCCGTAGCCAGTTCAGGAAAAAGCCAACGGCTACAAGAATATAGGCTATCTACAGCATGTACTGCACCAGGCTGCCTTACTTAGCAGACAACCTCGCGATTAAGGTCATCAATATTAAGTCTCTTCGAAATTGTCTTAACCCTTATCCCGCCACATTACATTGACTGACTCAGCCAGCCACTGCTGCATATGTATTACAAGGTATACACACCACTGCCAGATTTAAATTGTGAATTTTTATCAATTTGAACTGGTCACTTTAATTTGTAATTGTGTGTCAATTTGTGTAAACTGACCCCTATATCCATACATAACTTTAATAAAAATGATTGCAATTAAAGATTTTGTAGTTAGATCAGGTATTCATTGTTAATTAACAGTTAAAGTTTGAATTTCTGTGACTGTTATTGCTTTCCATGACTTGGCATGAGATTAACTGACGCGGCAAAGTGGCTTTAGATGCTCACCAACATTAATTAAATTTGAGACAGCGATTTGTCTCAGAAACAAAAGATTCCCACATAATTTTTTTTAAAACAATAAATAAATAAAATCTAAAACTAAAAGATAACTGTTGCCAGGTACACACATTTATATGTAGCATGTAAGTCCTGGTCTCGCAGTGAACTGAGTGTTTAGTAGTAGCGAGTCAATGTTGGTCTAGTCGGCCTCATCAATGGACAGAATAATCCAATCAGTCGGTGCATTATCCATAAGAGTTTTCCGAGAATTTGAGTTGAATTTACATCTAAATCTCCTATTTCAAATCAGAGGAGATCGACTTCCTCCTCCGAGTTTTAACTAATGAAATATAGCTCCAAAATTCCATTATCGTACAGTGAACAAAGCGATGCAGACGCCATTTGTAATACTTTCCTTTTCTCAAAGATTTTAAATAGCCTGGGATCCCAACTCACTGTTGCTAATGCTGTCAGTCTATCGACGAAGTAAGATTGGGCCAGGAACACAGGCTAGATTTGAAAGGTCCTGTAAGTCATTTAGTCTTCATCTTTAGTGATAAAAGTGTGTCAACCAATCACATTAAAGACTCATCTATGACGTGTCCGTATCTTTTTATATTCACCAATGGTCTTTTACATAGGATTCCGTAATATTTATATTGTACATGGAAATCGTACATGTATCTTGACATACTTGGCAGTGAGCGCTGGTGGTCTTAAAATCGAAGTTCCAAATAATGTGTTTTTTCAAGTAAATAATAAACAGAAATTCTGTGAATATGTCAACCTAATGAGAAGATTTTACTGGCACCATACCGAGATGTTTTTTTTGAACCCAACTCATTTTAATATCAGTTTATTTACCTTTGACCTTTTTTGGTTTCTTCCGTTCTAGAACTGTTTTTCCTCCAGCAATGCCATTCATTTCTTTATAATTGAGAAATTGTATATCTCCAGCCTCCTCCTCATCTTCGCTGTCTATCTCTTCATGATCATCACTTGCTCGGAAGACTCCCAAAATAGGGTTTAACAGGCGCTCAGTGTTTCGTCTGTTCACTTTGGTCTGGTATTTCATGATGTCTGTCTGCCTTTACTCATCTAGATAACTGCAGTGTAGAACAATTTACTTGGTAATACCCAACCCTAAAGATGTTATAAAACAAAGTTTAAGAGAATTGGCCTTGTGGTTTCTGAGAAAAAGTTGGAAATATTTAAGTTTCATGATACATAAATGATATAGCAGAACAATGCACATTTGCACGAATGACAAATGCACATAGATTTAATTTGTTAAATATTGATATTTTATGCCACACTTGGCAATGTTTCAATTATATGATGGCAGCCAGTTTTTAATAGTGGAAGAAAGAACTCGGTTACAATGTACCCTGAGAAGACCATCAACATGACTGAGTGCATGGTCTGTAACTGTCTAAGAGGATGAATTAATTTGTCTGTTTTTGTGATGGCAATTAGTATGTGTGATATTTTAGAAAACATGACAAGGTGGGCACCCGTTGTCCTGTGTAGTATGTCTCTCCATTTGAATTTGTTTATCATGTCACCAACACTTGATATGTTTCTGTTTCAGTTAGTGACATACTTAGCGACTCTTCTTTGTACCTTTTCTAGTTTATGTCCTCAGTAAGGTTAGGGTTCCAGATTGAACAGGCATATTCTAGTGATGTTCTAACTATGGACTTTTATGCCTGTTCCTTTACTGAGGTGGAACCAATGTTAAGGTTCCTTTTTTATTTTCATATACCGGAGCATTCTAGACTTTTAGTTTTTAATATACCCTTTTACAATTACAGTAAAACCTGCTATAGTGGCAACCTCTATATAAGGATTACCTGTTTATAAAGACCCAATTTTTTTTTTTAAGTCCCTTGACTGCATAGTTCAACTAAATTGAACCTGTGTATAAGGGTCACCTGCACATAAAGGTCAATATTTTCTGGTCCCTTGGGTAGCCCCTATATACAGGTTTCACTGTATATATACACCTGGCTCAACAATCACATATGTCCGATTGTTCGGGACGAGTCCATTTTGCGGTCAGACAAAAATAAATGTTACTTCTTATTTGTCCAACAGCACAGGTGAAATTGTTGAAGACGAAAAACTTATTCAGTAGAAAGTACTTGTTTAAATACAAAACAAATGTTACACTCTATTTTCAGTCAAGTAATTTTTGCATTCGGATGAGTATAGGTGTACCAAGGTAAAGTGACACGAGTCAAAAACTAAAATGATATGGTCTACTTTCCAAAAACAGGTTGTACAGGTAAAACATATTGCCTTGCATGTACTCCATGCATTACTGAATTTCTAATACATTTGTGATGACATGTAACTTGTCACCTCTGTTATGATTTGATTTAGACTCGTGGTGTTTGTAAACATGTGCCAGTTTACCTTGCTAGACCTGTAGATTTAAATACTACTTGTCCTGCAAGTGGAAATGAAAAATTACTTTTTTATGATTGTTGACCCTTGTAATACGGTACTCAACATGATAAATATGTCTTGATGAAAAACTAAAAAACAAACAACAAAAATTGTGTTTGGCCACTTATCAAAATATAAAGTGGGGGTTCTATGTGAAACCACTGAAATATGTCCAAAAATCACATACAATGTACGGTGAACAGAGAAGATATGTTTTGAGTACTATCAATGGAAAATGATCACATCTAGAATATAATAATTTATTCAATGCTGCTACCAAAACAGATCCAAAAGCAGACAAAGAAGCTCAGTCGGTAGAGATTTTCAACGTGAAAGTCCCTTGTTCAATTCACAGTTGTGCCAGATTTTCAGTGATGATATTTCATCTCCTGTCTGCACAGCTCTATGCCTAGATGGCGGGTAAATGTTCAAGGATGTGCAGTTTGATTACCTCTGTGGCTTTGCCAGATTGTACAAGTGTACTGGCATTTAAAAATTTGTTGGAAATTCGACCCACTCAAACAAGGACATACTGTATGTGTATTTAAATTAGCGCACTCATATTTTAGCACTCTAAAGGGGTAAAGATTTATTAGCGCAATCTTAAATGTGCGCAAGTAATTTCATTAGATTTGTTGTGTATACAGAATGACAGGATGGAGACATTTTAGCGATGCCCTTGAATTAGCGCAATGACTTGAGCGCAAAAGGCGCTAATATTAGAATACCGCTAAAATAACTACATGTACAGTAAACAGGCATCCTAAACATCTCTCTCCCTGCCTAACAAGGAGGAGTGGCATGGGCTTTAATTTGTAATGCTGCTTGCTAAATCAAGCCAAAGCAAGCAATTATATCTACATGTATGATGTCAACATTTGTGGGAAATTGGGAAAACATACAAAACGTAATTTGTTGTTGATTAATGATGGACCCAGGTACACTGTACTTAACCCTATTGCTGCGAGTATGGACATATGTGTCCTTACGTCATTTTGTGATCATGACATAATTTCTATCTCTGACTAGTTCTACATATGCAATAGGCCAGAAAAAATAATATCAAATTATAAGGAAGTCTTCTGAAACATTCATACATGTACTAATGACGCATATACATTTAATTTAATAATTAGCGAATAGTAAAACTAGCAAAATCAGCATCCAGTTTGTAGGGCCAGTGATTTTCCGTTTCAAATTTTAGTGAATTCTGTTTCACATTTCCATGAATTCTGTTTTCAAACTTTTTTGGTAATAAAATATATTTAGAACTTACGATATATGCTTTCCAACTACTGGAATGTTGAGCACACATTTTATAAACTAATGAATCAACTCTCAGAATAAAACAAAAGTGAAAACAAAACACATATTTTCTTATAATTTGTTTTATTTATATTAACAGGTATTCATCCTTCTGAATACTCAATAATATCTCAATTATTACAATAAAGGATTGTACTCACATTTGTATATATGCACGATCAAATAATAATGTCTATTGCACATTTTGTACAACATGCTCATATGCTGCATTTCTGACTTGCAAGCTTCAAAAATGTCTGTCTGTATTATTTATCTTCAGATATAAATGTGTAAAGAGTTTTTTTCATATATAACAAATAAAGTTGTACTTCAACAGAAAAACAAAAGTTGAATAATTAAAGTGAAACAATAACCAATATGGACCTTAATTCTTACCAGCATTGCAAAAAAGGGAGAACCCTGTTAGTCAACATTTACACAGTTAGTGTATGGATAAAAAAATATAAGAATTTTATGCTGATTTCTGAATTGAATTATTCATCCCAGGTAAACTTACCTCATACCTGTTGGTAGAAATTTAAAATCTCTCTTCAATATCACCATTGAAATAAAGCATTGTGAGTTGTTTTGTGTGCTCTGGAGTAAGTGATTCTCGTCTGTCATTTAGCAAGTGTTTATATTGTGATAATGATCTCTCAACATCTACAAGGGCATCCAGATAACACTCTTTGAGATTTGACCTATGTTCCTGGGCCTTCCAAAAGTCAGCTATTTTGAAAGGGTTAGGTATGTCAACTTTATAGTTCACATAAATCAACCACTCCTCCAGAACCTGAGTAGAAGGATTTTTTAGGCATTCAATGGCTGTGTAGTCTCCAATATCATGACTGATGGAAGGCAGTTTCTAGGGTCATATTTACGTGCGGATTTATATAAGTCATACACTGGGTGAGCATCTAAATGTTTGTTGAGCTTTTACAGGGCCTCCCCAAACAGATTATGGAAATCAGTGACAACCTCCTTTCTTTTCACATTAGAGAGTCCAGAAAGAAGTTTGTCAGTTTTCTGGCCAAATGTAGATTTCTCTGTACCTGCTCTCAGAAAACTCTTCACATCTTCCATGAGATTGAAGACAACACATGCCAATGGAGATTTACTTTCCTCTAAACTAGTAATGGCAGAAATCAGTCGACCAGTTTTCATTTACCGGTATAAAGTGAAGGTTGAGACTCAATTTGTTATAACTAGCATGGTGAAGACGACTGTCGTCAACAAGATCTAAAATTCTCTCTACTGCCATACCATGGCTTTTTTCTTGTTTGAAAAAGCCATCATATACCTGTATATGTAAAGCATGATACATGGCAGCATTAAACCAGGAGTTCCATCTTGTTGCCACTGGTTCAGGAGGAAGCTTCTGAAGATACTTAGGTAAACAATCCTGTATCCATTTAGTATACCTCTGCTTACGAGAAGGTTTTTTAAAGAAAGCAGATTTCATGAATGCATTTAATTGTGCAACTGAACATTATCAAGGGCTGGCCAACGAGCAAACACCTCTCCTACCAAGTTTAGAATATGTGCAATACGTAATACATGGTTTCTACTGGGGAAAACATTTGACAACACATCATTATGAGTTTTTTTGCAATATGCTGCAGAATCTGAAACAAAAGCTATGATATCATCAAAACAAATATTTACAGAGCCTACAGTATGAATACAAGCTTGACTAAGTGTTTTGTGATTACATTCATTCATTGTTACCACATCTATTAAATAACTTTCATCGTCAACCTTTGCAATTACATTCAAAATACTTCTGTCTCTGCAGTCTGTTGTCTCATCAGCTACAATCGACAACTTCTTATTCCCTAACTTACGTTTAAGGGCCTCAAAATGCATCTCAAATAATCGAGGTAAATGCAGGGATAGTGTAGACGACCCAGGAAGGGCACCCCCCTTCTCTACAAAGCTTTTCAATGAAAGGCTTCATTTTTTCCACCTTGTCAATAGGTATGTCTGACAATGTACACATTTTTAGGAAATCAATTATAAAGTCATCTCTGTGGTCTTTAGATTTTAACATGGAAGTCACTGTAGTCTGTCTAGATCTTGAACTACCGGTAGCCCCTCGCTGACTTCGCTGTGCATTAGCTTTCCTCGTTTCATGTTTCTTCGACTTCAGATGGTCCCTGACAGTGTGAACTCGAGTGAAGTCTACACTGTGTTGACAAAATTTACAGAATAAAATATTACCAGGGTTTTCCCTGGGATTTTCAAATTAGGAGTCCATGGACTCCCACAACTACAAAATTAGGAGTCCATTTGGTAAATTAGGAGTCCATTTGCAATGCACTTCAATTCGACCAGAATAAAACTGAATGTCAAATGTGCACTTGTGTTATTAATTACAGACATCCCTCTAGGGAAAATATCTACAGTACATGTGGAGCATTTATTTTCTGATCATAGCTTAATCATGTCGGGAGAGTGAGTAGTTTTTCCCGCACTCATATGTGAAACAAAACATCAGCGCCACTTTTATACGTTACTGTAACACATCGTAATTTCCTGGTTTGTTATTGAACACTCAAGATTTCCCTTAATTCAATATATAAATATTGTATACATATATATACTATAGATTAAAGGTTTATAAGAAATAAAATAAAATATAGTTGTTTTAACTACATTTGAAATCATATGGAAAATTTATATTAAAAATCTATAAATTGTAATACAATTACATGTTTTTAGAAATATAGATGCAAAACTGAAAAGTTACTAAATACACGTAGCCTACATGATGCCTCAAATTTATTTATTTTAAAATTATATCTATTTTATCCATTTCAAGTATTAAAGTACTTTATCATATGTAAGATTTACATAAACATTTCTGTAAATAAATCATTTTATATATAACTATCATTAGTACTTTAATTTTTATTTTTTAATTTCCATAATTCAAATGAAAGTCGGGTTTGGTATCCCTTCTATAATTTATATTTAACCATAAAGTGAGGAACAATGTTGTCTTGTTGATTCTAGATCTACATTAGAATTTAGAGGTAAAGTTTTTCCTGTTTTATTATAAATAAAATGATGGATTCAGTTTCTTGTTTTTTTTTTCTTGTGAAATTGCACTAGAACATGAGAATTAAGAATGGACATAAAAAGGAAGCAAACTGGTAGAAATAGGTCGCAGACATCAAGTATTTAATGCGTCCACTAGGACGCAATAGATCTTATTTTAGGCGTCATTTAGGAATTTTACGTGTAAATACGCAGAATTTTTGCATCAGGGAAAACCCTGTATTACCATCTTCATAAAAGTCATCGGGCACGTGCCTTAGCATTTATTTTAGACAAGGGTGTCATACATCTTTTCTTGACAGCTTCGGCCATTTTTTTTGTTTACTTGAGTGTTTGTTGTTGTCGCAAATGAAAGTATACATGGATACTCTGTTAAATCACGATTTATACATATTTGTATTTACATATTTAGGAATAACTATATACATATTCTGAAAACGTAATTAAAACCTCTGTATTCTGAACAATTAGCATACAGGTAGCGTGACTATATATTTACGACAACATATACCATGAGAGTGCCAGGACCGATAACTCCGTGTAAGTGATTGACTGAATGGCGGACACTTTCGAAGTGAAACCTAACTACTCATTTCGTCGGTACGATCGCTAAGAGCAGAATCAGAAACATAAAGGGCTGAAATTATTTGAGTTTAGTCAAACTACTTACAATCCGGGAAAGTTTTGAAAGATATTTGTAATAAAATTGATTTTTTTATTAACGATTTTTAAAACTGCAAATTCTGTTTCAGATTGTCGATTCCGCTATTCTGTGATCGCGGAAAATCACTGGCCCTAAGTTTGCAGTTCTGAATTAAAACAAAAATTGTTCTCTACATCATTAGTTACATCATCGTTTCACATTTCAGATAGGTATTAAGCTATTTATTCAACGTAGATCTAAATAAAAAATAATCTTGAAAACATAACTTTTTATCGCTGAATTAAAAGACGAATTGATTTATTTCATCTGCTTAATCATAAGCTTGTGTAATAAATACAGAATGCGCACTTTGCATTGATTCAAAATCATCAGATAAACCTTACGAAGTTAAACTAATAAAGTGATCCCACCTTATTCTCTGTTATGCAAATATTCTTCGGTGTTTGTTAAACATTATGTAGACAGTTTATGTGCTTTACGAAGGGCTCAGTCATAGGCTTGGAATTTTTTTTTATTGTGATTGATAGTGGGCAGAGTTCATCTTGCTGACGTGTGCCTCTGTTGACATCGAGTGATCATAATATATATACTGGGCATTTGGGGGCATTGGCTTAATGTTATTGATTTTAGCATAAAAATACTTACTTTCAACTGATTTCAAGTAGATTTACTTTTTCTGACCCTTGAATACACAAAATCTTAACTTTATTAGAGGCTGGGATGATGCTTTGTTTATGGAAATGACATAATTTGTACAGCGCGCACAATTACAACAAGCGGCTGTACACATGAGTTGAATATTGCATTACAATGGCATGTAAATTTTATGTCCATGACAGCTCATATTGCTTTAATGTGTGCACAATGTAGATTAAAAAAAAATCAATGTATTTTCAACTGAATTTTAAAAGACTCATAAATCAAGATTTTCCCCCAAATATGTTTATCACTCATCAATTTGGTTAATGAAATAACGATGTCAAATTAAGGAACTTATGGCATCAAATTTGGAAATAGACCTGAATTGAAATGTCTTGTTTTAGAAAAAAAAACAAATTTGTAAAACTTGTTGACAAATAAACAAAGTCACCATAAGCAGAGACTTATACATGTAAAATCAACCTTTTTCAAACATCCAACACAAAGTAATGCTTGCATCAGTTCTTGTCAAAATTGACATGTTTACATGTATATAAAAAAATGTCTCTTCATCTTTATCTGATATTAGTTTTAAAGTCATTTGAAACTTTATGTCTGAGAAGCAACATTTTTTTTGCAGTAAGTATTTTGCTGACACCACTTACTATGAACAAAGAAGGAAATGTTGCTGCAAATTTCATTTGTCGCTTACAAATACTTGGAGTTTTCATGAAAAGAAACTGACACATTCAAAACCCATACTTGCCTACTCTCCCGATTTCCGCGGGAGACTCCCGACCTCCCGATCATTTTTTTAAAAACCCCTTCTTTCTCCCGATTTTTAAACATTTTCTTCCATAAACGATAAATGTCCCGAAATTTGAAAAATGACACGCAAGATTTCCACCGCACGAAACAATACGCTAATTTTCAAAAATGTTTTCTAACCAATCAGAGGCCGGTTTGTACCCCTCGTCGTTGTTTGATTGGTTTTAGCGATGTGTTGTAGGACTGACTAAATGCTGTTATTGAGTACCAAGGGCAGCCTCTATGTCTCAAATTAGGGATGTCAAAGGCGACGTCATTCTGATTGGGCATTTGGGTAAATTCGCGTAATTTTCAATGTTTTCAAATAGCTAGAAAATTTTATATTGATGATTCAAGTTTGTAAAAAACATATGTACATGTAAATAAAATCATGCTTTATTACTGCATATCATATTTTAGAGGGGTTTGGGATGCTACACGGCTAAAATCACGGTTTGAAGCTCGTGACCAGTAAAATGGCTGCCGTAAAATCTCTGTGTCAACGAACATGTGGATTTTAAACATAAATCCGGGAGCTATTCCTTGATGGATATTGTTCATTTATACCTTCATTTGTAGAAAATGCTGAATTTTACGAATCCGAGTGACCCTGGATGAAAACTTTTCATTTACGATGAAAGAAAAATATGTCTTTACAACATAATGAAAAAAATATTGATATAAATCAGTTTTCAATCAGGGTCACTAGGATATTAATAGTCTGAACCTTCTTCTTCAAATTAATGCCAAAGTTACATCTCTGCAAGCAATCCTAACTCGCGGAAACGAATTGCTGTAAATGTGGTCACGCCGACTTCATCCATGACCATTCTGACAGTATGGATTATCTCCCGTAGCAGTGAAACATCCCCGGATGATATGTCGGCTGCCATGGTTACAGGTGCTCCACCCGAAGCATCCAACGTATCAATGTCCGATTCTAGTTGTTGCTTGAAGTTGCGTGCCGACAAAGTGTCTAATATATGTATGCTTTCACTAAGCATTACTTTGAAAAGCGTAATCGTGGTCAAAAAGTACTGAAAATGTGATTATTCCGCCAAAACTGAAATCACATTTATACTCTGACTTTTTTGACTTCGCATTGTAGAACCCATGTACGACTTCCGTATTTCTTGGGACTTTCCCTTTCCTCCGTGATACAGTAAGGAGAATTTCAAGTAAACATTTATGAAAAATTGTTTAATTAAATTTAATAACTGACGCCTATCGATTATCACTTCAGGGAAATTAATAAAATTATTTTGATAACATATCATAGTATACAGTTTACAAATTAGACAGATCTATCTAAAACTGTTTTACTTTTTTAATCAGTTGTGTAACACTGATTCACAGCTGATTTTGAGATATTGTTTCACTATTTAAAACATTTTATTAATTTTTCAAGCACAAGCAAGTTTTATATTTTCAAAATGTTTATATAACTTAATTTTTATTTATGTTTGTTTATCTAAAGTTATAGTAGAATACCACTCTATTTAATGTATAATAATTTCAAAACAGGTATAATGAAATAATAAATGCTGATCATATCTTCGACGTGGAAACATTTGTAATTTACTCATGAAAATTTAACACAAAATATTATAATTTAGGGATCTTATTGTTATTTCAGTATAAAACTTAAATTTTAATTGTCAATAGAATATAGTTTGGCATAAGTTACAGTATGTAAATGAAACTACCAGTATTCTAATACAATAAGCTACATGTATTATTCCAAATGCATTTGCTTTTATAATCATGTTTTTTTTCCCATATGTAATTTAAATATGAGAACAGGGCAAATATGTGGTACTACTATTATGTTTTTGTAGTTTTTAATTTTTATTTTAATTACCCGGTAAAGACTTTCAAAATATAGGGATAGTCAATACATGTACAAAATATATGTAACTGGTAATATGTCAGACTGTCTTCGCACACATTTATGGATTACATATATCTCAGTTGTCAAGTCAACCAATGGTATTTTAAAAATACTTTGAGATAATCCTTGATGCTTAGTAAGAGGAACTTTGAGACCTAATATTCTATAGTTTAATTTGATTGCTGCATTGTTAGAAGATATATTTATGCACATGTAAGCACAGTAATAAAGCAACCATAAAAATTAGTTTTCTAATTCATTTCAAATATTAGATAGTATCACAATTTTAATAAACGGGAGGAATATTCGAAGTTATTACTTTGCTTCCTCTGGGGGTAGGGGTATATAATATCTCAATAAATCAATCAAAGGGTTAGCCATCTTATGTTTCCTTATACACAGTGCATAGCTGACACTTCAGACTTGTTAACAATACCAAATATATCACGATGACATACATATGTATAAATATATTGATAAAAGACACAGGAATTTGGGATTTTGTCAAAATTTTCACAAACCCTATAAAATCATTAAATTTGGGGGAAATTCTTCAAAAACAGAGTTTTGCTACAGAATTTATATGTATTTAACAGGACTTTGATAAAACATACCCAAAAAGTTGTACATTATGGCCCATGTTTTTGCTTGCACAGTTCAAATTTTGTCCTTTTGTCCGCACTCCAAATACTATACAGTGTTATACATGTATCTTAAATTTGTGATGATTTCAATACAAAAACGATGTTTTATTTCATTTACATAATATTTTATAAAAAGATAATAATATCTTCTTGTAACACATTGAATTGAATTAAATAAAATGCCAGTAATGACAGTAAACACATTTATATAACCTCAATAATCTTTTTTTCTTTTTAAAAGCAGATTTGATTTTTCTTTATCAAATCTTTTTTTTTGTTGAGTGAACTATTCAGTCATCATTTGTTGTTTTATCTTATCAATTAATGAAAAAGGTACAATATGAAGATAAAAACCTTCAAATAAATGTTTTGGTATGCAAATATTTTGGTAATAAATGTTCAAATCTCAAAAAAAAAAAAAAAAAAATAAATAAATAAATAAATCAAGCCTTTGACTTTAAAAATGATCATACTTCCAAATATTTAGCAATCAAACTGGGATTATATTTCTTCCAGGTAAGTCTAGTTATTTTCTGCATTCCAAATCCAATTGTTATATTATAATATTCAGAATTTAGTATATTTTAAAATCTGTTATAACAAATTAAGAAATACTAAATTTTAAACATTCTAATATAACACAATGACCATAACATAATTTTGAGTCTCCCAAGCTGTGTGTGTACATGTATATATTACATGTATTAAAACTTCAAAATAAAGCCTATATCTATTCCTTATAAATTCCAAAGTCCACTAGAAAATTAAAAGAAATGTGATATATATATATATATATCATCAATATTATTGACAATAATTCCATTTTAGATGCATAAAATTGCAGATATTGAAGTTTAAAATGACAATTTTTTCTTGTTATTTCGGAAGGGGGACACCCCCTCCCTCTTTCACTTATTTCGACGCAACTGGTACATGCATATATATGAGAACGACAATGCATTCGTAAAAAGTTTTACCGTTGTACGCATTTTCTACCCCAGACAAATTTCCTAATGTTGACAGGTATGGCTTTGGTGTGAACAAATGTGCCAAATTTCAACAATATCTGTGGTCCTGATAAAAAATGACAGAGGTCTGAAAAGTACAACCATGTGAAAAATGCACCGACACAGATATTTCTCAAAATATACAAAATCATGATTTTGCCAGTTTTTGTTGACCTGCCAGATTTCGGGTAATACACATAAAGAGACATGTAATACACCAAATGAAAGCTTTACGAACTAATTACAATTTGAAATAAGTCATTAACACATAAGTATTATGCATGAAAATCTAAAAAAAAATCAAAAAATGCAAAAATTGCAATTTTTAATGAGGGACCGAAAAGGGGTCAAAATCTGGACCTTTAAAAGTGCACAACTTTTGAACCACTTGACCGATTTTCAAAATTTTTTCATCATTCAATTTCAAATCTTTGGCTCTTTCATATCAATATGAAATAAAAAGATTTGAGGCAATCTGAATTTTTGGGTTGACCACCCTAACCAAGGGCAGCCACTATGTCTCAAATGGGGAAATAAGTTACCAATTAATAATATCTGGTATCTGATATCAATTTTAACAGAATCAATAATTTCAGGAACAGATATCAATTTTAACAGAACAAAAACAAAAAGTATTTAGAGTATATTGATTAATTTACACTGAAAATGCCTCACTGCAAGGAAGGGCTGCCGTTTTCCCGCAATTTTCTTTACATCTGATATGGTAAATTATCAGAGCAACACCAAACCCGATCGATGAAAGATATATTATCTCTAAATATTATTTAGATTCTCTAAATCTCTAAATATTATTTAAGTAATACATGTAAAAAAATTTTTTTTCTTTTTTCTAAAAAAAAACAAACAAAACAAAGATTCATCTATATAATAGGTTAATGATACAACAAAATTCGCAAATGAGATCCATATTTAATAAAAAAAATCTGAGATATTTAAATTTTTATAGTTATAAAACATTTTAATTTTTATATTTATACAAGTAATAAATTAAAAAAAAATCTTTATAACAAATTGTAAGAAATAGACACTTAGTGAAAAAAAGAGCCTTTGAACACTGGTCGCGCGCAGTCTGGCTAACCACTGGAAATTTTTGTAATGCATTGTCTCCCCCATGAAAATTTTCAAATGTTGGCAAGTATGCAAACCATTTAGAAAGACATACATTCACACAAATGTGCAAAACTTTTCAAGATTTCATTGAGAACATAAGTCAGGCCAATTATTTCTAAAAGTTGATTTAGCATACAAAGCTATGGGAAAATTATTTTAGTTGACTCACTTTTGGCATGGGGCTGTACATCCCTAGTGAAGTAGTGTTATATAAAACGTCGGTTTTTTTTGGGGGGGGGGGGGGGGTTTATTATATCTTTATTTCAATATTGCAACAATAATGTCTGTATCTTTATTTCTTAAAAAATCATCATTTGATAAAGATGAATCGGCTACAAGTTGAAATTGCGCAAAGTGCGCAACATAGCCTACTTTAAGTATACATACGGGGCTCTTTTTAACGTTTTTCAAAACTTAATCACATTGAAACATTATTATGACTTTATTATTTTAATTAGTCAACATGGAATGTTCTAAGAAACATGTTACAATCGTACAATTTATGTTAAAGTTATCAAGATAATTTTACCTAAGTCTGAGCAGCGATATATAAAGCTTTATATATCGCTGGTCTGAGGCAGTTTCTTTCCAAATGGAAGTTCACAATCACGATCCCATATGTTTAAACCGCAAAGTAACTTAAACTGCGAGCCTTTTAATTAACGAAATACTCAGAGTTATTATAATATCACGGAACATATAATAATAGTAAAAATAAAATTTTGTCTCAAAAACTTATTTTTGACTTAAAATATAATTTTCTGCCAAAAATTATCTTGGCAACCAAATACAATTCTGCCCGGAGCTGCATTGTTTACATCCGGTTTAGCAATGTGCTTGTTCTGATTTGTTCAGCTACAGTTTTCTAGAATTTTCAAGTCTTGCCTTGTATAGGACCTACACTGCGTGGAACAGGTAGCGTATAACTATTTTAAAAGATTAAGTTTTGCTTTTGTATGACTTTTTATAGACTCTTAATTTGGTTTACTTTTTGTTAATTGCATCTAACTTTATTATAACAAACGACATGATGTATTGTCACTATTGATGATGAACCATGAAGTAGGCCTAATCCCTTTTGGGATTCTGTCGCGGCCGTTTTTTCGTATTGTCCCCCCCGAATCCCTTGTCAAGCCTTCATAGTTTTATTTGGAAAAATCTTGGTTTCGGTGTCCGACTCGCTCCAAGAGAAATTTAAATAATAAATACCTGGGTGGCAGTCAATAAGTGGGTCATCTATCGTTTCTAGACATATTTTTCTTTGAGTCCAAAAAGAAATTTGTTTAAAATCCCAAATAGAAACTGAAATATCACATATTTATTCTGACAGGCACATACTTTTTGCCTGGGTTTGTCAATAATTACAATAACGTCCAGAAAATTACAATAACGTCCCCGGAATGTGACTTTAAAGAACAAAGATGGAAGATCAATAAAAGAGAATTATAAAATATGTTGTAGTCATTTGTAATAAACCTGACTCGTACCGGTAGTAATCTATTTAGGTTATTGTAGGCATGTTTTGAGAAGTGGAATAGAACAGAAATTAAATTCTAAATAATACTCAGGAATAACATAAAACTTTCTATACAATGTACACCTTTTTCAGGTTGTTCCATTCTGTTCAGTTTTGTCGGAATCATTTGTTCTCACATCACATGACTTCAAGAAAGAGTTGGGCATTGTGACTTCTCGTAAAATAATATTTGCAATGACAACAATCAGTGATATCTTGGTTCAGTTCATCTGTGAGTCAGTTTATATGTAGATAAATGTTCTCTCTTGTAAAAGTGACAACTGACTTCACATTCTTACTTTTCAAATAGATCTGGCACATATAAGTATCACTGCATGATATCTATATTTCAGTTTATATACAATAAATTGCTTAACTCATAACCCCTGAAAAACAATGGATCCTGCTATTGATCAATGACTTAGACCAGTTTAAATTGTCTCAATGGGTGAATGAATTAACTGGAAGTGATGCAGATCTGATTTTTTTCTTTGCCATTGTATACCACAATTCGAAAAGGGTGTATTGCTAACTTAAGGATGGAAGTCGTTTAAAATCAGAATGATAAAATAACAAGAATCACCATGGCAATTTGAACTCATCAACCCCCGTGGTCGCTTTTAGATGCATCCAGATCAATAAATGATATGGTCTACTGTCATAATTCAGGAATAAAAAAGTTAAGATTGCATGTAGAATTATTATAAAATTTTGATTCTAAATCAAACATCCCTGAATTTTGACTGTGGACTTGACCATTCTTTGAAATGGACAGGTCCAAATGTGACTTCAGGGGTTAATGAGAGTATAAGTTTAGTTATTTTTGCTATTAAAGGCGCATTAGTTGTGTTTACCCCCAAAATATTTCAAGTTTTTCTACTTTTACTTCTTGTACTTGATGTACAATCACAAATAGAGCTGTACACAGGCATAAAAAATCTTATATTACTATATATTTTATGAAGATTTTGAACTGGGCTATGGACTAATGTAAATGCATTGAGGGTTCTTTTGTGTACCACTTCTGCCCTGACATGGGACCTCACTTTCAAAGTATCATCTGAAAGGCCCATGACTTTCACTTTGTGTATCGAGCACCTTAAATGGGAGAATAAAATTTTGATAGAATGCAGTGACTGATATATTTTTCCTGTTTGTTTTTTATCTTGTATCAAGATAGAAAAACATAGGGAAAAAATTTCATGATATGCTGTGAGAGAGCAACTTTGAGTGAAAAATATTACAAACCCAGCCAGATTGATTTAAAGAGGCATTAGCAGTGTTTACCAAAAAAAAAAAAACATTTTTTTTTACTTTTACTAGTTGTACTTGATGTACAATAACAAACATTAAGAGCTATATACAGGCATAAAAAATATTATATTCCTATATATACTGTGAAAATAAGGTCAGGTCCAATGTGGTATTCATATATAAAAAGTAAGGTTGAGTTAATCAATTGCAATTGAAAAAGTGCCAAACTTCCATGTCTTTATAAGCTGCCAGGAATCATGGGGGTGATGCCTGCATTGTTTATTGAAATCATGAATGACATGGTATATATATATATATGTCTGTATCAATTTATCTCTCAAAGAAGAAATATTTCAAAATCACTTTGTTATTTTAGGGGTATGTTTATTTTAGGAGTACGTTTATTCTACAGATCAACATGGTTAAAATACATTTGAAGAAAGGTGACGAGAGTCAGTTTCTATATGAGACTACCGTCGAGATGCCAGTTGATGAGCTAGTGAAGGATGTGTGTGCAATACACAATGGTCGTCTTAAGGTCCAGAGAATATGCGCTGGTAAGATTTAAAAAATAAAACATATCTAGCTGAAATACTTAATCTCAGATTATAAATATGAATTGTTGTTTTCCATTGTTCAGTATAATGTAGGTTATTATCATTCATTTTCTGAGGCCATTTTTAGGTTTGATTACAGAACCCATTCCCAATACAAAAATAGTTTGTATTTTCCCAAAATATATGCTAAAATTCCCATATTAGGAGTTTCAAAATAAAGAAATACGTATTTTCAAACAAATGTCTAAAATTAAGTTTTTCTGTTGTACTTAAAATGTATATTGGTATTTTCCCATATTATATGGACCCTGGACCCAGAATTTAGGCGGTAGAAAAATCCCTTAATTATGGTTTGTCTTGGAAAAGCCCACAAACCAGCTCACATGTAACCTAGCATACTTCCTGACTTAATCAGTTTAAACTACAGTGGGACTTGAACTCACATTGTTGAGAGGTGGGGGACTTACTGGGTTGAAGTGCAATGCCCTAACCACTTAGCCATGAGACTCCCAACTTCTTTTGCCCACTTGAAAAACGTGTACCAGTATTTTATTGTATACCTACACTGTACGTTGTGATTTCATCTGTATAAAATAGATTTTCTTTTACAGAAATAGAAGAACTTGCTAAACATGGTATTACACTACCAGAAAACATGCAGGGTCTGACTGATGAACAGATTGAAGATTTAAAACTTAAAGATGAATGGGCAGAAAAATGTATACCTCAAGGTGGAGTGCGGGAAAATATTGACAGCATTGGAAGAAGAAATGGTCAAGGTATATACATGCATTCTCCTATCAAATACATTTGATCTTTCAAGATAATTGATTTAAATCATCTCCTACATGTGTCATGTGCTGGGTGCTTTTAGAAAGGTTATGGAGGCTCGTCAGAGTCATATCATCACCTATCGTGTGCTGGGTGCTTTTAGAAAGAATATGGAGGCTCGTCAGAGTCATATCATCTCCTATCATGTGCTGGGTGCTTTTAGAACGGTTATGGAGGCTCATCAGAGTCATATTATCTCTTCTCATGTGCTGAGTGCTTTTAGAAAGGTTATGGATGCTCATCAGAGTCATATCATCTCCTATCATATGCTAAGTGCTTTTAGAAAGAATATCAGCTTGAACCCATGCTGACCAGAGTGGAGAGACTTAATGATTTAAAGCCCGATGCTCCCCAACCATTTGGCTATGGAGGCCAATGACATGTTTAAGACTTCTTTACTTCATCTGGCAATTATTATTGTCAGATTCACATAAGATGGCGGGGTGATTGTGGGGCGGAGTAACCTTTTGAATATCATATGGATGATCCTACTCACTTTTCAGTTATGACAAGCTGCACAGGAAAAATGTTTTATTCACAATTGGATACTCATAGATATTACAATAAGTAAGAACGACAACTCTTACTAGTGTAATTTTAATGTCGTTATGCTTTATTATTTAAAACTTAAACTCGTCCAGGTCAAGAAAGGCTTATTGTACTGCTTATGCTTTCCCTGCTATCCTCTCTAATGCTATCTCCATCATCCTGCTAGAATATGTTTGACTCTTTTGGTATATATCCATACCTAAACAACAAAGGTTACCAGTTTTGAGGTGAACTTTACATTCTTAAACCCACCACCCTCTGTGGGCACATGTAGACTCACCCAGATCAATATATAGTCTGGTCTACTGTCATAATACAGGATTAAACAAGTTCCTATTGCATGTAAAATTACTATACAATTTTTATTCTAAATCATACACCCCTGAATTCTGAAAGTAGACTTAACCATTCTTTGAAATGGGCAGGTCCAAATGTGACTTCAGGGGTTGATGAGTTATGGGAAAACATATTGTTTTTATTTTACCCTAATCTGGCAAGCCATACCATGCTTATGCTAACACATTGTTTAAGATATATCTTTGTTTTATGCGTAATAAAACTCAAAGGAGTGCTTCAGATAAGCTGTGTACACCTATCTCATGTATCTGTGTATTTTACACACAAAAATATACATGTACTGGAAATTTTTGCCCTTGGTTAGTTTTGCTCTTTGACAATGGAAAGCATTTTCATCCCATCTTGAATTCACCCTAAATCCGCATAGTCTATGTTTGTATGTCAATTATTTAGCTGGAGAATTTCGATGTCCTTTTAGATTTGCCCTCTCATGTAATGGAAAAAATGACGGAAATTTCCAGGTATACAATAATTGGATACTACCGGTACAAATGTAGGCACATTAAAATCAATGTGTAAGATCTAGGCAATGCAATTGAAATCAAAAGCGTAAGATGAAACAGTGGGTAAAGAAAAACCATATAACCAAAATGCTCTGAAAATTATTGCTAAGCAGTGTTAAAATTTGTGTATGGATTCATAAACTTTCCTGTGCTATTTACAACTTACAACTTACTTTATCTGCTTATAGCTCCACAAGAGAAAATGTCAGAACTTTTGAATAAAACTGTTAAAGAGGCAAAAGACATGATCTCTAAGGTAGGTAGCATAATATACCAAGAGGTATTATAACACTGGTACGTTACTGAAATAATGTACCAACAGGTATAATAAAACTGGTACGTTATTGGCATTATGTACCTACTGGTATATAACACTGGTAAGTTATTGACATTATGTACCAACAGGTATAATAACACTGGTACGTTATTGACATTATGTACCAACTGGTATTATAACACTGGTACGTTATTGATATTATGTACCAACTGATATTTTAACACTTGTACGTTATTGACATTATGTAGAAACGGGTATTATAACACTAGTACGTTATAGACATTATGTAGTAACGTGTATTATAACACTGGTACGCTATTGACATAATTTACCAACAGGTATAATAACACTGGTACGTTATTGACATTATGTACCAACTGGTATTATAACACTGGTACGTTATTGACATTATGTAGTAACGGGTATTATAACACTGGTACGTTATTGACATTATATAGTAACGGGTATTATAACACTGGTACGTTATTGACATTATGTAGTAACAGGTATTATAACACTGGTACGTTATTGACATTATGTAGTAACGGGTTTATAACTGGTACGTTTTTGACATTATGTAGTAACAGATATCACAACACTGGTACATTATTGACATTATGTAGTAACGGGTATTATAACACTGGTACGTTATTGACATTATGTAGTAACGGGTATTATAACACTGGTACGTTATTGACATTATTTAGTAACAGGTATTATAACGCTGGTATGTTATTGACATTATGTAGTAACGGGTTTTAACTGGTATGTTTTTGACATTATGTAGTAACAGGTATCACAACACTGGTACATTATTGACATTATGTACCAGTGGTATATAACACTGGTATGTTATTGATATTATGTACCAACAGGTATATAACACTGGTACGTTATTGACATGTACCAACAGGTACACTGTCAGGGTTTTTTAACTTCAAATTTATAGCCGATGTTGGCTTATATTCCTAATCACAAATCATATCTTTTTTTCCCAATTTTTTGCCAAAAATTCCCAATCATGAACATAACATAACATCTTTTTATTATTTCTCATTTTTATGCTGATATTCTCAATAATTGTATTTTTTAAATACTTTATGCAATAAATATTTGGTCACCCAGCATCATTTGGGCCAGTAATCCTGAACTTTAAATATATACCCCCCATCACTCCCCCCCCCCTTCCCCCAAAAAAGAAATGAAATTGCAAATAATTTCCCATTTTGTGCCAAAATGCCACGGATTCCCAATCCAGCGCCATGGGCCATGCTCCCCAAAAGGTCAGAAAAAGCCCTGAATGTACAAAATGTATACTGGTATTTTTCTGTATGTACCAATAGGTATGTTAATCCTAGTACTAGGACTGTCATTGATAGACTCAGTATTGATATATCAGTGATACAAATTGATTCTATTTAATATTGATACATTTTTAGTATTGATACATTTTTAGTATCGATACATTTCTAGTATCGATACATTTTTAGTATCAATATATTTTTTATGCATTTCACAGTATGTACCAGCACTGGTACGTTATCGACATTAAATTATTTTATTATATTTCAAAAAGTAGAATTACTTAGTACATGTATGTTAGTTGTATGTACCTTGTGAAATAAAAATAAGGATAAATAGGTTAGATTACTTGGAAAAGTATCATGATTAACACCACTATAAATTTGTGTTACTTAATTGTTAAGCGTGTTCAGAACTAGTGTTAACAATCTATCTTTTTATGCAGAAAAAAGTTCAGGCAGACGCCTGTGTAACACAGAGTACAGTTAAAGAAGCACTTGATATCTTGCGCGGTGCCGTAATGATCGTCTACCCAATGAATCTTCCACCTCATGAACCAATACGACAAGAGTTCGAAAACAATGAAAACTTAGCGGGCACACAGGTGAGTGAAAAAAGTTAATCTAATATTTATTGATATCATTTAACATGAATTCCACACATAGACTAACATGTATCTTTCATACCAAGACTATTCCAAATCATTTACCCTTAATGACAAATTTGGACTATTCCATATCGTTTACCCATAGTGACAAATTTGGACTATTCCATATAATTTACCCCTTTACACATTTAAACCTGTTGACTTGGTCTGGTTTTTGCTTTCATTTTCATTCAAACAAACCAGAGTGGTATTAAAAATTGTCTTTTGAAGATTAAATACATTCCATATCATTTACCCCTATTGACAAATTTGGAATTTTTCATATCATTTACCCCCAGTGTTGGTATGACCCAGGTCTGGGGAATCAAACCTGGGACCTTCCCATTGTGAATTGACTGCTGTACCACTAGACAATCAAGCAGTGTCAATATATAAATGACTACTTCATTGAGGGAGCCATATCCTTGTTTTGACAAAGTCAACAGATTTTTTACGAGGTGACCTAATCATGCTTGATAAAAAAATTGTTCACAGGAGAATGCAACATTTTCTTCTTTAAATACATCTTTGCAAAATAAAAAAGACACTTAGTTTGTCAATTATGTTTTATGATTAATTGTGTTGATGACGAAATCGACAGTACGTACACCGATGAAGGTATTCCTCTGATATCCAGTAGTGTCGCTCACATGTGCATGTGGTTGCTGTTGTCAATTTTGTAAAAATTAATGACTCTTTTGCAGTTAAGACAATTAATTAATCGTATTTTCTATAACAGGCATCTTTAGAAGTTATAGAAGATGACACTGCATCGTTATGGTTTTCCGGAAAAGAGTTTCAAAGAGGAAAGTTACTAAAGGATCATATCGGCAAAAATGAAAAAACCAAAATCATAGTAAAAATCCAAAAGGTAATGATAAGTTAACAAAAAAATATAAAAAATACCTAATTGTGTTCGTCATATATGTATGAGAAAATGTCAGACGTTTTTAAAGAATGAGATATGTAAATAAAATTCTGGTGATTTCAAGGTCTAATTTCCTGTCCCAATTTTTTTCTACTTTTACACCAGGTATCTGACCTCTGACCTCATTTTTTTACTCTATAGTTAAACTACTTTTACACCAGGTATCTGACCTCTGACCTCATTTGTTAACTTTATAGTTAAACTACTTTTACACCAGGTATCTGACCTCTGACCTCATTTGTTTACTTGATAGTTAAACTACTTTTACACCAGGTATCTGACCTCTGACCTGACCTCATTTGTTAACTTTATAGTTTAACTACTTTTACACCAGATATCTGACCTCTGACCTCATTTGTTTACTCGATAGTTAAACAACTTTTACACCAGGTACTGACCTCTAACCTCATTTGTATTCAATAGTTAAACTACTTTTACATCAGGTATCTGACCTCTGACCTCATTTGTTTACTCTATAGTTAAACTACTTTTACACCAGGTATCTGACCTCTGACCTCATTTGTTTACTCTATAGTTAAACTACTTTTACACCAGGTATCTGACCTCTGACCTCATTTTTTTTACTCTATAGTTATACTACTTTTACACCAGGTATCTTGAGATTTTTATCTAAAAGTTTTGCCAATGTCAATGGAGCTGGCCTGGCTCAGTCGGTAGCACGCTCGACTTGGGATCGTGAGGTCGTGAATTCCAGTCCCGCCGCCGGCAGGTTGGTTTCCTGTCCTTCGGATGAGACAGTAAAACTCGAGGTCCCGTGTCACTGTAGGTGTGGGCACATTAAAGAACCCTCACTGCTCAATGGCCGTAAGTGCCGAGCATAGGCCAAAATTTGAAGCCCTTCACCGGCATTTGGTGACGTCTCCATATGAGTGAAATATTCTTGAGTGAGATGTTAAACAACAATAAAACAAACAAAAATAAAGCCAATGTCAATGTAAAACAGATTTCCTTCCTCAGTTTAAGGTTTACTTGTAGTAAGCAAGAAGACAGTTTTTGTTCATTTGTAAAAATACATGGCAATTTTAATATGTGAAGTTGTGTTGACCGTTTAATATTGTTTGAAGAGGCCTCTATGGCCGAGTGGTTAGAGTATTGCGCTTTAAACCATGATGTCTCTCACCTCTAGTTAGTATGGATTAAAGCCCTGCTGCAACCTAAAGTGATTTTTTGAGAAAGTTTGCCAGTTTACTTGTAAGAAGGTTGGTGTTCTCCTCATGAATACATTGTAACCAGGTTCTTTCTTCCACCATTAAAACTGGCTGACATCACATGACTGAAAAATTGTCATTTAAAGCTGAACTAGGACGATAAAAAGATTTTGAACTTTGAATAAAAAAAATTTTGTTGAAAAAAAATGTTTTGAAACTTTTCCCACTTGATTTCCCCTCACAGCAGACATATTTGTAATTGTTTCACCAACCCACAACAGGTATAAAAGGCAGATTAGTTATATTGGTCATCATTGTATATCTGTACTCATGACATGAATAAAACTCACCTTCTGAAACAAAAACAAAGCGATCTGCTTCCTATTGCTTTATCCTGATTTACACTTTATTCTTCAAAATATCCAGTGTTCCCAGACACACAAAGACCTGTGTGAATCACGCAGTTTCAATACAAAACACAGACAAAAACAAAACACAGCAGTGCATTCACTTGTAGAAGATGTCTAACACATTATCATTTATATTGTCATTATGATGGTAACACAACAGGGATGTTAATTCCCTGTGTTGGTATCCTTACTTTGTAAACAGTGTCAGTGATGATAAAACAATTAATCCTCAAAATGTAGTGTATTTATGTGTATAACACTTTTCCAAGACTTTACCATCTTCATACACTGCTGTTCCATTGATCACAGCTTGCAGTGTCCTGACTGAAGACTTCAACTTCACAGCGGGGTGCCAAGATAAAGGAATGGTTTGAAATCTTTACAGATTTTGATTATGCAATTTTCACACAATATCTATGTACTTTTAAATCCCAATGCTATGGTAACATGCAAGTCCACTACATGTAGTTGTCTATAGATATTGAACACAGCGCATTATCCACACATGGTGTCACAATTTGTACATCAGATCCACTAATAGTTGTGTCTATTGATGGGGGTCGAGATGAGTAAGGTAAAACTTTTTTTTTAGCTTTTGATTTAATTTAATACACGTGTACCCCTGATTTGTATCCTTGTACCCCTATTTCTGCTACCCATGGAGTAAAACTCCTATTCTGAAAAAGCAGTGGTAACACTGATATCAATAAAATATGGTGTGTATATAGTAGTAGTATATAGTAGTTATATACAGTCAAACTTGTCTATAAAGGTCACTCAAGGGAACCAGGCCAAAGTAGCTGTTATAGACTGGTGGCCTTTATATAGAGGTTTATTCATTATAAAAAAAGTTAACAAAGGTTATGTTTGAATGGCCTTAATAGGCAGGTGCCCTGTATACAGAGGTGACATTAAATGCAAGTTTGACTGTAAACCCATACATATTTTGTAGACTCTCAAATGTTCTTCACAGACACTTTTTTTTAAAGTTTGAATTTATGCTGATGAACTGATTAATTTTAACTCATTCACCCCTCAAGACACATTTGGACTGGTCCAAGTCATTGATTTACAGAAGAGTCCATTGTTTTTCAGGATCTGATGAGTTAACTGTTGTTTGTGATTGTTATTTCAGAAGGGACAGGGTGCCCCATCAAGAGAGCCAGTAGTGTCAGAGGATGAACAGAAGAAAATGATGGCTTATTATTACAAAAAACAAGAGGAAATGAAAGTATGTCTTCTTTTAATTCTGTCCTTTTCATTTTGTTTTACTTGTGTTTTTGTAATATACCACATCATACATGCCATCCATCCCATTGGGACAGGAAAAGTCTCACAGAATAGCCCCTGCCCCTTTACTGTGAGACCAAGGCTCTGGTTCTTCCATAAAATTTTATCTTATCCCAGAGTCCTGGTGTGTGATGCAATTTTGTTCTCTTTAAGTTGCATTTTACGTGAGAACTAAGCATCAATGACCATCAGACCTGCATAACAAACTTGGAAAAAATTCAATTTTGCAGGAGACTCATATTTACAATGTACCCCATCGTCGTAAAACCACGGTCCGGAAATCGCTATGCTCTTTCGTATCCATGTTCTCATGCATCGAAATCTCTCACACACATCTTTATTATTCAGCCAATGCAAGTAAATGGTGCTTGCATTTGTCAACCAATCAGATCAAGGCTTTTAAACAATTTCAGAATTGTATTGGATCAACAGACCATGCGATAACTTCTGTTGCTGTGATTGGATAAATTTGACAACACCTACTGCTTATAAATATTCATTAGCTATGATTTGTTTATTGTTGTTTAACGTCCCACTCAAGAATATTTCACTCATATGGAGACGTCACCAAATGCCGGTGAAGGGCTTAAAATTTTGGCCTATGCTCGGCACTTACGGCCATTGAGCAGTGAGGGTTATTTAATGTGCCGACACCTACTGTGACACGGGACCTCGAGTTTTACTGTCTCATCCGAAGGACAGGAAACCAACCTGCTGCCAGAGGGACTCGAACTCACGACCTCACGATCCAGAGTTGAGCGCGCTACCGACTGAGCCAGGCCGGCTCCATTAGCTATGAGAAATTTCAGTCACATGAGACCACGGGTAGGATAGAGGATAACAATTCCGGGTGGTTTTTACGACGATGAGTGTACCCCAAAATGTATCAATCAATGCCAAGAAAGCTTGTCACTTGTAAATTAAGGAATCACTGCTTGAATTAACTGCTATCTATTGTCCCTGAAAACGTCCCAGAAATTTATCACATTTGTCTCAGAAAAATGTGCTTTGTTCCTTAAAATGTTGAGACCTCTTGATTTAAATTTATACAAATCAAAATGTCAAAAAAATTTCTTTGCATCAAGATATAGTATCAGAATGTAAATATTTGAATTATAAAATTGTAATTGTTCAAATATAGCATAATACAGAATTCAGTAGCTGGATGGATGGATAGATAGATAGAGAGAAATAGAGAGGGAGAAAGTGAGAAAGAGGGTCGTCTTGGTTAATGGAAAATACAGTAAAACTTGCTTTAGCGACCACCTGGTCATAAAGTTTTTGGCTGCCCCAATAGTACCATTTGTGTACAAATCAACCTCTGTATAAAGACCACCTCCCTATAAAGTTTGGTTTTGTTATGTCCGTAAGAAGGTCTTTATATACAAGTTTCACTGTATTTTTCTTTTTTCTTTTCAGAAACTTGAACAAGAGTCAGAGGATGCATATCTGGAATCATCTTGGGCAGATTCCAATCAGCTGAAGCGTCAGTTTCATGGAATGAACAACATAAAGTGGGGACCACGATGATATCTCGTTATACCATCTAACCATTATTCATTTCTCATCAGTGTCACTAAATTCACTTGGATTTGAGTGTTGCCCATTACTGACTTACATGAACATGTTGTCCATGGATTTTAGTTTCATTTTTTTGTTGAAGTACAGGTGCATATTTCCTTCAGTGAGTTTTTTTTTTTAAAAAATACGTACCGATACATAATGGCTGTCGGGTACATGGCATTGATAGTCAGATGAATAATTGTGTAAACTGTATACAGTGGAACCTGTCTTGAAAGACCACTCTCATAAAAGACCACCTTTCTTAAAAGACCACATTGTGAAAACCATTTTGTTGAGTAATCCCTTAAATAAAACTTACCTCTTTTGAGAGACCAACTGTCTCGAGAGACCACATTTCAGTGGCAGATGGGGCGGTCTCTGAAGACAGGTACCACTGTATCATGTAGACCAAGAGAGAGTGATGGATGGTTGTATTGTAAGACAAAGACCAATGCTTTAATTTTTCATTGATTGTTCACATTTCATAATATCATAATGTCATACACAAACTCTGGATCAGGATGCCTACCTAACGTTGATAGCATAGTGGGACCTGTCTTCAAAGACCACTGCCATGGAATACTAACTGTCCTGAAATATTGCCAGTCCTGTGAAAGACCACATTTAGAAATCACCTGATGAAAAATTTCTTTTGTTTTGACCTGTCTTAAGAGACTGCCTGTCTTGATAGACCACCTGTCTTGATAGACTGCCTGTCTTGATAGACTGCCTGTCTTGATAGACCACCTGTCTTGATAGATCACCTGTCTTGATAGACCACCTGTCTTGATAGACTGCCTGTCTTGATAGACCACCTGTCTTGATAGACCACATGTCTTGATAGACTGCCATGTCTTGATAGACTGCCTGTCTTGATAGACTGCCTGTCTTGATAGACCACCTGTCTTGATAGATCACCTGTCTTGATAGACTGCCTGTCTTGAGACACCACATTTCCATGGCAGACTGAGTGTTCTCACAAGATAGATTATACTGGTATATGTGAATTTTTTTCATATCCGAGATTTGGTCTTGATCTCAACAATGAAATGAATTATGATAAACAAAAGTCTTAAAAAATTATTTATGTATTTGAATTGTGACTTTAAATGAAATTTAGGAAATTAATTTGAATTTATGTTCAGTCAATCAAAGGAACAGGCAAGTTGCCATTGTAGACAGGTGGCCTTTATAAAGAGGTTTATTCATTCTAAAAACATTAACAAAGGTTATGTTTGAATGACCTTTATGGGCAGGTGCTCTTTATACAGAGGTGACCATATATGCAAATTTGATGGTATATTTTGAATTTCAAAAAATATGATATATGTATTTCTTTCATGATGGAATTTCCATGTTAAATTCACTTATTATTCAAATTAATGATTCTCTGAATGGAATTGTATAAAAAAATGTATTTAATGTATTTATTTCCACATTTTATTGGAATAAAACAATAGAAAATTTTCCTGAATGTCGGGTTTCATTTTTTTTCACATTGTATTATTCATTACCTAGATATGTTAATCAACAGACTGCATGAGATCATTAGTGCGGAAGGATTCAACAAAAGCTGTGCTGAATCCTTCTTCTACTATGATCTTGTGCAATGAATGGATGGAATTCTGTTTAGAAAAGTAGTTCAAGAGGAATCCAACTGCACTGCAATACGATGTTACATTTTGCACGGGCGTATTAAACTCTGTATTACCGGTATAACTATTATGATTACAAATGCATGTAACATACATACAGAGTAGAATCTCGTTATCTCGAAATTCACGGGACCTCTCCTATTTATTTTGAGATATTTGGAACTTTGGGACAATCAAAATTTATCCATCTATAAAAATTGGGATCAGCCGTTCAACTTTGACAAAACCGTAATTTTGGCTCGTCTGGTTTTGTCGTTAATGAGATTCCACTGTATATACATGTATATCTTAAAATAAAAATTAAGACATCGTACAATTTCATCTTTATTATTTAACTGATATTCCTATCACGTACATATGCACTAGAAATATGAAATTGATTAACAATTCATCAACATTTAGTTTAAGGACTCACAACGAATTAACTGTATTGTCTATAATCAATGAATTCATTAAATCACCCCAAATATTACATATGGACTGTTCCCTTTAACTACTGGAAAAGTCCATTGCTGGCTTTGAAGGTGAATGAGTAAATATGTTTAAAATAGCTTCATACATTTGTAAATATGACAGGTTCAACATGAATTGATAAAATCACTGCGAGTTCAAGATGATATTTGTACATGTACATGTTTCCAGTGAACCTTTTCTTGTTTTTTACTGTTGTTAGGTCCAATTGTTTCAGTGTGAACCCTTGTACAGAATTTATATGGTACAGGAAATGATCAGTTTATATTAGTTTTACGTACAAATATGTGTATGATCACGTAGAAATTTTGAAGTCAAGTTTTTTCTTTCAACATTACACTTTTGTGTCTTTGTTTATGTCTGGAATGTACTGGGTAATGCTAAAAAAAAAAAAAAAATGAAAAAAGGAAAGTTTCCATATCTGGTCATCTTGTAAACATGAACTAAGATATAACTTCTATTTTTCAATACCACATATAAAATTGTCATTTTATGCCATGCTAAGTTTTAGACTGATCTAAGCAATAAGGAAATTGGTGGATAAGTTTTGCCATGACGATTCATATAATGGTGTTGCAAAATCATGTATCATAAATAAACTCATAACTGCCAAAACAGTCCAAAATAACAAGTACAGTGGAACCTGTCTTTTAAGACAACAGTCTGAAAACCACTTGGTTAAATGATCCATTAAATAAAACCTCTTTTGAGAGACCACCTGTCTTGAGAGACCACATTTCAGTGGCATATGAGGTGGTGTCTCAAGACAGGTGCCATTGTATTGCTTGTAATTAATGCGTCTGATAACAAGATGCACCTAATACTTGTAAACAAAACACGAGTGCCAAAATTATTCATTTCTGTTAAAAATTGACATCTGCTAAAACAAAGTATTAGTTGGGCTTGTCTGATTCAAATCAAGAGTATGCAACATGATTTACAGAAATAATGAAAGAAATAGTAAAATTAGTCCAAATTTCAGTCTGTATTATTCAACTTGTTCACCCTACACACACACACACTTGGAATGGTCCATGTCAAAGATCGTGAGTAGAGTTAATTGATAGTCATGGATAGATTAACCGATTTATATTTGTAAATTTTTTGAAAACTGCTTGGTTAGATATTCGTTTTAATAAAACCTTTTTTGAAAGACCACCTGACTTGTAAGACCACATTTCAGTGGCAGATGTAGTGGTCTCTCAAGACAGATTCTACTGTATTAGTGTTTAATGCAACAACCAACAATTATTCAGTTATATGGTGGCAGCCAGTATTTAATTGTGGAGGAGAGAACCCGGATACAATATATCCAGGAAGAGACCACTGGCCTCTGGAAGTTAACTCAGCTTAGGTTCCAGCAGTGCTTGAATCTGCACTGACTAGGTGAAAGAATTCATGTTTTAAAGTGTGATGTTCTAACCACTTGGTCACAGAATATTTTCACATGTTTTCATCTTAAATGATAAAAAAATAAGTTCTTCTCGAGTAATAACTGAATATGTTGGTGATGAGTCCCGATCTTTGCACACAAACTAACAGTACACGATAATGAAGCAATGAAATAGACAATTAGATTCATGTTTGTTGTGGTGTACCCGTTTTACCTCAGTGAACACAATACGTAACATATTTATCAGCTATATACGTTCATATACCACGTTATGTAGTAGTCGTTTATTTAATTACGGTAACAATATATTTCAACAGCACTACAAAGAAACATATATTATACATCTGAAATGTACTTGTCAATCAAAATTTATATAACCGGTTTTTAAAATGGAAAACTTATTCATTTCATTTTAATAAATCATGCTTAAAACTAGTCTCTAAGTCCATTAACAAATTCACAACTTAAAATAGAATTAGAACGTATATAAAACTTATATTTAGTAGAAATGTTAAAATTCCAAATACCGGTATTGATTCCATGTATCCTTCTTTCAGATGCTTCATAGGGATATCCTACAATTGTCATTTTACAAATTTTTAAGGTAGCAAGATAAAAATTTAATCTTCGCAGACACGGGTAATTACTTTAACAGTTGAACGTGATTATGTTAAAACAAAATAAACAAACAAAGAGCCTGTATTTTGACATTTTGCAGTGTAATTCTGAACCATTTAGATCAAGAACACTTGGTTTCTTAGATGATAGAGTTCCCTTTCATCTCCATACATCTTACATGGGACACAGTTTTTAAATTTGTTTTATTAACATTTTAAATAAATACAAACTTTTATGATAAAACATGATAAATAAAATTTTATGAAACTGTAAGAAAGAACGCCCTTACAACTATGATGGCATCAACCAATGAGATCTGCTGTCACATAATTGCTAACAGGTCTGGACAAAACACTGCAACACCATAATTAGAAACTCTCAGACATACTTGACCTAGAATCCTCTTGTAACATCCACCATATTTATTTTACTGCTGTTCTATCCAGGCAGCAAGCTTTTTTAATGTTGGAATTGAGAAACTGGTTACAATATTAATGTACCCAGGAAGAGACCCAGCCAGCCTTCCAACAGTAAACCTGGCTACAGTGAACTCAGGAGAAGACCACTGACCCTCTGTAAGTAAACTGGCAAACTTCATCACATACATAAGTCTTAGAATCCAATGGGGATCAAACTTGGGCCAATGGGAGGAGACAGAGATCTTGTTAAGGTACGATGCTCTAAGGATATGAACGCGGAGATCCCAATACATGTAATGATTTGACATTACGTTGGTTTTTAATGAAAATTTGAAAGAAAAGAGCCATTATCTAAATATGATTACTGACAATGAATGATTACAAAATAACTAATAAGTATAGGTAGTATATCATTTTTGCTGCCTTTCATAATGTAAGAACATGTGTATACATGTAATGTGCTTATACCAAAACAAAAGGGGAGATAACTTGTGTCTACATGCCATGGATAATAAATATATACATCAGTTAAAATGACTCAAGTTTTAAGATTTTACATAATTGACTAATTCTGCACTGATGATGTCAATGACATCATGTAATAGTGAAGTATCAAGTGTATATCAACGAATTAATGTCATAATGGTGTTGGATGTAACGAGTCTACTGTGTCCCAGCAAACCCAGATTTAAATGATTCACAGCAAGAATTACAGTAAAATGGAACATAGCCTATCTGAATCAAAGTTTTTTTTAATTATGACTTTGGTTATTTTTTAATTATGACTTTGGTTATTTTTTATGATTGCATATATGTTGTTCCCATGCAATAACCTTTTTTATGAAAAACAACATACTTGCTGAGACAGTAATGATGTAATAAAGTGTCTTATATATTTCTTAATTTATGAATATGTGTGATGTAATAAACATGTGATGTAATAATTCTGTGATGTAATAAACATGTGATGTAAGAAATTCTGTGATGTAATAAACATGTCATGTAATAAACATGTGTGATGTAATATGTGATGTAAGAAGCATGTGATATAATAAATATGTGGTGTAATAAATATGTGATGTAATAAACATGTGATATAATAAATATATGATATAATAAATATATGTGATGTAATAAACATGTGATACAATAAATGTGTGATATAATAAAATGTGATGTAAGAAAAACATGATGTAATAAACATGTTTGATGTAATAAATATCTGACAAGATGTAATGTAACAAACTGGTGTATGACACATCACATACCTAATGTAATAAAAATGTAATGTTATGTACTTGATATAGCATATGACTGATGTCAGATACATAATTGTCATAATACAACACATCCAAGAAGAGGAAACAAATTTATCTTGTCTACTTATAAAATTGAAATCCAGAAGTTAAAATTGAAATAATATTTATTAAAACAAGAATGTATGTGACATTATATTGGGAAACTGTGATTAAAATGACATCATATTATCATTCAGTAAAATTTCTGGTATTAAAAAGACATTGTAAACTGTATGAAGTTTAGAATATGTCAAATTCACAACCATCTCAAATTGACAGGGTTTTTTTTGTTTTTGTTTTTGTTTTTTTGTTAATAAAAAAAAACCAAAACATTTTCCATTAAGCAACATCCTAAAGCAACATGAATATTTTAAAAGCGACATATATGATTGACATCTAATATACAGCACCTAAATTTGACCAATCAACTGTACATGATAAAAAGATGCTATTTACATATAAATCATGTTGGTAAAAGTATTGCATCAATTGTTTACAATCATATAAATAGTTATCCAATATTTACACAAATATTTTGTAATATTAAGGTAATAAAATATCAGCTACACAAAACATTCAACCATGACAAACATGTGCATCAATATAAAACTTATGTTGTTTGAGAATGTTTTAAGTTAATGAAATTTTGTCCACCCCATGGTCCCCATCCAATTCATGTAATGATCTTGGAATGGAAAAATGACAACAAGAAAGATAACTCTTACAATTTAATTGGTTTGCCTATCCTTGTTGGCTTGATTAAAAACTTTTTTCTTTATATAATGAATTTAAAGATTTGTTCTCCAGTACAAAATTAAATATGAAATTTTATTCATTATAAAAGAAAAAAAAAATGGAGGTAGCTCAACTAAAACTAATAAAATAAAAAGAAGTTTGGCAAAGTTCTTTATCTCTGAGTGAAGTGGAATTTTGTAAAAGAATATTCAAATGAATTTTTATAATGAGATCAGAATCAGTCTTTTTCTGTTTCCAAAATGTTATATATTATAAACTTTTTGTCTGATTTTTCAAAAATAAATATCACTGTAATGTAAGCCTGAGATTCACACACATGTATGAGTAGCTCTTTCAACATTATAAACTGTAATGGACTGGTCTAAGACAATAGCAAAGAGCATACCATTTAAATACATAGGGATGATAGGTTAACTTTAACATTATACATGTAGTTATGCTTCAAGTACAAAAATGTACCGGTAGATCTATCTTAACAAAATGTTTGAAAAGATTCACTGAATAAAAATTATTGACATTTTTGCTTCTTACTTCGTTGCATTCAGGAGGGAAATTTTCCATACTTTCAACAAGTTTGACGAAGGTAACATTTTGTTAAAAAAGATTAATCACAGTTTCAGCCAAGAGTTTGCCCTTTTTAAACAGGTCATACTAGCTAAATGAATATATTCAGATCTTGTGTCAAAAAGTTAACATACATCCAGCTCTCCATTCATCCATTAAAATCACAGTATGGTCATAATGCACAACATATTATTTTCCTATTTTTATAGAGTATATTATAATAGTATCTATAGATTTTGATGACCTAGTGTTTAAAATTTATGACTTGACCCGATTTTTAAGACTATAACCGTAAAAGTTTAAATAATTGCTAACGCTAAATACATTTGAGATATTTGGTAAAAATCATAATAACGACATGATCATATCCTAAATTTTCACCAGGAAATCAATAACTTATGGAATGCAATCAACGATAAATGGGGACTTGAGTTAAGATTTAGAATTTTTTCCAACACTAAATACTGATGAATAAGTTTTTAAATTTGACATGATATGGTTAACTTATTGACCACTGGCTATTCACACTTATCTACTTAAAATTAAGGAACATAAAATACTGCTTCAACGACAGATCTCCATGTAGTCATCTCCATTACCACAAGATTTTGTTTCATAGAGTTACCTCCCCTTACAGTTGCTTTTGTACTTTTTGTTAAAAGGCATATAAGCTGTCAAATAGATTGTTTTTGGTTTGTATTAAAAGTTTCAAATATTTGATGTTTTATACAAATAAAATGTTCTGAAAATATCCAGGTTGAAAAAAAAATTGTTGTTAAAATGTCATTATTTGTGAAAAGAAATTGATTGTGAATAATGGGTGAGTTAACGTTGGAATCTTTCATGGATCTCGATGCACAAAATTGTGAAGGCCCTATAGTGCCCCTTTAAACTTTCAATGGTGTAATTTTAATGCATTTTCATTTATGAATTAATTTTTGAAATAAACTTTGTTCTAAATAAGATTTTAGTTTATCAGAAAAAACATTGGACAGCAAAATGAAACTGTTTTCCACAAAATGACGTCAAGGAATAATCAGTTACCATGACAACATTTCAAATTTTATAAGACTATGTATCATTTTAATGTGCAAAGTTACAAGACTACTTATCTGAAAAGTGTCAATTTAAAGATAAAATTGTCCGAGAAAAATTCATCTGTGGAAGTAGTCCTATAAAAACTCAGTAACACCCCCCCCCCCCCCCCCCCCAAAAAAAAAAGAAAATCCCACATGCACATCCACACAGTCACTCACACAACTACATACATCCCAGATATCATTTTCTCCAGCACTAAAGACTAATACACCACCATTGGATTGTATGATACATGGAAAATTGTCTTTGGACCGCCCTATCTGAAAGTAATCTATTGCACAATGTCTACAGCCCTATTCTGTATGCAGTGTTTGATAAATGAAGTAAGAGTGAAATTCGAACTTATTTATTTATGTACAAGTGCAGGAATTTTCCACCCTATCATGGATGGTGAAATAAGTACCCCATTCCAAATACAAAAAAAAAATCCCCAATTTGCAGTCAGAATTTCCCAATTGAAATCAAATGACAATGGATTTGAAGAGATTCTTGTATTTTCACATAGTTTTGTGTATTTTTAGATTTTCCAATTTCTTTAAAATGTTCCCAATTCAAAAGACCCATGGCCAATTCCCAAAGGAATGTGGAAAATCCCTGAAGTGTACACACGAATGTCAACTTATATTATAAAGAAAAACACAATAGACGGAAATATATCAGATACCTAAAACATCAATTCTGAAACATTTCATCAGCTTTAGTTTGAACATAAGAAATTTGAAACTGAAATTGAAGTATCAAAGTGGGATGATTTCATGAGTATTTTTCACCATCGTGCATTAGATAATTTTACTTTTATCTTGTTAAGAATAAAATGATAAACACGAAAAAAAAAAAAAAATGACATGTGACCACCGGAAAACAACTTGTTACTTTACAAATGTTTGATCGCCAATGTAGCCATTTCTCCTGTACAGGGCACCTATAACCAATCATACCATACTTATCAATATATCATCAACACACTGTAGAAACAGAAAAATTCGTCGTAGTTTTAATTTCGTTTATTTCCTTGTTTTCATTTGTCCATGAAATAAAAATCCATTATGAAATTGTACATAAATTACACATATTAATACTAATCGGTTCCTTTACAAATATATTTTTTTATTTCAAAAGAATTTGAAGATAATGTATTTGTTTGATTTGAAAAAAAAACCCAAAATTTAACCCCACAAAAGTTTTTGATTCTACAGTGTGTTACTAACACAGTGGCACAACATACATACATATATATATATATAAAATCTACATACATCAGATCTTATTTTCACAAATACATACATTTGTTCATTCATATCAACAGCAAAACCCATATTTTTTTTGGCGACAAAACAAAACATAAAAATTCAAAACAGTAGCACCTTAAATTAAAAGAACTGCTAAAATATCAAACTGTTGGTTATCATCCATAGTAATGATTTAAACTTCTGTCTCCATTGTCTATAAGACTAGCTCTAACCAGTGTACTCCGAGGCTCAAATCGGACAACTTCGATCCTATCAATTGAGTCACTACGAGATAAAGTCGGAGCCTCGATATGATTCCCCGGTGGTGCTGAATTTCTATAAACTGGATCCGTGACATCTAATTTGGCTTTTCTGTCTTTTTTATTTTTTAATGCAAGTTTGATCAACATAATGATAAGAAGTATGATTATTCCCGCACAAATTCCAACAATCATGTAGAGCAGAGCTTTTTCTTGATTGTCTGAAAAAAAAAACAAAAAGAAAAAACTATAATTCATTTCCATTCTGTCTTGTGAAAATCTTACACTGGTACTGCAGTGACTGGATATCCTGGGATTTTCCACACTCCTTTGGGAATGGGGCCTGGGCCTTTTTGAATCGAGAATTTTAGTAATATTTTATTGAAATTGTGAAATCTAGAAATACAACAAAATATTTGAAAATACAAAAATCTGTTCATATGTCTTGTCATTGGTCTTCAACTGGGAAATTTCAGTTGCAAATTGGGGACAAATGCATTACCATATTTTAGCTTTGGGAATGGGGCCTCATTTTGGCCCTGTATTATAGGGCGGAAGATCACTGATATCTACTAGTATGTTATTTATCTCTTGCGTTAAAAAAGTGAAGACAAAAATACACCGAGATATGTGAAAAGTAACAATATTTAGTGTATTACTATAGTAGTAATTACTGGGTGTTTTCATAATGGACCTGTTACAGGTCCAAGGTCTGTACTAATGGCCCAGGATGCCTGTAATGGTCTGAGGTAACAACAAGGATAATTACATACATACAAGGTCATAGAACAGGGCCATCATGAAAACTCATTTCTTAATACATTCATTAACCAACAAAACAGGGGAAATATTCATTTTATATTGTTTTGTTTACAGGTCAAACAATAGTCTATGTTATTGAAATCTATATATATACAATCACAATGTTAACATATTGTTAATACGTACTCTCAAAAAAATTTATAGTGTTGAGCCAGTCAACAATAAGCCCTGTGGCAGCAGTATTTCCCTGACCAGACGATGGCGCTACAGGTGCTGCTGAGGGTAATGTGGTGTTTATACACAATACGGTTGTGTTACTTTTAGTCTCTTTATTATCTGATCCCTTCACGTTTTTATCACTGTTGTTTAATGTATAGTCCGCCTTGTTGTCGGAGCTCGTTTGATCGGCATCATCTAAAAATAGAAACATGTTAAAGATAAATAATGAAAGACTGAAGATTTTTTTTTCCTTTTTTTTTTTTAAACACTTTGAGTTTTATATTCAGTAATTTTTAACAAAGTGAGCGAAAAAAACCCACAATGCCTCATAAGATTAAATCATTCTTGAAAATTTCAAAAAGTTCCATAAGAAATCCGGCCTCAGTGGGATCATCACCATAAAATGGTGAGACAGTTTGCATGTTCCTTTTAACCTAAAGGCTATGTCAGCAGGAGTATCATACTCCCAGTAGGAGTACTCACATGCCGGACAGGTCGAGGGGTAGTGACCAGACAAAGTGTGATCCCCTGGTCCTTCGGGTTGGGGGTTGGGCTAATAACCCTCTCTTCGTTTAAAACACTTATTACAAAAACCGGAAACATAAGAAATTGATATATGATAACGTCTGTCTTTAGGGTAAATGGTATACTTATGATGTATAAGTAACAGACTTGACTAGTAGTGCAGTTTTATAGCACATTCCAATAAAAAAATATTTTAAACATCTGAAAGTTCAAGAATTAACCCTTTCAACCCTACAGACCATAATAGAGTGGTTTTAAACAATGGAAAGAGCATACTACTCAGATATTCAGGGGTGAAAGGGTTAACAACATTAAAGTCTGGATTTATAAGTGAGATCATGTAATTTCTGTTGTTCGGCATATTTCTTTAATTGAAATGTATTTATGAATATAAATAAATTTTGAATTGTGTTTGTTTGGTCCTGTTAACTTGCTAACGAGGGACAGGTGCTTCATGATATTTACTTGTTTGACAGCAAAATGCAGGCCTACTGGTGCCGGACAACATACAACAGGTATCATTGTTGAATCTTGTTATCTAAAGAAAGCTTAAAGTAGGGTAGTACACATTTTTCAACATTACAAATACTGTATACCTAGAAAAATGTCCTTCTTTTTACAACAGAAAACATATCCCCCTGTCTTAAAGTCGCCCTAAATTACTATACAGTGAAACTTGTATATAAAGACCCCCTTACAGATACAACAAGACCGGTCTTTATAGTCAGGTGGTCTTTATATAGAGGTTGATTTGTACACAAATGGTACTATTGGGGACATCAAAAAACAGTGTTTATGACCAGGTGGTCTTTATACACAGGTGGTCACTAAAGCAGGTTTTATGTAGTGTCATGGATGGCAGGTATGTTTTGATTCAATTATTTAGCTTAAAAAATTTTGCTTCCATTTTAAATTTGCCCGCTCTGTCAAGGTTGAAAATTAAGCGGCAGCGAAAATATCCTGATATACAGTAGAACAAGAGATTGTTGAAATTCTTCATTTTGTATTTGTCATAATTAATAGAACCACTAATGGAGAAGAAAAAGATAAAGTTGCTATTTACCTGCCGGAAAAATATCGGGAGATTTTGTAATTTCATTTAGCACTGTATCAGATGATGAAGTTGATTTAGAGTAACTTTGGTCCTCAACCGTTGTAGGTTTTTTCTTTTTCCTTTTCCTCTTTTTCTTATTTTTGTGTCGGATTTTGTGCCGTTGCATATCTTTTAAAATCTTTTTAGGTACTGAAAATGGAAAAAAATATATAAATAAACTTACATACTATATGTTTTTAAAGTAGAGTTGACAAACAAAGAATTTTAAAAGTTAAGGAAATACTGTAGAATCAGAACATTTCGGTACGGTTTTAATTTTGTTTATTTCATTGCTTTCATTAATCAACGAAATTAAAACCATGATGAAATGTACAAAAATTATACCTAGTAATACATAGATCTAAGGTTCCTTTTATAAAAACATTTTTTTTTTATTTCAACGAAATTTAATGTCAATGAATTTGTTTTATCTTCAAAAGAACAAAATTTTAACCATACAAAATTATCTGATTCTACAGTAGTTTGTGTTATTGTTGTTTAACTTTCACCGCAAAATTTTCATTCACATGGCAACCACAAGGTGCCACAAATTCTATCTGTTTTGACAATGCAAAATGGCATTTTTAATGTGCCACACTGCCATTACACAGGATCCGTGCTGGAATTTAACCTTGGATCCCTCATTTGCTAGAATAATGATCAGACAGTCTATGCCACAACTAGCAGTACTTGAGCTAGAGTGATCCAAAAGGACGGCTGAAATACCAACCCCCAAACCGCCAATCCTCAGTTTTTATTTTTTTTCTCCATCAATAGGTGATATTACCTCTAATTAATGTATAGTGAGTGACAGACTGTGGTATGCAGGTTTGGCATTGTAACAGTGGATTTTGTTCTTTGAGCAATGGTGGCGATATGTGAGTTTGGCCCTATAATGGGGCATTTGTTGCCCATATTTTTAATTACTTTCATAAAACACCTATATAGATTAGTCGTCAATAAACGCTTTACGGTCCATTGTATTCAGACGTCTGCCTCATTCAGTTACAGGCATTCATTTAATCATGACTGTGTGATGGGGAAATGAAAACTAACGATGATTTAACAAGGAAAAAATCTAAGACATCCTCATTGCTAGTCTAGACTTCTATCAACTGACCTTTGCCCTCTGCTTTCTTGATTGTACATAGAAGATGGTGAAAAATTGTCCAGACAAAAGCGTACATTGTAACATCTATACATAATAACCAGTAGTTTGTGATACAGCAATCAATATCATTGTCGATTTCACTGTATTTGATATCAACGTTTTATACAGATAATGACAGAATCTATACATAATAGAACATTAGTAACATTCACTGTCCCAGCTGTATTGCAAGTTTGACTATGGTGAACTCTTCTGTCTTGAGAGACCACTCTCATAAGAGACCAACTGTTTTGTGACGTACACCATAATCGGAGAACCACCTAGTTAAACAATTCTTTTAATAAAGCCTTTTTCAAGGGACCACCCATCTTGAAAGACAACATTAGAGTGGTAAATGGGGTGGTCCCCAAAGACCGGGTTCTTCTGTTCTGGTAACTTAAGTTATTTGTTTACTCACAAGACCCAAGATACACATAAACATATTGTATACCCGGACATTTTCATTGCCACTTAATTTTTGCCCTTAGATGAGAGGGCAAATTCAAAATGAAAGTGAAATTTTCAAGCTAAAGAATTGAAGCATGAACATGTTATCCATGTGTTATTATGGGCAAATTTAAGATGAGCCTAATATATTTTTTGGTGAAAAAGGGCGAAAATAAGTGGAAGTGAACATTTTCAAATATATAGAAGAAATATTTACCTGGCAGAAATAAAAATCAATAGCACACATATCTTAGTAAAAATAAATATCAAATATTGATACTTCCTGTTAAATATTTAAATGAAAAAAATATCAAATCCAAAGGAAAGTAGTAATACGACTCCAGCTGGTACAGGTATGATATTTACATCAGAACAGGTGGTGTACATTTCACAGAGTTTTATCAGAGGTAAATTTTTCTCCACACCTGTTTTACCTTACAGTTGAACAAACAAAGGGACAAATTACATTTATGCAAAACTTTATCAAAGGTAACATAACCAGTGTTTATTAATGCGATTTTAACTCTGTCACTTACACAGAGTGAAACTTATACACCACTTCAGTTTAATGTGCTGAGATTATTTCATCTTTCGCTGTTTATGATAAATTATGTAATTCAATCCAATATAACGTAAAAGATAGGCGATTAAAATGTGATATATCGTAAGCATATCAAAGGTTAATCAGTACTTAGCAACTGATTTAGAAATGTTTTATTTCAGGCGAAAAAATGAAAAGATATGTTTAACGTACCCAAGTCCATCAGAGTTTCAGACAAAATTTTTACAATACAGTGAAACCTGGTTTCAGAGACCACTGTTGTAAAAGACCACCTGTCATGGAAGACCACATTTTCAAAACCACTTGGTTCAATAATCCTTTCAATAAAACGTCTTTTGAGAGACAAACTGTCTTGAGAGACATTTCAATGGTAAAAGGGATGATCTTTCAAGACAGCTTCTCCTGTAGTTTTGTCAATTTAAATTTTTTTTTTCTTTCAAAAATATGAAATTTTGTTTGATTTATATATTGAAAGCAGAAATTAAGAAAAAAAATATGCATATTCATTGACTCAGCACGGCAAACAAGTAATTTTTGAATAATGGCCTTGTTTTATTTTCAAAAGTTCAGAAAATAACTCTGATACAAAACTGTGGTTCAAATATAAATAGTGTAACACCCATATGTCATTCCAACTTCGATGGCCTTTGTGTTTTACCCCGCAAGAAATTCAAAGGTATTTGATTTCATCAAATTTGGTTAATGTGGGTACAGGATATTAATATGTCCCTATCATTTTCTGACATTGATGTTAACAAGTTTACTTTCATTTTGTGAAGTACAGTGATACGATTAAAATATGTAAACGTGATATTAAACACAGGTGAACTACTGACCGCAATACATTTGTCAAATAGATTAAAAATAAGTAAAAAAAAAAAAAAATACATTCAAAAATCTGGAAAATCTTGATAGTGTAATGTGAAGTACAGGAAACTGGACTAAAAATTGTGTTTGTGATAATAAGAGCTGTATAATATGTCAAATGTCATCATTTATAAAATGAAAACTTACATAGGCTAAAATCAGGAAAACAAAAAGAAAAAATTCCAAACAAATTGTGTAGGTCTACGTGTTTTTTTTTTTTTTCTTTATCTCTTGTTGATACTACACAAAATTCTGCTTACTTAGAGAGGCTATGAAATTCAGGTTACTTAGAAAGGCTATGAAATTCAGGTTACTTAGAAAGGCTATGAAATTCTGGTTTCTTAAAAAGCTATGAAATTCAGATTACTTAAAAAGGCTATGAAATTCTGGTTACTTAAAAAGCTATAAAATTCAGGTTACTCAGAAAGGCTATGAAATTCTGGTAACTTAAAAAGGCTATGATATTCAGGTTACTTAAAAAGCTATGAAATTCTGGTTACTTAAAAGGCTATGAAATTCTGTTTACTTAAAAAGGCTATGAAATTCAGGTTACTTAGAAAGGCTATGAAATTCTGGTTTCTTAAAAAGCTATGAAATTCAGATTACTTAAAAAGGCTATGAAATTCTGGTTACTTAAAAAGCTATAAAATTCAGGTTACTCAGAAAGGCTATGAAATTCTGGTTACTTAAAAAGCTATAAAATTCAGGTTACTCAGAAAGGCTATGAAATTCTGGTAACTTAAAAAGGCTATGATATTCCGGTTACTTAAAAGGCTATGAAATTCTGGTTACTTAAAAAGCTATAAAATTCTGTTTACTTAGAAAGGCTATGAAATTCTGTTTACTTAGAAAGGCTATGATATTCCGGTTACTTAAAAAGCTATGAAATTCAGGTTACTTAAAAAGCTATGAAATTCTGGTTACTTAAAAGGCTATGAAATTCTGTTTACTTAGAAAGGCTATGAAATTCTGGTTACTTAAAAAGGCTATGAAATTCTGGTTACTTAGAAATGCTATGAAATTCAGGTTACTTAAAAAGACTATGAAGTTTAGGTTACTTAGAAAGGCTATAGAATTCAGGTTACCTAAAGGCTATGGAATTGAGGTTACTTAGAAAGGTAATAGAATTCAGGTTACCTACATGAAATTCAGGTTACTTAGAAAGGCTATAAAACTAAGGTTACTTAAAAAATCTATGAAATTCAGGTTACCTGAAGTCTATGGAATTCAAGTTACTTAGAAAGGCTATAGAATTCAGGTTACCTAAAAGACTATGACATTCAGGTTACTTAGAAAGGCTATAAAATTAAGGTTACTTAGAAAGGCTATGGAATTCAGGTTACTTAGAAAGGTTATGAAATTCAGGTTACTATAAATGGCTATGAAATTCAGGTTACTTAAAAAGGCTATGAAATTCAGGTTACTTAGAAAGCTATGCAATTCAGGTTACTTAAAAAAGCTATGGAATTCAGGTAACTTAAAAAGGCTATGAAGGCTATATGTGCTTGTGAATCTTTGAAAGAATACAAGTTTTGAAAAAAAAATTATCTGAAATCTTTTAATCCATATCTATGCGCATGAATATAATGAAACATTCACTTATCCATTATCTGTAAAACTTTATATTCTGAAGTATAATCAGGATAAAAACATCACAAGTCAGACACCTGGTATGCAGTTGTTGTGAGCTTCCTGAATGTACCTTAAATGTACTTAGTTACTGTACTGTAATTTTATACAGTGGGATCTGTGCTCATCAGATACATAATGCTTAACAACATCACTGTGCTCATCTAACACGTACTGCTTAATCCCATTACTGTGTTCATATGATGACATACTGCTTAATCCCATTACTGTGTTCATATGAAGACATACTGCTTAACCCCATCACTGTGCTCATCTGACATATACTGCTTAATCCCATCACTTTGCTTATCTGACACATACTGCTTATTCCCATCATTGTGCTCATCTGACACATACTGCTTTATCCCATCACTGTGCTCATCTGACATATACTGCTTAATCCCATCACTTTGCTTATCTGACACATACTGCTTATTCCCATCATTGTGCTCATCTGACACATACTGCTTTATCCCATCACTGTGCTCATCTGACATATACTGCTTAATCCCATCACTTTGCTTATTTGACACATACTGCTTATTCCCATCACTGTGCTCATCTGACACATACTGCTTAATCCCATCACTGTGCTCATATGAAGACATACTGCTTTATCCCATCACTGTGTTCATCTGATACATACTGCTTAATTCCATCACTGTGCTCATCTGACACATACTGCTTTATCCCATCACTGTGCTCATCTGACATATACTGCTTTATCTCATCACTGTGCTCATCTGATAATGCTTAATCCCACCATTGTGCTCATCTGACCCATGCTGCTTAATCCCATCAATGTGCTCATATGAAGACATATTGCTTAATCCCATCACTACGATCATCTGAAGACATACTGCTAAACCACATCATTGTGCTCATCTGACACATACTGCTTTATCCCATCACTGTGCTCATCTGACCCATACTGCTTTATCCCATCACTGTGCTCATCTGACCCATACTGCTTTATCCCATCACTGTGCTCATCTGACACATACTGCTTAATCCCATTACTGTGCTCATCTGACACATACTGCTTAATCCCATTACTGTGCTCATCTGACACATACTGCTTTATCCCATCACTGTGCTCATCTGACACATACTGCTTTATCTCATCACTGTGCTCATCTGATAATGCTTAATCCCACCATTGTGCTCACTGACCCATGCTGCTTAATCCCATCAATGTGCTCATATGAAGACATATTGAACCCCATCACTGCATCTGAAGACATACCTAAACCACATCATTGTGCTCATCTGACACATACTGCTTTATCCCATCACTGTGCTCATCTGACCCATACTGCTTTATCCCATCACTGTGCTCATCTGACACATACTGCTTTATCCCATCACTGTGCTCATCTGACACATACTGCTTAATCCCATCACTGTGCTCATCTGACCCATACTGCTTAATCCCATCACTGTGCTCATCTGACACATACTGCTTTATCCCATCACTGTGCTCATCTGACCCATACTGCTTTATCCATATATAGTGCTCAATCACGTCATTGCAAGTATGACACATACATATACTGCTCAATTCCATGACTGTGCATGTCGTAAATCTGGCACATATAGGTGTCATCCTATCAATGTGCATATCCAACATATATACTGCTAAATTCAATTACTATTCAAATCAGATATGTATTCTGTTTAATTCCACCCCCTTAGATCCCATCTCTATACAAGTTACAAAGAAAGTACATTCCAATAATTAAGCTCGGAGCATTTAACTTATTTAACCGCTATGTGGCAGATGTTTTACTGTGTGAAATTCATTGTGACCACTGGGGGGGAGGGGGAGGGGGGAGGGGGGCTAAGCAGGTAAGGTACATTAGGTAAGTAAATGCCAATTTTGAGAACCCCAGTGCTGCCATCTCCTACAGTATAATTGATCATTAAAAATGTACGATCATTAAATGAAAGTTCAGATGAAAGGAGATAATCAAATTGAAAAAAAAAAATAATAATAATAAATCCATCCAATCAGCTGACCAGATGGAGGTGTGGATTTCCTGTATAGAATGTATGGTGATTTACTAAGCAATATACTAAGCAATAAATCAAACATGTCAACTCTAATTTGTGTTTACAATAACTAGCTTCAGGTGCTTAAAATAACCAGAGTCAATATTAATGGTATAGGAGTCAATATCAATACCAGTTGAATGACATCTTTGCTGACATTTACGACTGTCTACCATCTTAAAATAAACAGCAAGCATTCAAAAGAAATGTTACTGATGCCACAAAAATGAGTGTCATGACCATATTAATTTTGTATTTATGCTGGACCATTTGAGAAAATACTTCTCTCCACAAACTATCAAGTTTTATGATATCCAATCAAGATACTACAAGACCCACCGAAATAAATCTTACAGATATAGATGCAACATTAGAATGATTTTATTCTTGGAGAGATAAGCAATACTTCTGCCCCGCCTAATTAGGGAACAGGTGTAACTGACTAAAGTATGTTTAACACTTTAGTGGTGTCCTAAAGTCAGACACCAATGTTTTCTTTAACAAATCCCTTTTATATACAGTTACGATACTTCAAAATGCCTCGGATAGCTCGATATCATACCAACATGTGTTATAAGCCACTTAATGAATAGCCTTGTTTACAGAATATAGATTATATCTCCGACTAGGTTTACATAACAGTTCTTCCTTTTGGCTTATATATACAAGAATCTGTTCAAGATGTTTTTACAATGATATATTAGGTAAAATCTTATGGCTTTTTCAATCCCAAGCTATTAGATTGAATCTATATACAAACTGTGTACTCATCTATTCTGCAATATCCCAGCCTCTGAATACTGAAGTGTAAACAGAATATTACATGTAGTTATCAAGCTAAACAGGATTTCAGAAATCACTCATGATTGTCAACTTTTTAAAATTTTCATTACCAGTATTTTCATTACAGTATATCTTTTTAATTAATGTTGTCAGTAGATTTTCATCTCAATCACTGATAAACAAAATTGCTTTAAAAAAAATTATCACATTTCAAAGTTTTGAAAGAATTTGGCATGCAGGTTTAATGAAATTTCAATAAAATAGCAGCATTAATACTGATGCTCAGGTATGCAAAATATTTTAGGTATCTTTGTTCAGAGGAACCTGCTTTGAGAGACCACCTGTCTTGAGAGACCATCCTTTCTGCCACTGAAATGAGTTCTCTCAAGACAGGTGGTCTCTCAAAAATAGACATATCTAACTGAGTAGTTCTCAGAAAGCGGTGTTATGAGCCAGGTGGTCTTTTATGACAGTGGTCTCTCAAGACAGGTTCCACTGTAACACAGTGTAGAATTTAATAAATAACTTTTTTTCTAATTTTTTATCTCTAAATGATATGTTTTCATTTTGCATTTAATGGTGTTTCGTGCCACACTCAAAACTTTTTCAGCTATATGTAGGTGGTCATTTTTTTATTGTAATGGCGAAAAAAAAAACCTAGGTACAATGTACCCGTAAAGAGACAACCATCCCTCTCCAAGTTCACTGGTAAACTTTGTCACGATATCAGATTAGGGGACTCAAACCTGTACTGATAGGAGGTGATGGCTTCATGACATGATACTTAGCATGTAAAATGAAAGCAGAAGCTCACTCAGAGATGTATTTTTTATGTCTTGTGGACATGGATTCAAACTTACCACACATATATACAACTTTGAGGTATCTTTATGTCTCGTGGACATGGATTCAAACTTACCACACATATATACAACTTTGAGGTATCTTTATGTCTCGTGGACATGGATTCAAACTTGCTACATGTATATACAACTCTGTGGTTTTTTATGTCCAGTGGACATGATTCAAACTTACATGTATATAACTTTGAGGTATTTTTTAATGTCCAGTGGACATGAATTCAAACTTGCCACATGTATATACAACTTTAAGGTATTTTGATGTCTGGTGGACATAGATTCAAACTTATATATACAACTTTGAGGTAATTTTTAATGTCTGGTGGACACGGATTCAAACTTACCACATGTATATACAACTTTGAGGTAATTTTTATGTCCAGTGGACATGAATTCAAACTTACCACATGTATATACAACTTTGAGGTAATTTTTAATGTCTGGTGGACATAGATTCAAACTTGACACACATATATACAACTTTGAGGTAATTTTTAATGTCCAATGGACAATGACTCAAACTTACCACATGTATATACAACTTTGAGGTATTTTTTAATGTCTGGTGGACACGGGTTACCAAACACATATTCTTCTGCTTCAACAGCACATTTTTTGCGACCATGGCAACGAGTCATGACTTCCTCTATGGCAGTACCGGACCTGCAGTCTGAAAACAAAATAATATTATGAAACAAAATTTGAATTTTACATCTGGACAAATTTTTGATTGCCTATTTTATTCATGTTCTGAATTTTATAATTATAGTACATTGGAACCTGTATCAAGAGAACACCCCCATCTGAAATGTGGTCTCTCAAGAAAAAGTGGTCACTCAAAAGAGGTTTCATCTAAAGGATTATTTAAGCATGTGGTTTTCAGAATGTGGTCCCAGAAAACAGGTAACCTTTCATGTGAGTGATCTTACAAGACAAGTTCCACTGTATTAAAATACAGTAAAACCTGCTCTAGCTACCACCTGTGTATAAAGATCACCTGGTCACAAAGACCATTATTTGCTGTCCCAAAATGTACCATTTCTTTACTAATCAACCTCTATATAAAGACCACCTCCCTATAAAGGCCAGTTTTCCTGTGTCCATAAGGATGTCATTATATACAAGTTTCACTGTATTTAGTTATGAGATCATATTCAGAGTTTATCATAATGAATAATAATATAATTTTTGAACATGCGAGAAACACAAATCACACTTTCTAAAAACAAATATTTCTGTCTATATTTAATTTTTACTGTCATACACAATAAAAATGTATTTCCCTTAAAAGTACTAAAATATGTAAATTTTGAAATGCATAATTCAGCTACAAGATATTATCATGCAATGTTAAAATACTGGTACCGCATTTGACCCAATAAACACCCAGGGTGCCAAACAAATGGGAAAAGGGGGTAGACAATTATTGGGACCAATTTAAAGTCAAATTGATGAAAAATCAGTCGTACAATCGGTATATACATTGTATGCAACATGTAATTGTATACTAACAATTGTTGTGGTGAAAGACGAAAACAGTGGGCCACATTCCATGTTAGCTGTCTAAAACTGTTACTTTATTATAAGGCATGGTGTTAAAGTTGTTATATTTTAGAAAAGATTCTCTATTGTGCGTAAAAAAGAAAGGTGAGCAAAATTATTACTGGTAAACCTCGATGTGTATTTCTTTAAAAAATTATCGACAAATATATTTACTATTTGTACGAAATTGTCTGAAAAAGACTATTAACCAGTCAATAGATTCAAGAACTATCAACTGGATATGAACTACATTGTATTTACCGGAAGCAATCATTTCTCATACTTTTATAAAGTTTGCGTTTTCATAGGGGGATTTATGGTATGCTATTATTTTCCAAATGTTCACTGCTAAAGGAGGCAGATTTGCATCCCTGCCCAAGGGCGATTTAAATTTCCAAATGCTGGAGAGTTCCTGCAAAACACCATAACAAACGACACCAAATACCGTCGCAAACCTGATAGACAAACATTCCGAAATAACTAGTTTCTTTCTGTATAATAATAAACGTATTTACTGGCTATTAAGACAATAGCAAAATTATTGATCCCCTTGACACCAACTATTATAAACTTGCTATTTTCCGAACAGTCAGTAAATTAGTATATAATATTTTGTTCAACAGTCGTAATTTTAGAATAACTTTCTGTATTGTATTATCAAATAAATATATATAAAAAGCATGAATGGTCCATATGAAAAAACAAGTTCCACCTACCTGCATAGCTTGGAAAATCTTCTGAACATTTTGAGGTATCTGTAGGTGTGCGGCCAAAAACAGCCGAATAAATAGCTATCCTTGAGGGTTTCGTACACGACAACGTAAGTTGATCCCCTTCACATATTGTAATGTTTGAATAAGCACCTGAAAATATTCAGAAAAAAAAAAAAATCAGTCAGAATGAAGTTTTGACAGTAAGTAAATTTGCCAGCATTACTAAAGTGACATCTCAATCATGCATTATAATACGAGTCTCTACAAAGGGAGATAATTCATTCTTTTACATGTCTTTGGTGATTGTTGAAATATATTTGCCAGCGATATAACATAGGCATCTGATATAATGGTAAATGATAGTCTCCATAAGGGGAAATATTATTTCCTTTAGAGGTCTTTATCTCACCAACCCCTAAAGCCATATTTGAACCTGCCCATTTCAAAGAATGGTTAAGTTCACAGTCAGAATCCAGGGGTGTATGATTTAGAGTAAAAATTATCCAATAATTTTACATGCGATATTAACTCCTGAATTATCACAGTAGACCATATTGTTTATGGATTTTGGTTTGTCTAAATATCACCACAAAGGTTGATGTGTTCACAATCGTTAAATAAATTTGCCACTTGTATGTCATATCATATAGTGGTACATTGTATATGTATAGGTCTACCAAGGTAAATTGGCACATGTTTACAAATACAACGAGTCTAAATCAAATCATAACGGGGTGACAAGATTCAGTAACGCATTGAGTCCTACAAGGCAACATGTTTTACCTGTACAACATATTTTTGGAAAGTAGACTGTATTGTTTTGGTATCTGACTGAACCAGGATGTGACACTTTACCTTGGTAGACCTATACATATACAATGTACCAGTATATGAAACAGTCTTCCAAAAAGGGAGATAACTGTTTGCATTTTAAGTTTTATAAATACAAATGTGTATTTGCAGAAGTACAAAATAGTCACACAGACAAGAAATATGAAATTGGTTTGAATTCTATTACAGACAAAACTGGTGCCATGGAAATTAAATGAATCATCATTTCAATTTCTTTCAAATGAATCTGGACATTATGTTCATAATCACTTTAACAGACTTGTCAAGTACTAAAATTGGATGTTGAAAAACAATTTTGTTTTTCAAAACCCATCCTTGTCTTAATAATATGATATTTTTCATGGTTAAATTGTCTCAAGCAGATATAATCCCAAAACAGCACATCAGAGCAAAGAAACAAATTAACTTTACAAGTTATATACAGAAAATATATACAACTTCATGAAGCAGAAATATTCTTTGAAGCCCTTTACTGGTCTAAACATTGTTTTCAATCTAAAGTCAATTATTTCGTGATTATGGATAGCAATATTCATTCAACATGAAAAAGTTTTTCCAGAACAATGGACAAGACACATAAATTGATCCTGAAAGTATGGAAAAGGCGTCCTTGAGATGGAAGAAGAAAGGCTACATGAAGTCTACAGTGAAATTCAGATAATTAAAAACAAAACATCACCAACATCCATGTTGATGTAAATATCTGATTTATGGAACAAGTGCCTCTCCCACATTATCAGCATTTTGAATGTGGAAAAAAAAAAAAATCAACAGAGAATGTGAAATCTGGCTAAGTAGTTCCTATATGATACCAGCATTTAATTTAATATGAAAAAAAGGATAAAAAGAAGAAAGCATTTCACAGCTTGTTCGCAAGTTTGTGACAAAATTACATTGACAAAGATGTCGCTGAAGATGCCTAGCATATGTTAAATGTAACTATGACTTGCTACCAAAATATACTGAAAATTAAAACAACTTATTTTTAAAAAGTCTTGATACACAGTCAAACTTGCATTGCAGATCACCTCTGTATAAAGGACACCTGTCTATAAAGGCCATTCAACCATAACTTTTGTTAACTTTTTTTATAATGAATAAACCTCTTTATAAAGGTCAGCTCTCTATAACGGCTACTTTTGCCTGTTCCCTTGAGTGGCCTTAATAGACAAATTTGTCCATATCTATAAATAACATTTCTTTTTTTTTTTTTTAAAGTTTTGAATATATCTAAAAGTAGCATATCTATAAATAACATTTTTTTTTTTTTTAAAGTTTTGAATATATCTAAAAGTAGCTAACTTCAAATAACTCTTGTATGATTTCAGTCTTGCATTTTTTAAAGGCAACGGCTGAAATATTTTTCATTAGTAAAAGAAAAAAAATCTGTTAAATTGCATGATAATCTGTGTGTGGTTGATTTGAGCACTCAACTGGTTGTGTTAGAAGAGATAAGTATTTGTGGCGTTATCCAGCACTTCTACTGATGAGAATTACCAGCATGTGTGGCCGAACCCTCCCATGTTCTCATCTTATCTTTCAATCCTATAACTTGATTTGAAACAAAATTACAAAATTTGACATTTTAAAAGTATGGCGCTGAAAATTATTTTCAACCATCGTAAATATATATGTAACAAAAGTGAAGAAAAGCAAAAAAAAAAAAAAGCAAAAAGGGTATTTGAACCAAACTTTAGTTACTTAAGTTACGTCATGAGCTTACATAACATATTCCCCCACCCTAAAAAAAAAGTAAAGAATAAATAATATTAAAAAAAAAAAAACTCAAGCAAACATTTTAGTCAGTTTGATTAAAATGTGATACCAAATGAATAGGAAACTACTGGAATGTTTTAGCTTAATTGTTGCTTTACATCCCCCAAGAATTCTTCACTTATATTGAGAAGTCACCAGCTTTAGGTGAAGTGCCACAAATTTTGACCTGCACTATGGACTGATGCTAATGCAGTGAGAGTTCTGTTACATGAAATGCCTGACATGACAAAAGACCAGTTACTTTCACTTCTTATGCCGAGCACATGACAAAGAAACAGTCACAACCAGTTTTTTAAGCCATGGGTATGACCGGATACTTTTCTGTTTTATAGTTGCTTTATATCCCGTCATCAGCTTTAGGTGAAGTGTCACAAATTTTGACCTGTGTTATGGACTGACACCATGGACCTCCTGCTTGTCAGTCAAATACTCTAAAATTTCAATCCATCAAGTAATTAAGTAGCTTACGCCCAAAACAAATGAACCTATCAGTGAAAGTTATATTTCTAATCGTGTTGGAAACTATGAAATTTTGATAAACTGATTTCAGACTTAAAAAAGCCATCAAGATATTAAAATCTGAGGACAGAAACCAAAGTTATTGATAAGAAGTTTCAAACAGACTAACTGCCATACAAATGCCCCCCCCCCCTTCCCCAACCCCGACCCTGCTTTATTTATCGTGTGGGCATAAACATTGCAGCTGTATTGAAGCAAAATACTAACAACTAGAAAGTCTAGTTTGAGCATGTACACTTAGAAGGATAGAGAAACTTCTCTGACTAAATGAACAAATTGCCAATGGGATGCAATACAAACTGGACAGTCATTGATCAAATGTGTTTGTATACCTGTATACACCTAGAAAACATCAAAAGAATCAGTGATTAGCCTGCAGTGAGGCCTAATTACAGATACAGGCACATAAATTGTAGGTAAACTTAGAGTTACTTTTCCACATGAAACATGATCAATCAGACATCTTGTAACATTGAAACATTACAAACACTACAAACTGGCTTTATACAGCAGAACCTGTCTTGAAAGACCACTCTTATAAAAAGGCCACCTGTCTTCTGAGACCACATTCTGAAAACAACTTGGTCTAATAATCTTTTAAATGGAACCTCTGTTTTTTTAGACACTACCTGGTTTGGGAGACCACATCTGAGTGGTAGATGTGGTGGTCTCTCAAGACAGGTTCCACTGTACTAGATGAAGATGACACAGGTGATGTAATCTTCGTTATACCACACTACAGCGATAAAGTATGTGACTTGCATCATATGTCGTCAACTCTAACAGGTATCAGGTGTGTAAAAACACCTGTAGATGCAGATGAAGACAAACGAGAAATTAGTTTCCTTAGATGTGGCAGCATGAATAATGTAAACAGACAGAAAAAACAAAAACTAAGGAGACCCATTTCAAACAGAATAACAAAGATATTTATAGTTCCGGTTTTTATCTTGTATATATACAGACAGATATTTATATAGACAACAAAATAATCATGTTAAATGTACATAGATAATTGAATGATTTGACATTTCAATGTTCCTTGTTCTTGTTCACATATTTCTGGTCTATATATATATATATCTGGTCTATCTATATGCATGTATATCCCAAAACTAGAAACAAGGACCTGAAGTAGAAGCAGCAATGGTCGGAGAAGTATATATCACATTATATTCAGACATAACAACTTAAAACTGTAATTATTTGCCAATCTCTAAAACTTATTCTGAAACATTTTGTTTTATAAAGACACTATAGAAAAAGAAAGAAATTCATTCTCTCTCTCTCTCTCTCTCTCTCTCATACACACACACACACAAACACACACTCACACATAAAGTCTCTCACTTCTTGTGAGCACAGCTGGAACCTAAGCCGATTCTTTTTACAAAATTTGCCAGTTTACCTGCTGAAAGCTGGTAGTCTCTTGCTGGGTACATTTTAACCAGGTTCTCTCTTCCACAATCAAAATATGGTGGCCACCATATAATAAAAAAAAACCCGTTGTGTGTGGCATAAAGTGCCAATAAAACAAAAACTAATTCATTCATTCATTGCACACATATTTTATATGGTCTTAGTAAATTAAGAAATAAATAATTTTCAAGTATAGCATCTTATGTCCATTCTAGAATGACAATTAAAAAGTTTATTCCTGTACAAGGCGTTGACCGGATACTTTAAAGAGCTGTCACTACTTCAAGCGGAGCCTAATTTAGATTTTTAAAGTCAACATTTCGGCAGCTAGATCAGTTTGATGTTGTTAAGATGTAGCTCAAATAAAATTGAAAGTAATACAAAATGCAGTATGGAGAAATATCTCCGTTTTTCTCTTTTTATTTGTACAAGATAAGATTAAACTACATACTCCAAGAACCAATTGAATTATAAATCTCTTCCAAACAGGGTTCATATCTTTCCCACATATTAAAAAAACAAAACTTGTAACATATCCCCCACACCCACTGCGAGCACAGTGCTGTCAGAATTTATACCTTGCTCAGAAATAGATTTTGTCTCTGCCATTTAATTACACTGACTAGTCGATATAGGACATTAGACATGCATGAGGAAAACTAATTCAAATCTCTTACTGTGATGTTCAGCAGCATGTTTTTACAATGTTAAAATGTCCGATTACCATGTTCGCTAATAAATGGTGATCCTGAAATAGGATGCCAAATGTTCAGAATTTTCTTGTATGTCCTCTGAATTGTTGGTAAGATTTTTAATGCAAATGTTATTCTTTTGTGTTTTACCTTTATTTTACTCTTCACTAAACATTTTTTTTGTTATATTGTAACGGTGAATTTTGAATGATGGAGGGAAAAAACTGGTTACAATATACCCCCCAAAAAAGACTGCCCACATTCTCTAGGTTACAATATACCCCAAAAAAGACTGCTCACATTCTCTTGGTTACAATATACCTCCCAAAAGACTATCCACCTTCTGCTGGTTACAACCCCCCCCCCCCCCCCCCCCCCCCCCCGAAAAAAAAAAAACAAAACAGAAAAAACAGGATTTCATCATGAAAATCAGATTAACACAACATCTTGGCAATTCACTTTACACTCACAGTAAATAAACATGAACATAATTCACTCTCACTCCAATTAGATTCACTTGGATATAATTGATAATATCCCCATATCATAGATTTTCAGATATAAAAAGTAACCATATTTCACATAGAAAATTATCTAAAATATTCATGTTCAAAATGTAAATTATTGAACACACATAACACAGTTCATGTAGAAGTATTGATTTGTTATACTTTACAGTGTTGAGCTGTTTGATTCTATAAATCATTGAGTGAAGCTGCTTTTATACAGATAGTGCTAGATTCTTTGTCTCAGGGAAAATATTGATGATTATCGTGCTTTTGTTAAGCTCAAATCCAAAAATAAGCTGAGGTTGTACTCTACAAGAGTGAAATGCCTTTAAATCAGATGCAGCAGAAGGAATTATCAGCAAATAACAAACTGAAAATGTGTAGCTAAACATCTATATTATCTGTACATGTATACAGTCACTAGAGATACAAAATAAAAACAATTCTTTTACTCCATAAAATGTTTGCCTTTCCTTTGATGTAAACAAGACTCATTTCACACTTATTTGTTAAGGCAAAGTCAGATTACTATTGTAATATCAACTTGTCAAAGGTGTATATTAATATTGTTGAAAGAACTGCCGGGTTTTTCATTCCAAAACAAATTGCTTTAGCACATTGTAATTTACTGGGCCTATTATTTCGTTTTCTTGCTTTTTAAGATGTATATCTATAAATTTAGCCATTCCCCTTTATTTTGATGCGACCACTTTCAATCTAATAATAACGAATTGGAAATCATAGTCATGCAAACCCGCGTTGGCATAGTAAATAATTTTTGACTACCTTATGCTGGAACGATGCCACAGTAATTACTAATTCTGAACTACTCCCTACTCTAACTTAAATGACAGCAGAAGACAGATCAAGATCCTTGGGGGAATTATATGCTGATAAAACTCATTAAGTGAATGATTGCTGGTAACAGTATATGATGCACATTGTTCACCTATAAACCAGTGAGAGCTACACAAATTTGTCAGGCCAATATCATCACCTGTTGGGACGGTGATCACAAACAAATAACGACCAGTAATTCCCAGTAATTCCCACTCGTACAGGTTGTATTAACAAAGGTAGCATTCTGGAATTCTGGTGATTAAACACAATCAATACAGTCATAGTGTGTACCTTTAAACAACATTTTCCATAATTCTCTTTTCATGCAGAATCGGAGTGACATTTTGACTGTACCTAACGGACCAAAGCGCCACAAATTTATGGTTTCTTTAACCCACAGGAACTGTCTTGTCTTAAAATGTCATATTTGAATGTCGAGGAAAAGTCACTTTCTATTTCCACGTTTGTTTTTTGTTTTGTCAGTTTAAAACACTTGATAGACTGAATATGTTAAAATGAAATGTTATGGAACATATTTTTTCTAGCCTCAATGCTTTTTAGTCAAATTAATTTACAGGAATCCCTCGACCAAACATTTCATAGTGTATACATAATTTTTTATTACAATATGGAGACTTAAGAAATATTTGAAATACATTGTGTCACATGAAAGAATAAGAATTTGTTTTTGTTCTTTGGAATTTGTCCTACAGAAAAAAATCTTTTACATTCAAACACATGGTGAAAATTGTAAAACAGATATGTACTGGTATATAAAATTACCAAACCAGCTTTGACTTTGAAGTTGAATAATCTGGGATATTCATAATTTACAGAAATCACAGGAATTTTGATATATGCAGGGTACCACATGTCTTTTAGGGGCAGTGATATTAAAAACATGTATAAAATATAAATGTACATTAAAGTATAATCAAATTTGTTTGTACCAAATTATGCTTCAACTTTGATGTCTGAAAATTTATTAGATTAATCCTTTGACAGAAATGACAAGCATTTTGTTATACAAAACATTTATCCATTAACTTGCCAACCCTGAAAAACAATGGACTCTTCTATAAATGAATGCTTTAGGTCAGTCCAAATATGTCTTTAGGGGTGAATGATCAAACTAAAAACAGGATAAAAATCTGCTGAAGCAAGCTTCTATACAAAGCTTTAGATTATCTTTCATGATTTTTGTCCTTTAGAAATAGACAGAATTTTTTCTTAAATCATTACACAAATTTTTCAATAACCATCCAGTATTTTTCTTTCTTTAACAAATGGCTAAAATTTATCATTTTACATTGTAACCAGTAAAACTAAGTCACAAATAAATATCACAACATATATAGTGATACACTGTCAGAAAGATTTTTAAAAATTGTAAATTTTAGGATGAAACAAGTTGGCTTTTTGTGATTTTTAAAATGCCCATAACTCACCATTTAGAGAAAGGGCAAAAAATTAAACTAATTGATCATGCCTTTATACAGTAGAACCTGTCTTAAGAGACCACCAAATCTGCAACTCAAATGTGGTCCGTCAAGACAGAAGGTCCTTTAAAAGAGTTTTCATTTTAAAGGATTACGATATATAACTAAGTAATTCTCAGAATGTGGTCTCACAAAACACAGGTGGTCTTTCATGAGAGTGGACTTTCAGGACAGGTTTTACTGTACATAGTATAAATTTGTAAAAATACACACTGTTGAAGGGATTTTACATACTGCAGGCCTTTTTTTGCCAATTTTTGGGATAATGCCATTGGCAACACAGTTGGGAAATTTAATGTTAATTTGTGTCAAATTGGGAAAAATGGTTAGCACACATGTAAATCTACATGCAATGGATTCTCTATTTTCAAGGTATTTCCCCCGGACATTATCTATTTATTAACATGTTTATAGTCTGTATACCAAATTGTGAATTTTCATCATCAAACTGGGGAAAAACACATGTATTGTGCATTGAGATTGGGGCCAAATTTGACCCATGGAAACTACAGAAAAAGGCCTGTACCGTATAGCCTGCCAATTTATGATCTCTTACTTATCAACCCCTGTGGTTACATTTAGACTCACCCAAATCTATAAATAGTATGGTCTGCTGTCATAATTCAGCAGTGAACAAGTTGACATTGCATGTTAAGTTATTGTATAAAATTTGGATTCAGAATAATATTGGACTATGCCATTCTTTGAAATAGATGAGTTCAATTTTGGCTACAGGGGTCAATGACTTAAATAAAAGACAAACTACACTAACTTGATGTACCAAATTTGAATCGTTTAACATAAGAAACTTCATGTACTTATGCATCAAATAGAGTTCTCTTAACCCTTTCAACCCTACAGGCCATAATAGACTAGTCTTAACAATAGAAAAGAGCATACTATTTTGATTTTCAGGGGTGAAAGGGTTAATACCAGGGAAATGAACATGTTATTGATGCCCCAAATTACCATCTCTAAAATACAATTAACTTCAAGTACAGGTGCACTCAATAATGATCTCTTTCATACTAGAAACTGACATCCTAACTGGGGCATCAATTTACAAAGTCTTTCATACAATGGACTAGTTACGCTCACTGGTGCACTGATTATGATATCTAATTTATACAAAGAATTCCAAGTACTGATACATGTATATCTCTCATATACAAGGAAAGGATCACCATTACTGATGTATGTTATGATCTCTGTCATACAGGGAACTGTCACAAGTCAATGATAATTTCAATGACACATCCTTCTGTCTATCTTAATCTAAGATAGATAGAAGAATGAATAAAAGATAGACAAAAATATGTGTCATTGAATTTATCATTGACTGGTGATAGAACTAACTACCCTTACTGACACACCTAAGTATCATCTCTTTAATACAAGTACTTTGAAGTTTATATATTGACTCTGGTAAGCACAATTTTTTTTTACATATATATTTCCTATTTTATGAAAGGATCACTGTTACTATAGTGATATGCTGGTTCATATATTATGGCTACAGTGAAACCTGTCTTCTAAGTCCACTCTAGCAATAGACCACCTGTCCTAAGAGATTACATCCTGAGAACCAACCTTCGCTTTTCTTTGGCTTGATTTAACAATTGCGGTAACTACTTAAAGCCCTTGCCACTAGTCCCTGTAAGGCTGGGAGAGAAATGTTTAGTGTGTGTGTTTATGTCCTTGTTTGAGTGGTCCCTATTTCCAACGGCTTTTTAAGTGCCACTACACCTGTACAATCTGAAGAAGGTAATCAATCTGCACATCCTACACCACTTACCCTCTACATGTAATTAGGCATAGAGCTATGCAGACAGAAGATGAAGTCTCACCTCAGAAAATCTGGCAAGACCGAGGATCAAACCAGGGACCTGTTAAAGATCTGTCAGCTTGAGAACCAATCAGTAAGATATTCCTTCAAATGAAACCTCTTTTAAGGGACCACCTGTCTTAACAGACAACATTTGAGTGGCAGATGGGGTGTTCTCTTAAGACAGGTTCCACTGTACTGTACTATTGACCTTGGCTTTTGTTATAACTATATTTTGTTATACAGTAGAACCTGTACCTGTCTACCTGTCTTGAGAGACCGTCCCATCTGCCACTGAAATGTGGTCTCTCAATACAGGTAGTCTTTCAAATGAGGTTTTTTCTTTAAAGGATTATTTAACCAAGTGGTTTTCAGTCTGTGGTCTTAGAAAACATGGGGTCTTCCAAGACTAGTATCACTGTATACATATCATCTAAGTCCAGTACAGCTACATGTTATATATGACCTCAAATTTTTCAGTTTTTAGTCATGGATCACAAACAGTAGATTCTAATTTAAATATGAGGGTCCTAATGGGTTGTTATACTATAATTAATGAGATACAGACAAAAGAAATATGTATATTTCCCAACCTTTTGTTCTGTGATTTTAAAATTTATTTTAATTATTCTTTGATGCAAGAAAGGAGACAACCACTTCAAGACTTGACAAATGGAACTACCAAATAGTAAATCTCTCTTGACATTTGAGAAAAAAATTAAAGTTTGGACAGACCAACACAAGCAAGTAAATACCAAGCATATATATATATATATACACACACAGAGTCAAAACTTGTTGAGATCACAAATTTTGATTTACACGGTTGATTTGAGGTCAAGCGCCAGTCCCAGCAATTTTCCTGCTATATCTTGCTTTAAAAAGACCTAATAATTCGAGATTGGAAAAGTAGAAAAAAACAAACTGCTAAAGTCATGCTTACGACTCTACCTTGCACTGAAGACAATATGAAAAATTAAGTTCTCAGTGTTTGATATAATATATATATATATATATATATATATATATATGTTTGTTTATTGTTGTTTAAGGTCCCACTCAAGAATCTTTCACTCATATATAGACGTCACCAAATGCCGGTGAAGGGCTTCAAATTTTGGCCTATGCTCGGCACTTACGGCCATTGAGCAGTGAGGGTTCTTTAACGTGCCGACACCTATTGCGACACGGGACCTTGATTTTTACTGTCTCATCCGAAGGACAGGAAACCAACCTGCCACCGGCTGGACTCAAATCATGACCTCACAATCAAGAGTCGAGCGCGCTACCGACTATATATATATATATATATATATGATTATGATTAAAGTCAGAAACACAGATCATTTAGCAAAGTAAGAGTGCTTTCATTTCTGTAAAACCAATGTAAAGCATCTGGAGGTAAGAAATGAAAGTGCTCATGCTTTACTATTAAAATGATCTTAGTGTTTCTTACTTTAACTATGGCGGAATCTCATTTTGTCGAAATCAGATGAGTTGAAATTCCGGATATCTTGAAGTTATAGGGGCAGTTTGCGTAATTCCACTGTATATCCATTGTATACATGGATATACAAAATTTGTGTACCTACATCAGTGAGGTGTATGGAGAAATGTTATATATACATGTATACACACACACACACACACACACACACACAGACAGACAGAGACAGACACACACACACACACACACACAGAGACAGACAGACAGACACACACACACACACACACACACAGACAGACAGACAGACACACACACACACATTCAAAATTTGACTTAATGATACTAAGAATAAGTCCAAAGCAATTAGAATTATTTCACGTCAACCCCTAGCACATGACCTCCTAATCGATTGTCAGAATCTGAAAATCTGAAGGACAGGTTACCAGTCAACTGCTGTAATCAGATCTGTAATCCTCCAATCAAAAATGAAAGTACAATTACAAAATTATCAAATCAGAAACTCGGTAAACTCTCAATGAAGTGAATCTCTTAGAAAAATTTCTTAAAGGGGCATTAGCTATGTTTATCAAAAAATTATTTCATTTTTTTTCTACATTAATTATCTTTTTATGTCTGTGTATATCCTTTTTTTTTGTTTTTGTATATTAATTCAAGTAGTAAAAAAGTAAAGAAATTTTTGGAAAAAAAAAATAACACAGCTAATGACCCTTTAATGTGTGTGATGCCAACATATCACATTACTGACACTTCAAACTCATTTTATTATTGGCAATTTCTATGCATCTTGGGAGAATAATGTGGAATTATGGTTAATCTATCATTCAGACTCCTCTTCTGACAAAATTGACAAAATAATTGTGATAGAATTTGATAAGTTATATTTGTTTTATCTGGGACTAAAGATTGATGTATGAAAAGTAAAATGGAAAGCTGCATCTGCAGATAAAAATGGCCAGTCATAATGAATGTTTTATAGCTTCTTTAAAAATAAAACCAGTGCCATGACCACATATTCTAATTATCCAAATATTCTGATGTTTAGATAAATTGTCTCAGAAAGATTTATGTTGAAATGTCCATGTCCAATATTTCAAAGCAAATTTCGTTTATCAACATAACACTACTGACTTAGATTAATGATATCCTAATAACATCACTGGTCTTATGTGATGAAGTCACTCTGGGCAATGATGAGCCTTTATTTTGACATTATCCACTGGGTCAAGGGATCTCTGATCTGCATTGTTTATAACTCATTGACCCCTACAACCAAAACTGGACTCTCCCATTTCAAAGAACATTTAAGTCCACTGTCAGAATTCAGGAGTGTATGATTTAAAAATCCAAATTTTGTAGTAATTCTACCTGCAATTTTAACTTGCTCACTCCCAAATTATGACATTAGACCATACCATTTATTGATTTGGATGAGTCTAAATGTGATCACAGGGGTTAATAAGTTAAACATACAACCTTACCTTCCCATCCCCAAGTATCTGTGTGGTATGCTCTTTCCTGTTGCTTTAGAATAGTCTATTGTGGTCAATTGGGATAAAAAGGTATTAAAGAACAGTAAGACCTGTGTAGGATGGCAAGTGCCTACTTAGACATTTTTGTACAGAGAAATACGTCTTGAAATACCCCTCTCATGAATGACCTCCTGTCTTCTGAGACCAGTAACACTCTAAATAATCCTTAGAATACAATCCCTTTTAAGGGACCACCTGTCTAGAAGGGCCACATTTAAGTGGCAGAAAGGGTGGTCTCTAAAGACTGGTTCCACTGTAACAAATGCCACAGAAAACCTGCAAAGATCTATATCAATAGTCTTATAGCATATGTTGTTGAGTTTTCAGTAATGTACAAAATTCTCAATAAGACATATAGGAATCTCACCCCCATGAATTATCAACATCGGCAAATCAAGTTTGACTGTTTTAGTGGGACCTGAGTAGTTATAGAGTTTTCATTATTTCTGCAATTTCATGCTTTTCCTCATATGACTAACAAGCAGAATGGAATTAGGAACACATGTGTAAGCAGTACATTTTAACACATACTACATGGAGATAATTCACAAATTATTTAATCAGTACCCACCCCTAGAAGTAATGCAGTAATTGTTCTATTACTTCTGGTATGACTAATATTAGTAAAAACCAGACACAACAACATTTGCATCTTTTCTATGTAACTATGAATGTCGCCATGTACAGATTTATCACATGTATTCAAAGACATCAAAATTCTTAAATTCTTATATATTTTGTGCAAATTGCTTGAGAAATCCAGTTTGGCAATTATTCACTTACAATTCATTAATTCAACCTTACTATTTGTATATGCATACCACACTGGACCTGACCTTATTTTCACAAAATATATAGGAATATAAGATTTGTTATGCCCTGTGTATAGCTCTTATTTGTTTTTGTACATCAAGTACAAGTAGTAAACATTTTAAAAATTGAAATAATTTATTTTGGTAAACAGAACTAATGCCCCTTTAAGCATTCTTACAACATTCTGCATAACATAATTTGTCTCTACAAATATCTGGTCTGTAGAATCATATCATTGAAATCTACACCTCACTCTAAGTGATGCCATCTGCTCAGATAACATGGTGATGCAGGCACAAGGACACTGAACCACTTAACATCAGTAAACCTTATTTGACCCCAGGTTTGTTGACTGTCAAAGTTAAATTTGTATATTTTGTTCTCTCTTCCCTTTATTTTTTTTTATGTATTTTTGGATTTTTATATTTTTGTATGGTTAAACATCTGTTAATAATTGTGGCTGATTAGCAGCTTAACTAATGTCCTCAAGTTTCATGAAGAACAAAGGGATTTATATGGCGGACAAAATTGTGATACTGTTTGTTCAAATATTCATTATATCTGCTCTTATATCATAAAAACTTGGAGTCCATAATATAACTGTAGTTAGTCTTAGATCAGCATATTTTGATACATGTAGATTGTTGAAAAGAAATTATTCCAGCATCAATGAATATGGGATTATGGCATCTCATATAAACAAAACTGCAAGATTTAATCCAAAAAGAGAATTTTCTCTTAAATTTTAATTTCAGGTGCATTTTTACCATAAAAGAATGACATATATATAGTATATATATCTATACATAATACATAGTTATACATATATACATCCCACTATATGGTCACACACACATAATACATATTATATATTTACTTTCTTCAGCCATTAACATGGAACCACTGAAAAAGGTCAATACTTCTTGTGTAAAAAATATTTGAATTAAACACAGATTGTTGTGAACAATTAAACTGTGATGGAACTATGGGTCAAAGTACACTCTATACAAGCACAGTTTCATAACCATCCCACTGCTGGTCCAAATACATTAAATATTTACTTTCTTCTTAACATTCATCAAAACATACATGTATGAATTAAACTTTTGTTGATAATTATTAACCACTTGAATTTCCTTAGATATAAAAGCCCTTTTTTGTTGGGTTCAAAATTTAAAAGGTAGAATTTAAAATTTGTAAACAGACCGATAGACCAATCATTTTCTGCCCTCCAAGACATAAGAGTGTCCTTCTACAGACTGACAGATACACTCACAGGTACTCTTTATTAAATTCCTGATTGTCATTTGCCGTATTGATCGGTGAACAGTATATCATCCATCTAAGAGCCCATCTCTACAAATTTATCTGTAAATTCATTCTACCGTCAAATTATGGGGGCAGAAGGTCGGGTCCAATTTACTTAACCCCTGCAATCATACATGTATTTAGACTCACCCAGATCAATAAACAGCAATAATTCAGGAGTGAACAAGTTCATATTGCATGAAAAAATTATTAGAGAATTTGTATTCTAAATCACACCCCTGAATTCTGACAGTGGACTTAACCATTCTTTGAAATTGGCAGGTCCAAATGCGACTTCAGGGGTTGATACAATGTAAGTTAACTATGTACTTCCTGACACATCAGGAATTCAATCACATTCATTTCCAGAACATGAAATCTCGTGAAAATCTACAATACAGCAGGTTTATGAACAAATGTCATTTTCTCATTACTTTCTGTTTGTAAAATTATCTTTTTTGAAATTATTCTCATGGTAATGTTTTATTACCAATTTCTTTCAAATTTCTTTCTCTGAGAGCTAAATCCATAAAGTTTTTCTTAATTATTCTGATACATTATATTTTTTACAACAAGTATTTTCTTGGAGTGATTTACTGAGGAAAAAGAAGAAAATGATGTTGCAAATATACCAATCAAGAATAAATGCAAGTAATTTACTAATTAACAAACAGGTTCAAGTAAAAATATAAAGAGGTCAATCTATATGTATATAATTTAAATTTTTGTCAAACACCTCATTAGATTGTGGATATAAATGCTAGGCTAAATCTGTGTAACCTACTTTGCTATGACGCAAGGAACTACGTCAGCCGTTGCTAGGACAACACGTGCTGTTGTTCGATATATCATTGCGCTTCATCATCAATTGTTTGTGTTGTATTTTTTAAATATCGTTATAAGAATCTAAAATTGAATTTAAAGGATTGTATTTTTCACTTCTTATTAAATTATAAGGATTAACATAAACTTTTCCGTTGGTTCGGCGCTTTGCGCAATACAAAGTGTACTCTACCTCAACATTGGTTATTTTTCAGTAACCAACTGAAAAGTTGATGTTAATCCTTAATTAAACATATCTGTTGAAAATTTTAAGAAAAAAGACTTAAAAATGAAATCATTGGAATCTATTTTAAAAAGATCATTTACATAGAAAGTAATAAGTTCATAAACTTTCGGCATGGTGATGTGCATATTGGAATATCAACCGAAGAATGGAAGCAGCTTTAATTGTACGTCAGAAACAAAGATTATCACAATGCGTGTGAGCATCCTCGCATTGCATTTAACAACATCAAAATTTGATAATATTAGGAATATTGATAGTGACAAGGCAATTTGAAAAACAGAATTCCTAAAGTGCAAGTAATTAAAACCAATGACACATAGTTCACACCAGCTCTTAAACCATTCAGTTTAATTTACATAAATCTTTTGAAGTTTGGATGCTCAATTTGTTGGGTGTGTTTGAGATTTCAGCTCTCAGATGAATAAAATACTAAATAAACTACATTTAAAATTTTGGTTCCTTTCATTTATTTACTTATCATGCAGAAGCACGGAACTTTATTCAAACATTTCATAAAAATTTTTTAAATCCTATATGAAAGTGAAAAGTGAGTAACATTTTTTACACACCAAGATATTCCCAATATATTGAGATAAAATAGCAAAGTGATTTATAAGAAGACATTTTATACGTGTAACTAAAAAACTGTATATCCTGTTCTACTGATGCTTTATCAGTGGTTCCTAAACCCCTTTAACTAATCAACCCCTATGTCACATTTAGACTCACCCAGATCAATAAATAGTATGGTCTACTGTCATATTTCAGGAGTGAACAAGTTCATATTGTGTGTTTAATTATTATAAAATTTTGATTTTAAATCATACACCCCTGAATTTCAACAGTGGACTTAACCATTCTTTAAAATGGACAGGTCCAAATGTGACATTAGGGGTTGATGAGTTAATATAAAATACACCATTCAGTGAAAATTTAACACTCACCATACTGGGAAAAATGGCTAATTATTTCTTCTTTTCATTTTTCTTTATGGTTTCCCTGTCATACAGCTGCAGAAAGAACTATGACTGACAGCTCAAAACTTGAGTATGTTGTATAAATACTACCATAACATGTTCCTGTCTCATTACCATCCCTTACTTTGTCTCTAAATTCCACTCTCACTTTTCTTATTTCCTAGTGGACTCAGTGTCCGAGTGGCTAAAGCATCACGCTTTAAAACATGAAGGCCCACTCACCTCTAGTCAGTGCGGGTTCGAGCCTGCTGGAACCTAAGCTGATTTTGTGAAGAAGTTTGTCAGTTAACTTGCGGAAGGTCGATGGTCTCTTCCCCAAATACAATTGTAACCAGGTTCTCTACTCCACCAATAGAAACTGGCTGCCACCACATAAATGAAACATTGTTGTGTGTGGCTTAAAATACAAAAAAAGCTGATTTTCTACTGCAAAGCCCTAGGTCAGTAGGTGGAATTTCATTGGGAATTTATGATCAAGCATTGATATGGTGCTTTAATAAACCATGTTTGTATTTCTTTTTCTTTTAGTTCTTCCTTTTTTATGTACAAAAATAAACATTGTATTTGTTTTTCTTCTCCTTTAACTTATTGGCCCCTGTACCAGCCTTTGAACTCTGAACTTTGAACTTTGAACAGCCATTTCAAAGAATGGTGAAGTCCACTGGCAGAATGCAGGGGTGTCCAATTTAGAAATTTTTTTTTTACAATATGCATTATTAACTTGTTCATTTCTGATTTATGACAGTAGACCAGACTGGTTATTGATTTGGGTGAGTCAAAATGTAACCATAGGGGTTGATAGGTTAAATCTGGTATGACAAGACTGAAGATAATTTGAAAACTGAATATGTACACTTACTTGGGTTGCACTTGTATGAAACGGAGAGATACTTTGACGTCCTAGGACAAGGATCCTGTTTGAAAGTATCTGTGCTGGCAACAACTTGGCAAGATTTACGATTTTGACAACTGTCAAATAACACCTGCAAACAAACGAGATAATAGTTTACCAATCAACTGATATTTACTGTACAATACATCACTCAAATTCTGAATTTTTTATCTTCTTTAAGAAACACTATACACTACAACCATCATACTGTTGCAACTACTTCCTGTCAGATCGACATTTTTAAATTGGCACATCAGATTGCAGTGATTTGATATTGCAAAACCTACTGCATACCTGGACGCTCCGGTTTAATTTTCGCCATTTTTTGCCCTTAGATGAGAGAGTGAATTTAAAATGAAAAGGAAAATATCAAGGTTAATAAATGAAGCACTGATATACATGTTGTCTATGAGTCTATGTTGATTTAGGGCAAATTTAAGATAGAGTGAATAATATAACCAAGGGCGAAAATTTCCAGGTATATGTATACAGTATCTACATGAATGTATGGGGTTACCATCATCTTCATATATCAATAAGAATTTGAAAATGTAAATTTTCATGCATAACATAAATTAAAAGTAAGTAGATAAAATTATGTAAAACAGATTAGTGTAGGCCTACACATTATGGTTTTTCGGAGTGTGGTCTCAGAAGACAGGTGATCTTTTATGAGAGTGGTCTTTTAAGACAGGCTTCACTGTATCAATACTAGGGCAGTTTATTTCTGCTTTTGCATTTAATATGGTATACTCATAAAATGTATATACACACAGCAAATTAATTCCAATAACATTTCCTTTTTATTAGTCATGCAAAATTTTCATGTTAACACCTAGCTTATTTATAGTCATATGTAAAAATCAAGACAACAAGTGATAAATTTGTGTTAAAATGCAACTTCAACCACTGTAGTGTAACTATAATGAATTTCTACATCACTACAATAGGAAGAAAAAGTATCTTTAATCTTCATGTAGATGATAGAAAATTCACTGAAAACTGTCTGGCGAAATCCCATCTGCCACTGAAATGTGGTCTCTCAAGACAGGTGGTCTTTTAAAAGAGGTTTCAGAATGTGTGCTTACCGATACATGGTGAAGTGCCATAAATTTTGACCTGTACTGTGGACAAATGATAATGCAGTGAGGGCTTGTACTGTGGACTGATAACAATGCAGTGAGGGCCTGTACTGTGGACTGATAACAATGCAGTGAGGGCCTGTACTGTGGACTGATAACAATGCAGTGAGGGCCTGTACTGTGGACTGATAACAATGCAGTGAGGGCCTGTACTGTGGACTGATAACAATGCAGTGAGGGCCTGTACTGTGGACTGATAACAATGGTGAGGGCCTGTACTGTGGACTGATAACAGGAGTGAGGGCCCTGTACTGTGGACTGATAACAATGCAGCGAGGGCCTGTACTGTGGACTGATGACAATGCAGTGAGGGCCTGTACTGTGGACTGATGACAATGCAGTGAGGGCCTGTACTTCGGACTGATAACAATGCAGCGAGGACCTGTACTGTGGACTGATAACAATGCAGCAAGGACCTGTACTGTGGACTGATATCAATGCAGAGAGGACCTGTACTGTGGACTGATATCAATGCAGAGAGGACCTGTACTGTGGACTGATAACAATGCAGTGAGGACCTGTACTGTGGACTGATAACAATGCAGCGAGGACCTGTACTGTGGACTGATAACAATGCAGCGAGGACCTGTACTGTGGATGCAGCAGAGAGGCCTGTACTGTGGAACTGCAGCAAGGACCTGTACTGTGGACAATGCAGAGAGGAGCTGTGGACTGATAACAATGCAGAGAGGACCTGTACTGTGGACTGATATCAATGCAGCAAGGACCTGTACTGTGGACTGATATCAATGCAGAGAGGACCTGTACTGTGGACTGATAACAATGCAGTGAGGACCTGTACTGTGGACTGATAACAATGCAGTGAGGACCTGTGGACTGCATGCGAGCCTGTACTGTGGACTGATAACTGCAAGGACTGTACTGTGGACTGATATCAATGCAGAGAGGACCTGTACTGTGGACTGATATCAATGCAGAGAGGACCTGTACTGTGGACTGATAACAATGCAGTGAGGACCTGTACTGTGGACTGATAACAATGCAGTGAGGGCCTGTACTGTGGACTGATATCAATGCAGAGAGGACCTGTACTGATGATATCAATGCAGAGAGGACCTGTACTGTGGACTGATATCAATGCAGAGAGGACCTGACTGTGGACTGATACTGCAGTGAGGACCTGTACTGTGACTGATAACATGCAGTGAGGGCCTGTACTGTGGTGATAACAATGCAGGACCTGTACTGTGGACTGATATCAATGCAGAGAGGACCTGTACTGTGGACTGATATCAATGCAGAGAGGACCTGTACTGTGGACTGATATCAATGCAGAGAGGACCTGTACTGTGGACTGATATCAATGCAGAGAGGACCTGTACTGTGGACTGATAACAATGCAGCAGGACCTGTACTGTGGACTGATATCAATGCAGAGAGGACCTGTACTGTGGACTGATATCAATGCAGAGAGGAGTGTACTGTGGCCTGTATCAATGCAGAGAGGACCTGTACTGTGGATGATAACAATGCAGTGAGGACCTGTACTGTGGACTGATAACAATGCAGTGAGGGCCTGTACTGTGGACTGATAACAATGCAGCAAGGACCTGTACTGTGGACTGATATCAATGCAGAGAGGACCTGTACTGTGGACTGATATCAATGCAGAGAGGACCTGTACTGTGGACTGCAATGCAGTGAGGACCTGTACTGTGGACTGATATCAATGCAGTGAGGGCCTGTACTGTGGTGATGACTGCAGTGAGGGCCTGTACTGATGATGACAATGCAGTGAGGGCCTGTACTGTGGACTGATAACAATGCAGTAAGGACCTGTACACTGATATCAATGAGGGCCTGTACTGTGGACTGATAACAATGCAGAGAGGCACTGTGACTGATAACCAATGCAGTGAGGACCTGTACTGTGGACTGATAACAATGCAGTGAGGACCTGTACTGTGGACTGATAACAATGCAGCGAGGACCTGTACTGTGGACTGATAACAATGCAGTGAGGGCCTGTACTGTGGACTGATGACAATGCAGTGAGGGCCTGTACTGTGGACTGATGACAATGCAGTGAGGGCCTGTACTGTGGACTGATATCAATGCAGAGAGGACCTGTACTGTGGACTGATAACAATGCAGCAAGGACCTGTACTGTGGACTGATATCAATGCAGAGAGGACCTGTACTGTGGACTGATATCAATGCAGAGAGGACCTGTACTGTGGACTGATAACAATGCAGTGAGGACCTGTACTGTGGACTGATAACAATGCAGTGAGGGCCTGTACTGTGGACTGATGACAATGCAGTGAGGGCCTGTACTGTGGACTGATAACAATGCAGCAAGGACCTGTACTGTGGACTGATAACAATGCAGCAAGGACCTGTACTGTGGACTGATAACAATGCAGTGAGGGCCTGTACTGTGGACTGATAACAATGCAGAGAGGACCTGTACTGTGGACTGATAACAATGCAGGAAGGACCTGTACTGTGGACTGATAACAATGCAGCGAATGTACTGTGGACTGTGCAGCGAGGCCTGTACTGTGGACTGATAACAATGCAGCAAGGACCTGTACTGTGGACTGATATCAATGCAGTGAGGGCCTGTACTGTGGACTGATATCAATGCAGAGAGGACCTGTACTGTGGACTGATAACAATGCAGTGAGGACCTGTACTGTGGACTGATAACAATGCAGAGAGGACCTGTACTGTGGACTGATATCAATGCAGAGAGGACCTGTACTGTACTGATAACAATGCAGCAAGGATGTACTGTGGACTGATGCAATGCAGAGAGGACCTGTACTGTGGACTGATATCAATGCAGAGAGGACCTGTACTGTGGACTGATAACAATGCAGTGAGGACCTGTACTGTGGACTGATAACAATGCAGCAAGGACCTGTACTGTGGACTGATATCAATGCAGAGAGGACCTGTACTGTGGACTGATGATAATGCAGTGAGGGCCTGTACTGTGGACTGATAACAATGCAGTGAGGGCCTGTACTGTGGACTGATGACAATGCAGTGAGGGCCTGTACTGTGGACTAATGACAATGCAGTGAGGGCCTCAGTTTTATGTCTCATCTGAAGATTCAATATTGACTTTCAAGGGCCAAGGGCTTGATAAAGGAACAGCCACTACTAATTTTTTAAAGTTTTTATCATGACCTGGTACTGGATATGGAACCCAGCATCTCCAGCTTGGAAGTAGAATGCTCTACAAATAGACCAATGCAATGCTTCCTGTTTATAAAACTCATCACATAGGAATCACAAAATTTAATTTTTATTACAGGTAACTTTTGCAGAAACTATACAAAATGTAGATGATACACCCTAAATTTGAAGAAACTTACATATGTATATTGTATAAGCTTATCCACAAAGTTGGGGGCCTCTGTGTCAGTCAGCATCTCGCTTTAAACCATAAACTCTCTCACCCCTGATCGGTATGGGTTGGAGTCCCAGTGGAATGGTAGCTAATTTTGCGGGGAAGTTTGCCAGTTTACCAGTGGTAGACTGGTGGTCTCTCCCCCAGCATTAAATATTGGCCACCACCATATAACTGAGAAATTGTTCAGTGTGGCATAAAAAAATGTTCAAATGCAAACAAACAAACAAACAAAACTAACAAAGTTCAACCTCATGAAGATAGCAATATATTGCTAAAGGTCACCTGGGTGAAACAGGTGGTCTAAAAACGGATTCAAAATTTTGTCATTGATTATTTCAATAATTTCATGGTATCACCTTTATGATGCAATTAAAGAAAAACATTGTTGTCATGTCAACAGATGACATTTACACATTGACAGATTTATATTCAATCCTATCTGATTTGTTTTTAAGCTGGTCTCTGTATGTGTTTTTTTTTTATATTCTGAGATGCTTTTTGTTATATATGGGAACCTGATATGTAACCATATGGCAATAATTGACAAAATAAATCAATAAATGCCCCAAAACAGAGAAAATCAAGAGCATCACAAAATTGGTGAATAGATGACATTACAGAATTTACCTGTAATTAACTCATCTCAGGTAACTTGAGTTTAAATCCTTTCTTAAAACTTACATCTAATCTGTAACTGTCCACTAAGCAACCCGTCTTTTCATCCATTCATCTTTTCTAGCAAATAAACAATTTACAAGTGCAAGGTGTCCGGTTTCTACCAATGACTTCTGTTTTGCAACTCGTATTTCGTTTTTGAAATTTTTGGGTGAAAGGTACGTCCAGTTTTACATAATGTTCGACAAGTTTCAATTAAGAAAAAAAGAATTTACAACAAGAATTTTTCTCAGAGAATAAAAGATTGCATGCCGAAGGTAAATTAGCAAAATACAGGTATGTAACTCTGACAGACTGGCAGAGATCGTAAGCATGAAACAGGAAAGGGGATAATGACACTTTGGCATGTGACATAATGCAACAATCCTCATCTACATGTTAGCTATTCAATTCACATAAAAGTGTTCTGAGGTGTAAAGTTAGTTTGAGATAAATTAAGGAAATCACTAAAAACAGGAACCAAGGTAACTGATATGTTAGTGCATCAGCTCCGTCATTTTCGGAAGTTTTATATAAAAATGTAGAATTTTTTAATGATTTCTTTTTTGTTTTGTTTTATTGTTTTTGTTAGAATTGTTCACTCAACTCATATGGAGAGAAGAAACACCATCAATTGATATACAGTTGAACCTGCTTTCAAAGACCACTCTCATGAAAGAACCACCTGTCCTTTGAGACCACATTCTAGAAACCACTTGGTTTAATAATCCTTTAAATAAAACTACTTTTGAGTTACCACCTGTCTTTAGAGTCTACCACATTTCAGTGGCAGCTGGGGTGGTTTCAAAAGACAGATTCTCCTGTATACATTGTACATTGAACATGTTAACCATGAGCACAGATGTACCTTTGTGGTAGGTCTTATAAGAAAACCTATGACATTAATTTCTGATGCCGATTGCTTAACTCATTCACCCCATAGACACAATTGGACTGATCTAAGTCACTGACTTACAGAAGAGTCCATTGTTTTTCAGGGGCTGACCAGACCTATGGAGAACGGCAAATATCTTGGCTAGAAAGACCAGACCTATGAGAAATGGCAAAATTTCTGGGCTAGAGACCAGACCTATGAGGAAGGACTAAATATTTGGGCTATAGACCAGACCTATGAGGAAAGGCTAAATATCTGGGCTAGAGCCCAACACTATGAGGAAGGGTTAATATTTGGGCTACAGCCCAATTCTATGAGAAAGGTCTAAATATCTGAACTAGAGACCAGACCTATGCAGAAGGGATGACACTGAGACCAGAACTATGAGGGAGAACTAAATATTTGACCTATTGATAAGACTATATGAGGTGACCTTTAAATACAGGTTAGCAAGTATACAAGTATGGAAAAGAAGTCTCTGGAAGGACAGGTGAAACATATGGTAAAATAGTGACTCAGAATACAAGATGAGTGGCACTTAAGGCAAAACAGTGACTGATTACAAGACGAGTGGCATTTACGGCAAAACAGTGACTGATTACAAGACGAGTGGCTGCACATGTGGTAAAATAGTGACTGATTACAAGATGAGTGGCACATACCATAAAATAGTGACTATAATTACAAGACGAGTGGCACATATGGTAATCAATGACTTATTACATAATGGGTGGCACATATGGTAAAACAGTGACTGATTACAAGATGAGTGGCACATACGGCAAAACAGTGACTGATTACAAGATGAGTGGCAGCACATACCATAAAATAGTGACTCTGATTACAAGATGAGTGGCACATGGTAAAATAGTGACTCTGATTATAAGATGAGTGGCACATACAGTAAAATAGTGACTCTGATTACAAGATGAGTGGCACATACTTCAAAATATTTACTCTGATTACAAGATTAGTGGTACATACAATGTACAGCAAAATAGTGAGTTGATTACAAGATGAGTGGCACATACCACAAGATAGTGATTCTGATTACAAGATGAGTGACACATACCGCAAAATAGTGCCTGTGATCACCAGATAAATTAAAGACTAAGAACATTATAATTTACACATAAATGCACATATGTATTTCAGTAGATTGACGGTCCATAAATTACTTTATCTCAAGCAATTAACAGGTAATTAATATTGCAGTTTTTACTTATTATTCCCCTTGTAACTATCAAGTTCTAATGAATATGATAAGTAAATTATGCGAGAGTTCTTTGGTCACATACTTATTTGACAAAATAGCTTTTAAAGAAAGAAACAGAGAGACATCAGGACATAATTAGCTTAACATAGAGGTTTTGGTTAAATTCAAGTATAAAAAATTATTTAAAATTTCATACACCTCCCTGACATTTCTGTGACAGTACAATCTGCTGATACAGCAATTTTACTGATTATAACTGACAACTAACACTACAATATGTATATTTTCATCTCTGAATTACATAATATATACTTATTAGAAGAATTTACATTTTAATTGCTTTATCAATTTATCTAATACTGGCAGCCACAGACTTATACAGTATAGTGGAACCTGTCTTGAGAGACCACCCCCATCTGCCACTGAAATGTAGTCTCTCAAGACAGGTGGTCTCTCAAAACAGGTTTTATTTACAGAGATACATGTATTTAACTAAATGGTTTTCAAAATATTGTCTGGAGAGACAGGTGTTCTGACAAAATAAGTTTCACTGTACTATAGTCTGCAACAGACAAACAAGGTATATTTGATAAAACACAAATGCCCCTTGAGATTAACATACAGATATTTTTCATACCGGTACAGGAGAGTTTACATTAACAAGTGTTTTTTCCTATAGATCCTGGTGATAATGCATTTAATTTGGGTTCAAAGTAAGTTAAATAATACAGTTAAATAGAAAGACAGATGAATAAACAGATGGATAGACAGACTGACAGATAAACTATCAGAAATATATATATAAACAGACAGTCAGACAGAAAGATAAACAGACAGATAAAGAGATAGGCAGACAGACAGACAGGCAGGCACATAGACAGACAGACAGATAAACAGACAGATAGACAGACAGATAAAGCAAAAGATAGACAGACAGACAGATAAAGCAACAGACAGGCAGACAGATAGACAGACAAACAGACAGATAAAACAAAAAGAATATGTCCCTAATCTTTGGACATAGAGACACCCAACTTTATGTTGTTGAAATTGAGATTAGATCTTCACAAAACCAGCCTAATACAACAACTCCCGCAGCAAGGGTTGAAGAGGTTAATTGATGGCATGCTTGTATAAGATGTCTTGTCCAGAGTTCATAAAGGTTACATCAAATCAAGCCAGGGTAGTGTTTTGTGGTTAATGTTCCCCAGAGTTTAATATTGTATGATAACACTGGAAAGACACACCAGCAATAGTAATGAAACACAACTAATAACACTAAATTTTGCCTAATAACAAGTGAACCCATCAGATGTAAAGAAAGCTTTCACATAGATGAAAGAATTGAATGATTAGTTCTGCCGGTTTTTTTTAATTCATCAATAATTTATTGCCGAAAGTCTGGCACGGAGAAAGAAAAAAAAAAGATAAACTTCACACTTTAGAAAATACAATCACATGAGGGGTCATATTAGTTTCAAGGACTTTTTGTATTGGTGACATGATATAAAAGAAAGGAAATTCCATTAATTGATAACTTTCCTGATAAAAAATTGATTGGCATGCCAATTTTCTACTTGAGAGAGCAGTACCCTATGTTGTAGAGAATCAATGGCCACAGCCAATTTGTAAAAGCTTTTGAAATTCACCTTGACCTTTGACTCTTGCTTGTCAGTCACTACACAGATTTCCACACCTACACCTTTCAAAATGTCAATTACTTTCCATTTGACAGGATTAGATTTGTACACTCAAAATCGCTGGAGACTTAGCTTAAACCCACAGCGAGGGATCTTAAAAACAAGGAATCTTAAAAACGACATGAAGTGAAGATCTCCCCTGGCCTGACACATACTTCAAATTTTACTGTACAAAGGTCATATCAGACAATATGCCATACAACCATGTTTGTTTTAGTGAACTCCGGCACACCGCCTGAATAATGATATACAATCTGAAACCTGTATGTTTTTTCTCAACGACTGAAAAAAATTACTCAGGAAAAAAGAAACGGGCATCTGTATGTAGCTTTTGACATGGAGCAAGTATCAGATTCTTGTGTAAGCACATTTAATTTGTAATAGAGTGGTAAAGTAGAGAAAATGTTCTTCTAGATATGTAAAGCATTAATAGAGAGTAGAAGTGTTGAAAACCGTATGACTAAACGTCTGCATTCAACAACTGAAGTTGATCTGCCGATGGAGAGCTTTTATCTATCAAAACTGATTTAACTTAAAAGGTTAACAAGCACAAGAAAAAATAGAAGAAAAAATGAGAAAAACACATTAAAATGAAAAAAACAAAAACAAAAACAAAATATACATAATCTTGAAGATGCACATAAAATGTGAAGACACCTGCCTTTGAAGATGCAACAGCTTATGAATAAATGATTTCCAAAAAAATACAAAAAATTCTGTAACAAACACATTCATTTCTAAGATAACATTCTCTTTATATACTGAAACTGATTTTAAGAGATTCCTGTCATTATGCATGATTGTTTTTTTTTTTAACATTCTACCAAAAATGTACAAGTATACATTGAGCCTCTGTGGCTGAGTACCGTAGTTAGAGCGTTGCACTTTGAACCATGATGTCAGTCTCTCACCTTGAGGCACAGGTTCAAGCCCTGCTGGAACCAAAGCTGATTCTGTGAGAAAGTTTGCCAGTTTTTTTGTTTTGGTTTTTTTGGTTTTTTTTTTTTTGGGGGGGGGGGGGGGGGGGGAAGGAGGCAAGTGATCTTTTTCCTGGTGCCTTGTAACAGACTTCTCTGCTTCGCTATCAAAACCATGGCCAACACCATAATGATGAAAAATTGCTCAGTGAGGCGTAAACCACTAGTCCAAAAATAGAACAGCTACATGTATATACAAATGACAGACTAAATCTGCCACTGAAATGTGGTCTCTCGATATGGTAACTTTATCTTTTTACCCCTAAGACCCATTTGTACTGGTCTAAGTCAATGATTTACAGAAGAGTCCATTGTTTTTCAGAGATTGATGAGGTATTAAATGGTGTATTGGTACCTTATTTTTCACCCCTAAAGACCAATTTGTACTTGTCTAAGTCATTGATTTATAGAAGAGTCCATTGTTTTTCAGGTATTAAATGGTGTATGGATGCAAAATTAGCATTTACACACAATTACAACAGGTACAGTGAAACTTGTATATAATGACCTTCTTAGGGACACAAGAAAACCAGTCTTTATAGGGAGGTGATCTTTCTAGGGAGGTGGTCTTTATATAGAAGTTGATTTGTACACAAATGGTACTATTGGGAACAGCAAAGAATGGTCTTTGTGACCAGGTGATCTTTATACACGGGTTTTACTGTATGTGCTTTTTGGATATTGTGTGGGAAAAAATTATATTTCTTCAAAGGTATATATGTTGACCCTAAAACTGAAGTAAAACATCATAATTGGTATGGTCAATCTTCAGGATTCTTGAAATGAATTACAGTGAAACCTGTATATAAAGACCCCCCCCTAGGGACACAAGAAAACCAGTCTTTATAGGGAGGTGGTCTTTATATAGAGGTTGATTTATACACAACTGGAACTGTTGGGGACAGCAAAAAAAGGTCTTTATTACCAGGTGGTCTTTATACAAAGGTGGTCACTAAAGCAGGTTTTACTGTATATTTCTGTTAGCTCAAATGAAATGCCTCAACATTTTCACAAGTTCATAATATACAGTCAAACCTGCATTAAAAGCCACCACTGTATAAAGGGTACCTGCCTATAAAGGCCATTCAAACATAACCTTTGTTAACTTTATTATAAATAATAAATCTCTCTATAAAGGCCACCTGTCTATAATGCCTACTTTAGCCAATTTCCATGAATGGCCTTTATAGCCAGGTTTGACTACATTTGCAGATAAATATTTACATCAAATTCTATTCTACATCAAAAATGAACTTTTTTTAATCACATCTTTTTAATGTGCCTTTTATACTTTTTCACATGACCATGGTAAAGCAAAACATTTTTTTGACACTAAGTGAGAAAAGAACTCCATAATCTAACCCCTCAAGTATTTCCTGTAAAATTCTAATTCACAGCAAAGATCAGTTTTGGTCAAATAATTCATGTTAATAGGATCAAAGTTCATTCCTTTTAGAAGTAACTAAAGAGGAAGTACTTATATCGGCTATCAGAAATTGATTTCCTGTATTTTATGAGCTCTCTTTTGACTTCTGGGGTTGATTGTGTCTTTTGTAATATTCTTACTATAAACTGATTTAAAAATAAATTTACCCTGTACATTAGCCCTACAGTAAAACAAATAACAGTTTTCTTTCTTGTTTAACAAAAAAAAACATTAAAAAAAACATTTTTCACGACAGTTAAAGTCTACGGGCATATTAATAACAAAAACAAATTTCATTCTTTCATTTTCGTATAAAAATCATAAACATGACTTTGAAAATTGTTCTTGTTTACAATGTTAAGGACTACAGGCATATAAAACATTTTACCACAATAGCCCAAAAAATTAGATTTTTAAATTTAAGTTGACAAAAAATTGTTATACTGAAACATTCACCTTTTACGAAAACATTTAAAATTTGTCAGATATGCAATGAAATATGTAGTATATCATGTATCCTCCGATTTTAGCACAAAAGCAATGATCAATCATCGTTCATATATTTAATGTCATAAACAGAGAGCTTCCAGTTCAGAATTAGATCAGCAAACATATAATACGCAAAACAAAAAATGTAAAGTACGGCATTAAATTTATACAGTTCAAGGTCAGAAAAAATCAGAGGAATTTTCATTATACATGTAAGTGGTGGGTTTAGCCTTCATAACGAAAAGTATCGATGATCAATATCGTAGAAATGATTATGTTGAGAGCCAAGTAGTGGCTTTGTGCTAGATATAAACAATAGAGATAGCTACACAAATAGCTAACGTTAAAGTGTTCCTATTAACCTATCCATCACTACAGACCAAATTAGACTGGTCTGAGATGATAGGAAAGACCATACCATTTAGATACTTAGAATTGAACAGGTTACAGTGGTGATCAGGAACATGCCATTGTCATAGGTTTGTACTAATACATTTACAAATACAATGCATACTTAAAATATATGTAGTAAAATTTCAAATATCAATATTTTAAACAGGTGTGCATTATTCACAGGTGAACATTATTTTGAGTAAATGTATTCATACTAAGCAGGTGTACATTACCCAAAAATCACTGGTACGAATACACTGTACACAGTGACATATCAACATGTATACTTGTAACTCTACAGGTGTCTTGGGCGAGATGTTTCTGACACGAGAACACTGTTCTTCAGTAAGAAAGCTCACTCAAATGCGAAGAACATCCACCTGGAACACTGTTCTCGGTACAAATTTTCACACCACATTTTAGCATACATGACGAACAAATGATATTGCAATCATTGATCATCCTCTTGTTCGACCTCCATTTTTTTGTACTCCATTGTGTTCTAGATGATTGGGCGAGATCTAATGAGAACATGTCTTACACAACCCAAGAGTCACTAAATTGTTTCTGCCGAAGGATACTCTACATGTATATACATTAGGCAGTGTCATGACTTTACATATATAAAAGACATCTAAAATACACAAGTGAATATTGCATACAAGTAAATTGTTCAGATATAAGTATAATGTATGTGTACGTTATAAATTTATCATTATGAACAGAATATGAAATGTTTTATTGCCAAGAAATGCATGTACATGTCTGATAAATGTTTGCTCTGTGACATCAGATAGGCTGGTTAAGAATAGCTACACTGTATCTAAGGATAATTATCTATGTATGATACAGGTACATGGAGGTGCAGAGAAACTCGGTCAAGTCAGCTGATCACATATGGTTCAAATTCTGGTCTTGTCATTACCTCTTTCTGACTTGATATGACAAGTGGCCATCAAAATAATCTAAAGATATTCTGGTCTTGTCAATACCTATTTCTGACTTTATACAAGTCAGTGTCTGTCAAAATAATCTAAAGGTATTCTAGTCTAGTCATTACCTATTTCTGACTTGATATGACAAGTGTCTGTCAAAATAATCTAAAGGTATTCTAGTCTAGTCATTACCTATTTCTGACTTGATACAAGTCAGTGTCTGTCAAAACCATTTACTGGAATACTGTTGGTCAGTCTCATATGAAATTTTGTTCGACATGCCTGACATGAAGAGGTGACCATTATTTACTGGTTATGATATAATCATGTGGTCAATGTGTATAATACAGTGGAACCTGTCTTGATAAACCACTGTCATGAACAACCACCTGTCTGGAAAGACTACATCCAGAAAATCATTTGCTTAAATAATTCTTTGATTTTTAGCTCTAGAAGGACCACCTGGCTCGAGAGACCATATTTTCATTGGAGATGGGATGGTCTCTGAATACAGGTTCCACTGTATACACAATATGCATTATCAGGACACCTTGATGATGCTGCCAATAGATTGTGTAACACCCACTGTGATGTTATATCATATACATAACAAATGTCATTAATACACAGATGCATTATAAGGACCCAAAATGATGATGCTTAAAGAGAGTGTAATACAAACTATGATGTCATTTAATTAATTGACAAATATATCTATTACTAAATATGCATTATCAGGACCAGAAAAAAATAATTATGGGACACAAATGTCTAATACATATATACATGTACATGTAGTACATGTATGCTTTATCAGGGCCAAATGAGGATTACTGGAAGTGCAGCTACCAACTGTGATAATTGTAATTAAGCAGACATAAAAATCACATCTGGTTAAACAGAAGTAGATAAGTCAACAAAAACCAATGTTTGATATTAAAGTCACAAATACCACACCAATATGCTACAATTCCAGGTATTTCTTAGTGCACGTGTACCTGACAATCTGGTTTGCCACATTCTATCAACAATGAATGAAATCTTAGTCGGTAACATAATAAGTGTGTAGATTTTCCCATACTTAAAATTCTCTGGAGCACAATCCCTCTGCATGCCTTAATTTTTTTTCTTTTCCCACGAGAGGCCATTAAATTTTATAGAATGGAGAAATAATTTGTTTCTTGTCATTGGTATAAACTAGTAAAGTGCAAGATTAGAAGGACTTAGTCATCATACTTTAACTCTGTAGTTTTGATGAACATGCTTTTACAAACGAACCTGATAAGCTATTTCAGGACTTCAAAGAATACTTGTACAACATTTGAATTTCCAATTAACCAGTGAATCTTAAATGTGTACTTATGAAAGTTTGCTAGAAACTCCTCAAATGCAATCTCAACGATTAACAACTTACAAGATCATTTTTTATATAAACAGCTGATATCACAAACAATCTTGGCAGATCTAAATGAAACAGATAAATACTCAAATAAAAAAAACCCAGGAATAATAATAAAAAAAAACCCAACAAAAAACAAAAACATAAATTGAAAAAAGTGTATCAAAATTGAAATGAAATGGATCATATGAAATGTACACTATACTTACTATATGTAATAGTGTATATATATACACATACGTAATTATGTTATTCCAATACATCACAGATCACTCACATAGGACTATCACCACTTTACACGTGATTGAAGATTCTAGTAAAACGCCTTCCTTCTTATCGTTTTTTTACACTGAAAAAATGAAGTCAAGGAGTTTAAAATATCATCTTTCCTCATGAGCCGTACCTAACTTCCCCAGAATGTAAATCCAAAACAAAGTCTAAAGATACTGATGTTGGTGCTACCTATCCCATATATAAAAATATCAAATAGCATATGAAACCCCTTTACAGAGTTAGATATTGGTAAATACTTTTTAACACTGTAACAGATATTTTCCTTTTTTTTATCACAATATCTGACGCATAAAACACCACTGTAAATAAATAGTTTTCAGTGATTTCATAGCCACAAGATGGTCCTGCTAGTTATAAAGACCACTGATGATCCTGCTAGTTATATTATAAACACTACCGGTTAATTATCACAGCAGAAAAACTCTCCCATTAAGATGGGTCTCAGATAAGATTGATGTATCAATATTACACTATCAACACAAGCTTACATCACCGCTAAATGATACTGGATATTTATCTAGAAACATCTTCCTCCAATAAAACCTTTTACATCAAGAATTAAAGAATCTCAAGTACCTCCTTAAGAGTCTGGCTTTGTAAAAAGAACAATTCAAACAATCTGTTACCAAGGCAACGACAAGGACCTCACCAGGTCTTGGTCAATAATGTCACAAATGTGACCACTTGGCTGTCTAACACAAGATTTAATAATGGCTTCCACAATATGTTGATAAACAAATCTTAAATCCTTTGAAACAATGTTAATCTTTTGCAGAGGCAGATGTATACAGCATTACATATATACCTCATCTACCCCTGGAAAATAATGAAATCTTCCATAAAGCAATGATTTAAGCCAGTCCAAATGTGTCTTTAGGGGTAAATGAGTTAAAGACAGCAATATGTTGATAAGAATTACAAAGTCAATGACATCCAAGAATTCTAATTAAATACTACTATCTGCCGATTTGTCCGAATAAATCAAAATCCTATCATAACATGAAAAGATATTTCATCATCGGAAAGATGAAAAAGGAAATGGAGGCATCAGAATATAAAGGGCGAATGATATCAAGATACGAGTTTCCATCAGGAAAAAGAGCAAAACTGTCAGTCAAATTTTGACTTTCTATAAATAACTGATAGAAACACAACATGATAAAATAAAAATAACTACACGTCCAAAATGATGATACTCACTTATTGAAGCAAAATAACTGGCAAGAATATCGGGACTTATCACAAATATGTCCAAACTGAAAGATACAGCAAATAAATTCTTGATTAAATGTTCTGGTTGCAAACACAACAATTTAATCATTTCCTGATTTTACTTGACTAGCTGACATACTTCATCCAGAATTTTCGAAAAATGTTCCTGAATCCTGACCTAATAATCCACACATGAAACTTGTTTAATTTGCCAAAAAATCATATCCTTTAATTCTTAATTAATCTGATAATTTGGTCATTACCTCCTGAACTGAAGACTTCCTCGAAAGCACAAGCACATCAAAATGAAATAAATGGTTGGAATTTCATTTCAAGTCAATGTATGTCACAAGACTTGACGACGCATTCAATAACTACAATGGTTCAAGTTGTCATTCATGATGTAAGATTTAAATTTCTCCACTTCAAAATACAATTGTAATTCCAGAGTTGACACATATTTATGCATATCACATATTACCAGTAATACACATAATACAGCATAAAGATATAAAATCTACATGTAATATATTCCTAATGCGCAAAGTTTTAACGTCAGTCACTCAGGAATTCCTCAAAAGAATCAGATCAAGTCGTCCATACATGATGCATACAGACCCAGCGTACAAATTATTACGTATTGATTTTTTTTTTAAAATTGTCAGATTATTGTCTTTATTATTCCAACATATGCAAACCTTTTCTGAAAGGTAGATACATATATATAATAGTCACATTTCAAAGTGCTCCATGAATAAGCGGTGTCTATTTAACTCCAAAAACATATCTTTGATCTGTTGGTTAATAGTAATTAAAATCACAGATTATATATTACAAAGACTGAATTAATGGTATCATTTCAGCTTTGTTTCTTGTATAGGTTTAGCTGTTATCAAATCCGAAATTGTATTGTATACTAAATATATATCGTTATCTCGACTGCATAAACTTATGACACGATATACAATTGTTATCCATTCTGACGAACTTAAGTCAAGTATAAAAAAACACCATAAGTACATGTTACATGTATTTTGACGGGCATGTTTATCACTTATCGCTTTCTACGTCCTTGAATTTTCTTTTATCAAATTTCACACCGTTAGATGAATACGTATAGAAAGTAAATATCATATGCAATGCAATAACCTAATCGTCCTTACGAATGAGTATCTCACAGCTTGGCAAACGCTAGCTGTGTACGAAGGAGAACTTTATAAAAAAGAAGATATTTAACTGAATTGAATTTACTTTTTATCATTGCTAATATCGAAATTAAAACAGAATAATTAATGCAAGCAATGTATTGAATACATGTATCTAAATACAGTGCTAACACTTTATAGCCAGTTTTACTTGTTTCAAATGAAATTTTTACAGGGTGCCTCAGACTACGGATAAGTTTAAACACTAGTTGATAGGCAACATTGATGTTTTTTTTTTTAGCAAATTTCAGAAAAAGTTACCAAATGAATACAGTGGCAACCAACAGAGTTAGTCCTGAGATATTCTACCCTCTTAAAACCTACATTGTTTAGGTGCTGCCATGGCCGAGAGGTTAGAGCATCTCGCTTTAAAAAATGAAGTCTCTCACTTCTGGTCAGCGCACATTCAAGCCCCGCAGAAACCTAAGCTGATTTTTGTGAGAAAATTTGCCAGTTTACTTGCGAAAGGCCGGTGGTCTCTTTCTTGGTACATTGTACCCGGGTTCTCTCTTCCATCTTTAAAGACTAGCCACCACCATATAACTGAAAAATTGACGAGTGCGGTGTAAAACGCCATTCAAAATTCAAGAAAAAAAAATTAGATTCAAACTCCTGTCTGTAAATATTTCACAAGATTCCAATGGAGATTTATAATCTTGAACCCATTCACCCCTAAAGACACATTTGGACTGGTCTAAGTCATTGATTTACAGAAGAGTCCATTCTTTTTCAGGGATGGATGAATTAAGCTTGAGTTTTAGTTTCTGTGCTAGGAAGATCCATAATTACAGAAGTTAATTTTCCTTTAGAATGCTTCAAATTTAATAGAAATTTTAGCAAAAGATTTTGAATTCTAAAGATTGAATGTTTACCTATAAAAGAAATCACGGGTTAGTTTACATGTATACTTTATTGCCGGCCAGCCGATATAGATTTCATACTCACACAACAGAAAATTTCTGTGTCGCCAGGATATATATCATCATTGTATAGGCCATTAACAAGTTGTACGGAATTCAGCTAATGGTTAAACTTAGTTCCAACAGATCAACAAAGGGTAGTAAAAAAAAAATCTCACCATCGTACTTCCTCATAGTCAGTCCATGTCACCATCCAGGATCAATGTTAGTTTACACATATATATACAAAAGGTCGAACCGCAAAAACAAACACTTTATGAGCTACGCTCAACTCCCACACCTTGAATTCACCTGGTGCGTTTTATGAATGGACTATCCATGTGAAACTTGTACTAAAGTAATAGTGTAACCATGAACAAAGATGGAAAAGAAATTCCATACATATCTTTTACAATTTCCAAACAAAGGCTAATGCTATGCTATTTCTCTGATTATCTTTCCATTTTACGAAAAAAAAGCAAACAGGGAATTTTCCTTGCCTTCTGGAGCATAAAACCACATAATCAATTGACAAGGCATTCAAAAAGATAATCCATGTAGTAAATGACCTCTGACCTGTTGGTAGACCTGCATACTTAACTACCTGAGGACCCAGTATGACATTAAATAGACAGGATGCAGCTATCCTTACCCACAGGGTTCACAAGTTTGTGTAATTATCTGATTTGAAGGGCTCAAGGTCATTTCACATTATAATTGGTTAATAATAAAGGAATTAAGCAAATCTGATTAAGATGACAGATATAGGCTAGCAAGGTGTGAAGAATTATGATTTATTGGAACAGTGTTTAATGCTTATCAGTTAATTATCCTGATTGCATCTGAACAATTTATGAAACAATTACAAATGTGTAAACTTCCATGTGGATATACATCTGAACACACACACACACATACAAACATGCAAACACACACACAAATGCACACACATTCAAACCCATGCACTCACACATACACACATTCACACACAAAACACACTCATATACACACACATTCATACACACACACTCACATATACACAAACAAACAAACAAATGCAAACACATTCATGCACACAAACTAAAACACACAGACACACACACAGACACACACACACACACACAGACACACACACACACACACTATCAATACTTTTTAATTGTGAAAATTTGAAATATCCTTTCTACTTCTACACTACAAACTCTGTGACCTGCACACAGGATATGTCACCTTATTTTTTATATCACATACATGTACCTTTTGTACTGCAAACAAGTTTTTATAAGTTATAAATGTTTTAAGATGACAGATTAATGGTTTAAAAAACAAACAAATAAGAACACCTCAGGTATGCTATTCAAACACAGAACTTACATACACCACATTTAAATACATATATTGTCAATCCACATAATGACACTTGTAAAAATATTTGTTGTAAAGAAATGTTTATTGCATATCTAAATCTTCTCCATTTTGTTATTGTATTATCTGTTAAAATCACTTGTAATTCCTTAGAATAACACTTTCTGGAAGGTGTAAAAGCACAAATAGGACATGGTACTCTACTGAAAGTTATAACATAGGATTTGACTGTGATACAATGAAAACTCAAATGATCTAAGGGAGACAACTCTTACTATCTTTTTTCAATCTTGGGGAAACTGATGTATTTGCTCATACATAGGTATATAAATTAATCAGTTTTTTAAAGTCATTAATGACATATTTGGAATAGCCTAAATCATTGATTTATATGTACAGAAGAGTCAATTGTTTTTCAGGGGTTGATATAGTCCGTTCCCACTGTATCGCAGGTCCCATTGTGTTGTGATATATTTTAACGTCATAAAATGCCGGTGAAGGGCTTCAAATTTTGGCCAATGCTCAGCACTTATGGCCTTTGAGCACCATGGGTTCTTTAATGTGCCGACACTTCAGTTTTCAATGTCTCATCTGAAGGCCACGAATATAGACTGTTACAACTGACAAAAAGCTATCTAAGTGAGAGTGCTTGTATATGCCACACAAGACGTAAGTTTTAGAGGGGGCTTTGTGGCTGAATAGTTAGAGTGGCATGCTCTAAATCAATAAGCCTCTCACCCTACTCATACATGTATATGAGTTAGAGCCTTGCTGAAACATAAGCCTATTATGTGAGAAAGTTTGTCAGTTTACTTGTGGAAGTCCAGTGATCTTTTTCTGGGGTCAATGTATATGTAACTGTTCCCCCCCCCCTCGCCATTAAAATCTGGGCACCACTAAATAATCACAAACTTGGCAAGCTTAAGGTAAAATACATACATTGCTAAAACAAACAAACATCAGTTTTCATTCCATTTTCCAAAAGATTTTTTTTTCAATTTTGAATAGTGTTTTATGCCACAACTCAACAATTTTTCAGTTTAATGGCAACGGCCAGTTTTTAATAGTGGAGGAGAGAACTTGGTTACAATGTACCCAGGAAGAGACCACCGGCCTTCTGCAAGTAAACTGGCAAACTTTCCCACAAAACTCAGCTCAGTGAGAGACTTCATGTTTCGAAGCGTGTTGCTCTAACCACTCAGCCACGGAGGTGCCCTCTCCACCCACCCAAAAAAATTCCAAAATACTTATGACTCTCACTTTTTGAGCTAAACACTCGGCTAAGGAAAGAGCCACAGTTAAAATGGTGATTGTAAAAATATGTGATGTTTATAAAACATGTAATATATTCATTTCAATATTTAATTCCAAATATATAATACTCCTACCATTAAACTAGTACAGAAATCTTTTGAATTATAATTTATAGAGTTTTAAACTCTGACTTACATGTAACAAAAACAAGCATGGGGTATTTTCATAAAAATAATATACTCACATTTTTACCTGTTAAGGTTAAACCTTCTAAACTTACCTTTACATACACTTACCTTTTGTCATTTTTCATTAATGAAAAATGCTAGTACTATGAACGTCTTGAGTCATTTACAAGGTAAATAATTACATTAACATTTGATCTAATACAGGGCTATCAAATTTAACATCCAAGGACTAGATTTATGCTAATGATACCATGTTTCGCTTTCATGGTTTTGCCATTTAACATATGACTTGTGAAGGGTCAATATCAAAAGATATATCATGTCAGACTCTGATGCACTGCCATAGATTTGGAGTTCAGATAAAAACTTAACTGAGATGTTTTCTGTCATTCAAAGTTCAAAATAGATTTAAACAATGGAATCTGAGACGTTAATCAGAACCAAGATATGTTCTAATTACTTAGACATACAGGGCTACATCACAATAAATTGTGCATCTGTTGTCTTTTTGAACCCCCATATTAACAAAGGGAGATAAATGTGTTTCCATTATATTATCTTGAACAGAAGACAGGGTAGTTCTATATCAGTATTAGATTTCAAGCTCAAGACAAGGGACAAATAGATGGAAATATTTCAAGGGAGATAAATGGGTTAATTTATAGGGCTCTTATCTGTTTAAAACTAATTGTATTCATGACAGTAATTTGAATCTTACAAGTATAGGTCTACACAAACTGCTCATTTATTTTGTATTTGTATGCTGGAAATAGCAAGTTTAACCTTTTGGAAGAAAACTTTTCATGTAAAATTTAATGAATCAGACATACTGTATAGTGGTACCTCGGAAAAAATCTACCTCACTTAGGTGACCACCTTGAATTTCAGACCAAAATTTTTCCTGATAAATATATGTACATGTATTTAAAGGGGCATTTGCTCCTCTTTTTTACTACTACAATAACAAAAAAAGAGATATACACAGACATAAGAATTCTTAATTCCCTACATATTTTGTGAAAATTGCTCAAGAAACCCAGGTTTGGCAAGTTTTCACTTGTGATTGATTAACTCAACCATACTATTTGTACATACCACACGGGACCTAACCTTATTTTCAAAAAATATATAAGATTGTTTTTGTCTGTGTGCAGCTGTAATTTGTTATAGTACATCAGGTAAAAAATGTAAAAGAAGAAAAAATCAAAATAATTTTTTTTTAGTAAACACAGGTAATTCCCCTTTGATACATGTAAATACAGAATCTTGCATAAGAAACCACCTCAATATATCAAACAACCTTAAGTCAGTCAGTTACAGAAAATTGGGATATTTTTGCATTGCTAAAATTTTGCTACTTTGGTAATAAAAATGAAGAATTATTATTTGGCCAATTAAATCTTGGTCATTTATGTTTATATCATGTTAAAATTTGGCCTAACATCAAATCTCAAGTCTTGTTGTGTTGAACATTCCAGGTGTTTGAAATATTAAAATATTAAAAAATTACTCGTAGAATCATTTCAACCGACATGTCACATGGTACTTAATTAAGATTATTGTTCACAAAGAAACATCGTGTACATATTCTGGATGTTTTAATTTAGGCAATTTTAATAGTGTGGCCAAACTGGCCAGAATTAAACAATGGCTAAAATATCCCAGTTTATGGTAGGTGGTCTTAATAAGCAAGGTTTCACTGTATTCAGTTTTACATAACGGATGATGCTAATATTATGGCATTTCTGATGTAAACAGTCAAAACGCGTTACTAAGTAAAAATTAGAGGTACTGCTTCACACAAAATTCTACATACAAACCCACACAAGTCAACACTTAAACATTAAAATTTGTGTGAAAATCAAGTGTTTTACACCGAAACGATGTCACCTGTTCATTTCACAAACGGGGAGAAAATGAAGAAAGATCATTAAAAACAAACAAATGCATGCTCGGGATGTTTTATTGCTAGTCAGATCTCCTTGAAAACTTCTTTATAGTTTAAATGTTTCAATATCTGTTGTGGTTCTTCATATGACTAATAGTTCGTACTCAAGATTTTTATTACTTCTGTTGGATTAACATCAACACGGTGTTATTCGTAACCTCCCCCTTACCTCGGCAGGGAGAATGTTCTTTATATTTTGATATGCGAGGGTGAAAAGTGTAATTGAGTGACTGTTTACAAACTCAACTTTCAGAACCCTCTGCAACAGCATGCAATCAAATGCAAATTTTCTCATTAAAATTCCATTGATGAGATGGCTTATCTTTTCGAACTCACAAACAAAATTATCACAAAAGGGGATTCCCTGAAATGTAGGCGACCGAATTAGTTGATCCATATATTGGCATTGATTCACTTTTTCAAAAACCTTACTTCTAAATAACATTCCAAATTTTACTTGCCTGTTATGTTGACAAAGAAATACCTGGGCTATGTAGTCTTACATTACGGCAATACATACCTGTGATAAAATCATACGATCACAGGTAAAAACCTACAGGTGTCCAACAGAAATGAATGAATTACCAGGGCTGGAACAAGTCCTGATTTATCACTAGAAAAATAAAGTCAAGCTATATCTGTTCCTCTCTTTGGTTTTAATTCACTCAAAGGTAAAATTCCAATACAGAAGATCATTTTGCCAAGTGACCAAAGCCACCTGCAGAAAATTGCCTTAGGTACAAATTGACGTTTGAATATGTCATTTGGGGTACTTCTTACTTGCTTCAAATTACAAAATGTATTCTACTCTTACAGATTGAAATGTAACATCAAATTTAATTAATGTCTTGGTATTTGCCTATTAGCATGCCCCATACCAGGTGTGTAAACACATGCTAATTAGAATACAGCAGAATTATACACCACAATATTATATTCCTGGATAAATGCTAGGGTTACCCACCCACCCCATTTGGCAAAAAAATATGTAAAACATTTTATTGTATAATGTATACCAGTAAATATTCGCCACTGGTTATTTTCGTTTTTTTACAACAGAAAACATATTCACAACCTCTTCAATTTGCCCTGAATCACTATAGTCTCATAGATGTAATGTTTATCTTGCTTCAGTTATATGGCTTGAAAATGCCGCTTTCATTCCGAAATTCGACATCTCATGATAATCTTCTAGTGACAATGACAAAAAATTAAACGGTAGCAAAAATATCCAGGTATTTTTTATATAAAGATGGAAAAATAAATCCAAAATACCAAAATTGTGGTGCCTTGCTACACTAGGCAAAGATATTCTAAGATTGCATCCCCTTGAAATTTTGGATCTGATGGCACACCTGGTATATACAGGTATGATATTAATATATAACTGTGCTTGTGGATAATATTGAAATGTACCATTTACTTATTAAAAATCAAAATTTCTTGAAAAAAAATTGTCTGAAGTCTTCTTTACCAGTTCTATTTGCAATTTTATGCAATGTCAAATAGAGTTAAAATGAAAGTTTTGGTTTTTGAAAAAAGAGAGTTCATTGAGGAATTGAAATCAAAAGACTGTTTTACAGAAGTATTAAAGAGGACCATTTCTTCATTAAATGTATGTTTACAACATAATTTACACAAGAGAGAAAAAAAAAGGGCCATTACTAGTTATCTGGTTCCAACATAAGATTGGATTTATATGCAATAATTGTGAGAGGAATTTGGTCATTTTTGTTCTGTGAAGAGGCACTATGGGGTGGAACTGTATGACCTCTTTTTGGTATGTGAAGAGCCACTATGGGTTGGGGTTGTATGACCTCTTTTTGTTATGTGAAGTGCCATTATGGGGTGGGGTTATATGACCTCTTTTTGTTATGTGAAGTGCCATTATGGGTGGGGTTGTATGATCTCTTTTTGGTATGTGAAGTGCCATTCTGGGGTGGGGTTATATGACCTCTTTTTGGTCTGTGAAGTGCCATTATGGGGTGGGGTTATATGACCTCTTTTTGTTATGTGAAGTGCCATTATGGGGTTGGGTTATATGACCTCTTTTTGGTCTGTGAAGTGCTATTATGGGGTTGTATGACCTCTTTTTGGTCTGTGAAGTGCCACTATGGGGTTGTATGACCTCTTTTTGTTATGTGAAGTGCCATTATGGGGTGGGGTTATATGAACTCTTTTTGGTATGTGAAGTGCCATTATGGGTGGGGTTGTATGATCTCTTTTTGGTGTGTGAAGTGCCATTATGGGGTGGGGTTATAGGACCTCTTTTTGGTCTGTGAAGTGCCATTATGGGGTGGGCTTATATGACCTCTTTTTGGTCTGTGAAGTGCTACTATGGGGTTGTATGACCTCTTTTTGGTCTGTGAAGTGCCACTATGGGTTTGTATGACCTCTTTTTGTTATGTGAAGTGCCATTATGGGGTGGGGTTGTATGACCTCTTTTTGGTCTGTGAAGTGCCACTATGGGTTTGTATGACCTCTTTTTGGTATGTGAAGTGCCATTATGGGGTGGGGTTATATGACCTCTTTTGGTCTGTGAAGTACCACTATGGGGTTGTACATGTAAGACCTCTTTTTGGTATATGAAGTGCCACTGTTGGGCTGTATGACCTCTTTTTGTTTACAGTGATGAAGCCTTGTCTATTGGGGATAACGTCTGCTTATGCAATGGAACCTGTCTTGAAAGACTCCCCGTGTTCAACAACACTCTGAAAACAATTAACTTACATGTAGTTAAAACAATCCTGTAAATAAAACCTTTTTTTGAGTCCACCTGTCTTGAGAGACCACATTTAAGTGGCAGATGGACTGTTCTCTCGGACAGGTTTCAATGTACAGACAAACCTGTCTATAAAGACCACTCAAGTGAACAGGTATAAGTCAACATTATAGGCAGGTGGCATTTATTAAGAGGGTTATTCATTCTAAAAAAGTTAACAAAAGTTATGTTTGAATGGCCTTTATGGGCAGGTGCCCTTTATAGCAAGTTAGACTGTACATGTAGGCATACATGTACTTAAGTTATATGACAAACAATATATATGCTTATACAGAGTGAACATGAACATGAACATGAATGATGTGTATAAAGTTTGGGATGAAATTATAATGCATGGTTTGAGAGTTATGCTCCGGACAAATATAGTATGTACTCACTTACAGGCAGATCCCTATATCCCCTCGGCGACTCGTCCTGAGGGGATAAGATATGCATATTTAGATGTCATAAAATTTAGTATTTATTTCAAAAGGGATTTTCTTAGAGAATAATGGACAAGAAGATTTTAAAGTTTCAGACAATTTTCAACAGTCACTTGCCCAAGACCAAGTACCAACATTTCCTATTTCTGTGATGCCCCTGAATGTATCTAGTCTTCCACTCTGGAAAGATTTATTATTTCCTGATGCAGTGAGAGAGCGTGGAACACATTAAACTCTGATAATATCAGCAAGTACATATTTAAGTATGTCTGCCAATCAGTCACCATAACTATACAGTGATCCATCACCAAGGACTTTAGTTCTATATTGTATTTCAGATGTAAGTTTGTTACTATGACAGTTCTATATTGTATTTCAGATGTAAGTTTGTTACTATGACAGTTCTATATTGTATTTCAGATGTAAGTTTGTTACTATGACAGTTCTATATTGTATTTCTGTATTAAGTTTGTTACTGTGACAGTTCTATATTGTATTTCAGGTGTAAGTTTGTTACTATGACAGTTCTATATTGTATTTCAGGTGTAAGTTTGTTACTATGACAGTTCTATATTGTATTTCTGGTGTAAGTTTGTTACTATGACAGTTCTATATTGTATTTCTGGTGTAAGTTTGTTACTATGACAGTTCTATATTGTATTTCTGGTGTAAGTTTGTTACTATGACAGTTCTATATTGTATTTCTGGTGTAAGTTTGTTACTATGACAGTTCTATATTGTATTTCAGGTGTAAGTTTGTTACTATGACAGTTCTATATTGTATTTCAGGTGTACGTTTGTTACTATGACAGTTCTATATTGTATTTCAGGTGTAAGTTTGTTACTATGACAGTTCTATATTGTATTTCTGATGTAAGTTTGTTACTATGACAGTTCTATATTGTATTTCAGGTGTAAGTTTCTTACTATGACAGTTCTATATTGTATTTCAGGTGTACATTTGTTACTATGACAGTTCTATATTGTATTTCTGGATTAAGTTTGTTACTATGACAGTTCTATATTGTATTTCAGGTGTAAGTTTGTTACTATGACAGTTCTATATTGTATTTCAGATGTAAGTTTGTTACTATGACAGTTCTATATTGTATTTCAAGTGTAAGTTTCTTACTATGACAGTTCTATATTGTATTTCAAATGTAAGTTTCTTACTATGACAGTTCTATATTGTATTTCAAGTGTAAGTTTGTTACTATGACAGTTCTATATTGTATTTCAGGTGTAAGTTTGTTACTATGGCAGTTCTATATTGTATTTCAGGTGTAAGTTTCTTACTATGACAGTTCTCTATTGTATTTCAAGTGTAAGTTTGTTACTGTGACAGTTCTATGTTGTATTTCAAATGTTAGTTTCTTACTATGACAGTTCTATATTGTATTTCAAGTGTAAGTTTGTTACTATGACAGTTCTATATTGTATTTCAAGTGTAAGTTTCTTACTATGACAGTTCTATATTGTATTTCAGGTGTAAGTTTGTTACTATGGCAGTTCTATATTGTATTTCAGGTGTAAGTTTCTTACTATGACAGTTCTCTATTGTATTTCAAGTGTAAGTTTGTTACTGTGACAGTTCTATGTTGTATTTCAAGTGTAAGTTTGTTACTGTGACAGTTCTATGTTGTATTTTCAAGTGTACGTTTGTTACTACGACAGTTCTATATTGTATTTCAAGTGTAAGTTTGTTACTATGACAGTTCTATGTTGTATTTCAGGTGTAAGTTTGTTACTATGACAGTTCTATATTGTATTTCAGGTGTAAGTTTGTTACTATGACAGTTCTATATTGTATTTCAAGTGTAAGTTTCTTACTATGACAGTTCTATATTGTATTTCAGGTGTAAGTTTCTTACTATGACAGTTCTATATTGTATTTCAGGTGTACTTTTTGTTACTATGACAGTTCTATATTGTATTTCAGGTGTACTTTTTGTTACTATGACAGTTCTATGTTGTATTTCAGGTGTAAGTTTGTTACTATGACAGTTCTATATTGTATTTCAGGTGTAAGTTTCTTACTATGACAGTTCTATATTGTATTTCAGGTGTAAGTTTGTTACTATGACAGTTTTCTATTGTATTTCAAGTGTAAGTTTGTTACTGTGACAGTTCTATGTTGTATTTCAAGTGTAAGTTTGTTACTGTGACAGTTCTATGTTGTATTTCAAGTGTAAGTTTGTTACTATGACAGTTCTCTATTGTATTTCAAGTGTAAGTTTGTTACTATGACAGTTCTATGTTGTATATCAGGTGTAAGTTTGTTACTATGACAGTTCTATATTGTATTTCAGATGTAAGTTTGTTACTATGACAGTTCTATATTGTATTTCAAGTGTAAGTTTGTTACTATGACAGTTCTATATTGTATTTCAGGTGTAAGTTTCTTACTATGACAGTTCTATATTGTATTTCAAGTGTAAGTTTCTTACTATGACAGTTCTATATTGTATTTCAGGTGTAAGTTTGTTACTATGGCAGTTCTATATTGTATTTCAGGTGTAAGTATCTTACTATGACAGTTCTCTATTGTATTTCAAGTGTAAGTTTGTTACTGTGACAGTTCTATGTTGTATTTCAAGTGTAAGTTTGTTACTGTGACAGTTCTATGTTGTATTTCAAGTGTAAGTTTGTTACTATGACAGTTCTCTATTGTATTTCAAGTGTAAGTTTGTTACTATGACAGTTCTATGTTGTATATCAGGTGTAAGTTTGTTACTATGACAGTTCTATATTGTATTTCAGGTGTAAGTTTGTTACTATGACAGTTCTATATTGTATTTCAAGTGTAAGTTTCTTACTATGACAGTTCTATATTGTATTTCAGGTGTAAGTTTCTTACTATGACAGTTCTATATTGTATTTCAGGTGTACTTTTTGTTACTATGACAGTTCTATATTGTATTTCAGGTGTAAGTTTGTTACTATGACAGTTCTATATTGTATTTCAGGTGTACTTTTTGTTACTATGACAGTTCTATATTGTATTTCAGGTGTACTTTTTGTTACTATGACAGTTCTATGTTGTATTTCAGGTGTAAGTTTGTTACTATGACAGTTCTATATTGTATTTCAGGTGTAAGTTTCTTACTATGACAGTTCTATATTGTATTTCAGGTGTAAGTTTGTTACTATGGCAGTTCTATATTGTATTTCAGGTGTAAGTTTCTTACTATGACAGTTCTCTATTGTATTTCAAGTGTAAGTTTATTTACTGTGACAGTTCTATGTTGTATTTCAAGTGTAAGTTTGTTACTGTGACAGTTCTATGTTGTATTTCAAGTGTAAGTTTGTTAACTATGACAGTTCTCTATTGTATTTCAAGTGTAAGTTTGTTACTATGACAGTTCTATGTTGTATATCAGGTGTAAGTTTGTTACTATGACAGTTCTATATTGTATTTCAAGTGTAAGTATGTTACTATGACAGTTCTATAGTGTATTTCAAGTGTACGTGTGTTACTATGACAGTTCTATATTGTATTTCAGGTGTAAGTTTGTTACTATGACAGTTCTATATTGTATTTCAAGTGTACGTGTGTTACTATGACAGTTCTATAGTGTATTTCAAGTGTACGTGTGTTACTATGACAGTTCTATATTGTATTTCAAGTGTATGTTTGTTACTATGACATATCTACATGCAAACTATATTTGTTCAAGGACACTACCTACATGAATAATGAACTATATTATTGAACTTTGAACTCTACACTTTTTGGTGATGAGAAATAGGGGCCCATAAGTCACCAAATTTACTCAATACTCAAGCTCAATTTTTACCTTATTCTTTTGACTATATCATAGTTTGAAAACTTTTGGTTTTGAGTGATTAGGAAATATATTATTTTTCATTATTTACGTATCAATTTTTGTGACACACTTAGTATGATGTTCCTGTAAAAAATGAATACGTGTAAGTAAGTTGAGTATAGTACTCAAAATATGAGTATGTACTCATACAATTTTAAATATTTCTGAAGTTTTCTTTAAATTAGCAATAATTTTTGTAATTATTTACAATTGTATGCCATCAATATACAAATATGCTCAGTTTCAGAAAAGATTTTGCATGTTTTACGTTATAATCACGAAAAGTTAGATGAGCTTGAGTACTGAGTAAATTTGGTGACTTTGGACCAGGGTGTTTACATAGTGGCCCAAGTCATTTTTATACGGCTATGGTACCGTAATTGCACTTGAAACAAGTAACACAGGAACCAGACTTGATCATGGTAATGTGGTTCTTCAAATAAAGTGCTCTCTTAAAGCAAATGTCATATAAAGGAAATACTGAAGGATACTTAGGGGTTCAGTTTTGACGTCTTTGTGTCTGTTCATCTTTCACTGAAAATACCAGTGACAGAAAATGTGACAACAGTTTGACAGTTGAGAAGGATAGAAAAAAGGCGCATTATGGTCAAAGGACCCTTCTCTGTCAGTGTTTCATGTCTACCATTATTCTGCCACCGTCCCATAACATTACTAAGCCACTCAGCCACAGTATAAGTTCTACTTACCCTGAGTGATGTGGTTGCTAAGCAGTTGGTGTCCTCCTGAAACCACTCGTCCACAGTATCACTTTCTGTGGGACACATCTGGTAGCTAGGAACTTGTCGGCCATATTGGGAAAACTGAATACTTATCATGGTGGTCGATGGACAACGAAGATTCATTTGTTCTTTGTCACATGCTGTTTCTTTAAAGGTTTCAAGGGTACTGCTCAGCAATCCTGTTCAAATCAAATAAAAAAAAAATTAATACCCTGGAACATGTCTTGAAAAACAACTCTCATGAAGGACCAACTGTCTTTTGAGATCAATTTCCGAAACCCACTTGGGCGAAATAAACCTTTTTTGAGAGACCACGTGTCTTAAGAGACATTTCAGTGGAGGATGGGGTGGTCTCTCAGGACAGGTTCTACTGTACTGATAAATCTGGGAGTTATTTACAACCATTAGTGCTATTCTCCTGAAAAGCGGGAATATTTACATAACCCATCTACCCCTGAAAATAATGGACTCTACTTAAAATCAATTACACAGATCAGCCCAAATGTGTCTTTTAAGGGTGTATAAGTTAACTTAGATCAAAGCAGAAACTTGATAAGAACATCTGTTGTTGTTTTCACACAAAGATCTGTATACCAGTATCATATAGTGATACCCGTGTAGTAATATTGTCTCTTTATTCTGATTTCAACTGTAATATGTACATGTCACGTAAGTCTGAGTCTCTTTAAAGTTTGACACTATCTGTGACCATCTTTTTTGTGTAATCTTCTATGATTGATGGTCATTACCGATTCTCACTCAAATTTCTCTCTGACATGATATGAACAAGAGAAACTAATTTGTTGTTTTCATCTTTTAACAGCCACTTAAAATTGTGTTTAACAATAATGATAATACCATATGTTCCTGTCAGAGTTCTGTATAGTTCTTTCCAGCTCAATAGCAGTGATAGGTATCAGCAGAGATCACATAGTGTGCTAGCTTTAATGTGTTCAGTTAGGGTTAGGATATGTGGTAGGTTTACAGTTAGGTTTGGGTAATATGGTAGGTTTACAGTTAGTGCTAAGTAATGTGCTAAGTTTATGATTAGGTTTGGGTATTGTGCTAGGTTTACAGTTAGTGTTGGATACTGAGCTAGGTTTAAAGTTAGTGCTGGGTAAATGTGCTAGGTTACAGTTAGGTTTTGGTAATGTGATAGGTTTACAGTTATGGTCGGGTAATGTGCTACATGTAGTTTACAGTTAGGGTTGGGTAATGTGCTAGGTTTACAGTTAGGGTACGGCAATGTGCTAAATTTACAGTTAGGATTGGTTAATGTGCTAGGCTTAGAGTTAGGGTTGTGTAATGTGCTAGGTTTACAGCTATGGTTGTGTAATGTGCTAGGTTTACAGTTAGGGTTGTGTAATGTGCTAGGTTTATAGTTAGGGTTGGGTAAAGTGCTAGGTTTACAGTTAGGGTTGTGTAATGTGCTAGGCTTAGAGTTAGGGTTAGGTAAAGTGCTATGATTACAGTTAGGATTGTGTAATGTGCTAGGCTTAGAGTTAGGGTTAGGTAAAGTGCTATGATTACAGTTAGGATTGTGTAATGTGCTAGGTTTATAGTTAGGGTTGGGTAAAGTGCTAGGTTTATGGTTAGGGTTGGGTAAAGTGCTAGGTTTACAGTTAGGGTTGTGTAATGTGCTAAATTTACAGCTATGGTTGGGTAATGTGCTAGGTTTACAGTTAGGATTGTATAATGTGCTAGGTTTATAGTTAGTGTTAGGTAAAGTGCTAGGATTACAGTTGGGGTTGGGTATTATGCTAGGTTTACAGCTATGGTTGGGTAATGTGCTTGGTTTACAGTTAGGATTGTATAATGTGCTAGGTTTATAGTTAGTGTTAGGTAAAGTGCTAGGATTACAGTTGGGGTTGGGTATTATGCTAGGTTTACAGCTATGGTTGGGTAATGTGCTTGGTTTACAGTTAGGATTGTATAATGTGCTAGGTTTATAGTTAGTGTTAGGTAAAGTGCTAGGATTACAGTTGGGGTTGGGTATTATGCTAGGTTTACAGCTATGGTTGGGTAATGTGCTAGTTTTACAGTAAGATTTAAATGTGTTTAGTTTCTTATATGTAAATTAAGATTTTCATGTGTTTACTTTCTTTTGATTGAATTAAGATTTAAATGTGTTTAATTTCTTTTGATTGAATTAAGATTTAAATGTGTTTAATTTCTTGTGAGTGAATTAAGATTTAAATGTGTTTAATTTCTTATGAGTGAATTTAGATTTAAATGTTTAATTTCTTGTGAGTGAATTTAGATTTGAATGTGTTTAGTTTCTTACATATGAATTAGGATTTAATATGTTTAGTTTCTTGTGAGTAAATTAAGATTTAAATGTGTTTAGTTTCTTATATGTAAATTAAGATTTAAACGTGTTTTAAAAGGTTAAACATTGAAATGCCACCAAAAAAATTTAACACAGAGATCACCTGTTGAATGTTTTTCTTCTCCCTTTTAGACCTTTATGAAGTAATTCTGATAAACATCCATATTTAAAATGTATGTGAAGTTTAAAATCAAAATTAGTTTTATGTCAAAGTGTGTAAACATTATCATGAACATAAAAGAGATTCAAACAAACACATAATTGTCCCCAAAGGGTTACTACAAGGTCGTGTTATTTCGACTATGTACAATACGTGCTCAAAATTTCTTTTAATTTTGATTTTAAATTGTGTATAAAGTGTCACTTGATCAGATTACAAATCTGAGATATTTATATCAAATGTCACTTGTTAAATTTTATGACAACTTGTTTTTGTAGAAAATATTCAGGCCATTTATAAAACATAAACAAAACAGGGGTTGAATAAATTTACAGGAGCCCATTTTTATACCACTTAATTTATTACTTTTGATTATGATTTTTGATCAATGAATTTTTGAGAAAATAAAAGAGGATATTATCTAGAGCTTGATTCTTGCATAATAATATTTTACAGTTTTGAATTATAAAAGTGTGAAACAAACGTGCAACTGGAGCGACAAATGATCCATTGTTGAATTTGATTAACATCTATCAACTGTGCGACCCAAAGACTATCAAACCTTTCTCCATCTTCTACTGCAAATTACATGCCAAGAATTTTTCAAATATATAGAGATGTTACCAGCTTTTGGTGAAATGCTGCAAATTTTGACTTGTGCTATGGACTGACGCCAATGCAGAGAGGGTTCCTTTAGATGTCATGCCTTCCGCGACCTCGGTTCAAGGCCTCACACCCAAAGGCCCCTAACTTTTACTTCGTATGCTGATCACTTGATGAGGGAACAGTTACTACCAAATTCTAAATTATTTGGTCGAACTTGGGACAATCTGCTTGGGAGTCAAAGACTGCCACTAGATCACGGCGACCAATTCCTATTTATAGAACTCATCACTTAGGGCTTTTCTTTTTCTTTATCTTCTTTAAGAGAAACACTTCATTCTGTGATACATTAACATTTAGACTCACCCAAATCTATAAAAGGTATGGTCTACTATCATAATTAAGGGGTGAACAAGTTCATATTGCATGTGAAATTATTATAAAATATTTATTCTTGATCATATACACCCCTGAATTCTGACAGTGGACTTAACCATTCTTTAAAATGGACAGGTCCAAATGAGACTTCAGTGGATTGACAAGTTCATTCTCTGACAGACCAGCTGATCTGAATGCCCCTCCTCTTTCACTTACATGTGTACACTGTATGTAGGAGACAGTGTAAGACATCATATGGTCTTCTAAGACAAGCTCTGATACATATACAGCAGAAAGAGATGGACACATTTGTGTGTGTATGCATATGTAAACAATGTGGTCTTCCTTTGTGAAATGTTTCTTCAAATTCCTTTTATACAAGTAGAAATACTTGTGCCAAAAGGGATCTGGTTTACCGTTGACAAATCGGACAGAAACTATATATCTCTGTAATGATAATATTTTTTTTTTTTTGTTCGCGTTTCTCCACGACAAAATGATACCTTTTTGTCAGTACCTGATGTATGACCTGTGAAAATAGTCATTGACCTTTAAGGTACCAATAATAGAGAAACGGATATGTCAAATATTGAATCAAGCTGTGCAGAGAACAAAGATTTACACACATGAAAAGTGAATCTGGTTTTAATTTACTAGATTTATGGACAGAGTGGTGAGATGGTTCAGTGACAACGACATCAAAGATTGTTGGCATTTCTTTGCTATACATAACCAGTCACCTCAATCTTCTCGTTTAATGTCAACAAATTATTCAGATCAGAAACCGAAAAAAGAAAAAGTAAAAGGTTCTGATCTAGTTTAGTCTCTATCATCCTATAAATCTATGTTCTTTGAAGACTTGACATTTTATTTTTGTTAAAAGCAAACATATTGGTAGATTGCGTGGACCAAGTTGTGATATATATTTATAAAGTTGAACTTGACAGACAAACCCTTCTGTCACTGAAATGTGGTTTTACAAGACAGGTGATCTATCAGTGGAGACAGTTGGTCTTCTATGACAGTTGTCTCACAAGACAGGTGGTCTTCTATGACAGTGGTATCACAAGACAGGCAGTCTTCTATGACAGTGGTCACATAAGACAGACAGTCTTCTATGACTGGTCTCACAAGACAGACAGTCATTTATGACAGTGGTATCATAAGACAGGTGGTCTTCTATGACAGTTGTCTCACATGACAGGTGGTCTTCTATGACAGTTGTCTCACAAGACAGGTGGTCTTCTATGACAGTGGTATCACAAGACAGGCAGTCTTCTATGACAGTGGTCACATAAGACAGACAGTCTTCTATGACTGGTCTCACAAGACAGACAGTCATTTATGACAGTGGTATCATAAGACAGGTGGTCTTCTATGACAGTTGTCTCACATGACAGGTGGTCTTCTATGACAGTGGTATCACAAGACAGGCAGTCTTCTATGACAGTGGTATCACAAGACAGGCAGTCTTCTATGACAGTGGTCACATAAGACAGATGGTCTTCTATGACAGTGGTATCACAAGACAGACAGTCATTTATGATAGTGGTATCACAAGACAGGTGGTCTTCTATGACAGTGGTATCACAAGACAGGTGGTCTTCTATGACAGTTGTCTCACAAGACAGGTGGTCTTCTATGACAGTGGTATCACAAGACAGGCAGTCTTCTATGACAGTGGTCACATAAGACAGATGGTCTTCTATGACTGGTCTCACAAGACAGGCAGTCATTTATGACAGTGGTATCACAAGACAGGTGGTCTTCTATGACAGTTGTCTCATAAGACAGAGTCATTTATGACAGTGGTATCACAAGACAGGTGGTCTTCTATGACAGTTGTCTCAAGAGACAGATAGTCATTTATGACAGTGGTCTCACAAGACAGGCAGTCATTTATGACAGTGGTATCACAAGACAGGCAGTCATTTATGACAGTGGTATCACAAGACAGACAGTCATTTATAACAGTGGTATCACAAGACAGGTGGTCTTCTATGACACTGGTCTCACAAGACAGGTGGTCTTCTATGACAGTGTTATCACAAGACAGGTGGTCTTCTATGACAGTGGTATCACAAGACAGGTGGTCTTCTGTGACAGTGTTATCAGAAGACAGGTGGTCTTCTATGACAGTGGTCTCACAAGACAAGTTCCACTGCACCAGAATTCTGGATGAATGAAGTACCTGTATACAGTTAAAGCTGTCTGGAGAGATCACATTTATAAAACTGAATTGGTTAAATGATCCTTTAAATAATACCTCTTTTCAGAGGCCAACTGTGTTGTAAGACCATATTTCTTTGGCAGATGGGGTGGTCTCTCACAACAGATTTCACTGTCCTCAACTCTCATAATTGAACCTTTGTTATATGACAGTCCTGTGTAAAGCTAGCTTAAAGTTGACTGAGAAAAGTCATCAGTAAATCAACTACCTAGGATCTCTAATCTCTTAACTGTAAATTGTGACATTTATTATACAGCAGTTTCTATTTCTGTATATTTGTAGTAATACAGAAAATCATTTAAATGAATTTATATATCCCCCAAAATATAGTATTCCACACTGACAGAATTTTAGGATTTTGTTTCCATTTTAGACAAAGTTCTGAGTTACAATTAGGTTACAACTTTGTCAGATTCCTTGAGTTGATGTCTATTTTAGACAAGACTCTGGATTACATACAGGTTCATGTAAGTTCAAGGCACTACATGTACCGGTACATGTAGTTCGTATTAAATGAAACCAACAACATAGTACTGAGTGAATTCACTTTCCACCAAAGTCAAAATAAAAATAAGGGTCTGTGCTATCCAAATCACCTGCCTCTAATGCCTCACTTTAACTCTCATCAACCCCTGTGTTCACATCACTCAAATCAATAAACAGCAGGGTCTATTGTCATAATTTAGTAGATTTAACTATTTATTTTAAATAGGTGAGTCCAAATGTGGCTACAGGGATTGATGAGTTAAGATAAATGTCAGCCATGAGTATACAACAGACAACATGAGTATACAACAACAGACAACATAGTATATAACAGATAACATGAGTATACAACAACAGATAACATGAGTATACAACAACAGACAACTTGAGTATACAACAACAGACAACATGAGTATACAACAACAGACAACATGAGTATACAACAGACAACATGAGTATACAACAGACAACATGAGTATACAACAACAGACAACATGAGTACACAACAACAGACAACATGAGTATACAACGACAGACAACATGAGTACACAACAACAGACAACATGAGTATACAACAACAGACAACATAGTATACAACAAAAGACAACATGAGTATACAACAACAGACAACATGAGTACACAACAACAGACAACATGAGTATACAACAACAGACAACATAGTATACAACAAAAGACAACATGAGTATACAATAACAGACAACATGAGTATACAACAACAGACAACATGAGTATACAACAACAGACAACATGAGTATACAACAGACAACATGAGTATGCAACAACAGACAACATGAGTATATGACAGATAACATGAGTACACAACAACAGACAACATGAGTATACAACAACAGACAACATAGTATACAACAAAAGACAACATGAGTATACAACAACAGACAACATGGGTATACAACAACAGACAACATGAGTATACAACAACAGACA